>WOXC01008065.1:0-120690 GCA_011680675.1 Gymnobelideus leadbeateri | reverse complement strand
CTGTACAAAAAAATATAATCAGATATTCAACAGTCAGAAGAAGGGAGTCAAAGAAATTTTGATACTATTAACAAATATAAATAAGCAGACAATACATCCTCAAATACATAAATTGAATAAATAAATCAAATCTTGATAAATAAGAAGCTGTTCAAATACAAAGATGACATTGCTGGTCAATGTCATTAGGATATACAGTTATTTTCCCCAGGAGTAAGAAATAGGTTCTGTTAAACCATCCCTTGTTGCCTTTGTGGTTAAAAGAACATTTGCAAAATGGCCAGCTGGGTTGTGGGGCTCACTTGCATCCATGGAACAAAGCAATGGAAAATTTACATTTTTAGAGATTAAAAAATTAACCTTGGCCTTCTTAAGCCCTAACTACATTAAGTGGCCTCTCAAAGCTTCCAAAAGGAGCATAATAAAGGGAAAGCACATTTACCTAAATTCAAATCATTTGGTTTACAAAGAACATATGAGAACACGCGGAATGTATTCTTTAGTTTGTTACATTGACATATGGGAAATATTTCTAACCAACTCAATTCAATACAACATTGTAATACAAGTTTATGCAAGGTGCTATGTTATGTGCTTGGGATAAAAAAAAAATGAAAAGTCCCCATCTTCAAGGATACTATCAGGGGATATAACATGTACAGAATGTATATAAATAAGTAAACAGCATGTACAAACAAATAAAAGTTATTTCAAGAGGGTGAAGGCACTAACAACTAGAGTGAGCATAAAAGGTCTTGGGAAGGGGGTAACAACAGAATTGTACTTTGGAGATATCTAGGAGACCTATGAGATAGAGGTCAGGAATCAGCACATTTCAGGAATAAGGGACTACTTTTTGCAAAATGCCTGAGGCAGGAGATAGAAGAGCATATATGGGGAACAGGTTGTAGACTAGGTTGTAGTTTGACTAGAATAGAGAAGTATATAAAGGAGAGGAATATGAAATAGGGTTGGAGAGTTGGCTGGAAATCACCTTTTCAGAAGAAGGTTTTAAATGTTAGGCTCAGAAGTCTGCATATCTTCTTTGAGGCAAAGAGAAATCATTGAAGACTTTTGAGTATAGGGATGACATGGTCATATCTCTATCTTAGGAATATCAACTGGGCAGTTGGAGTGGAGAAAAACTGGAGTGAACAAGAGACCAGTTAGGAGGGTATTTCAAAAGTCCACATGAGAGATGATGAAGGTCTGAATTGGGGTAGAAGCTATGGGCTTCTATAGGTGGCAATCCATCTAAAAGAATTTCAGATTATAAACCCAATTTCATTGCAAAATACTTTATATAAAGAAGATAAAATTTAATCAACCTAGGTTAGAGTCTGACTAAAACAAGATATTACATTGCCATATTTGAAAAAATACAAGATAAATAAAATGGAATTATCGTCAGGACACCTGAGGAAAAATTGGAATACAACATTATTGTTCTTATAAAACCAGGGAAGGAAAGCATAAAATGAAAAAAAATTTAAATAAGATAATTTCCTGATTCCAATGTCACTGAGCAAAATTTCCTTTATGATGTACCTTGATTATTTTCTTACACTTGGCTGGCCCCTTGTGGCCAAATGTATAATGCACAATAAATCAATAAATTTTTTTTCAATTTAAAAACGTCTATAAATTACATTTTGCATAGATCATTTAGAAAATTAAAAACTGTATTTCATAAAAGTCATATAACACTATAGAGGAAGACTTGCTTAAATAGCTCATGAATTAAATAAAACACATCATTTCAGAAATTCACTGGCAGGGAAATGCTATTTAACCTTCCTTAGATGTAATGACAAGATAAGAAACTGTCTTGGTCTATGAAAATTTCTCATTTCCAAGAAGATTATACATAGATGAGAACACTTAAAATAAGAATGCCAAGTGACCAATGGCAGCCTTCACTCTAATGGGTTCCTTTTCTCAGAGATCATTATCCTGTACATATTCCCCTCAGGAAGCTCTAAATATTGGAGCAAAATATTGCTTCACATATTACCTTAAAAGATGACCATAGTTAGGGATCTTCCCCCAAACACTTTCATCACTATTAAGTCTAGTCATTGGTCAGTCTTAATAAGGGCAACATATCCTACACCAAGAATTAAATGGCATTTGCATTTTTTATTTGCTAGTTTGGACTTATAGAAATAATATCTATTGCTGTTTTAAAACATGGGGCTAGGGCGGCTAGGTGGCGCAGTGAGTAGAGCCTCGGCCCTGGAGTCAGAAGGACCTGAGTTCGGATCCAACCTCAGACACTTAACGCACACACAAACAAAAACCTAGCCGTGTGACCTTGGGCAAGTTACTTAACCCTAATTGCCCTCCAAAAAAGCAAAAACAAACAAACAAACAAACATGGGGCTAGTGAATATTACATAAATACACAGCAATGATGACTTCTATGACAGGTTACATAATAAGCAAGTTATTTCTACATCAGCCCATGACACATCTCTTTAAAACCAAAGATAAGGTATACTAATGCAATTTTCATTAATTTGCTTCAGTTATTAAACACTTCTGAAATCTCTCTGCTTCATCCATAATGAGTCATATGCTTTATTTATAGGGAAAAACAATAACACTTTTTGCATTCTGGTGACATCTGCTAAAGTTACCAAAATAAAAGAAACATAATGCTGAACAAAATTAGCTTCCAGAATGAAACATATGCTTTAAAAACCTTCACAGTTAGATACTATTAAGAACAAGATAAATACCCATCTCTTTGAGAATTTAGGTGAAACCTGCCTAGAGGCAAGGATATAGAGAAACAAGTCAATTTATTAGAGTCCCTTCTCATCCTATAAGAGTGATTTCATGTGTTCCTAGATATTTCATAATTCACAGATGGAGCCTTCATTTCAAGAGGAGACATCATAATGCTTCTAAGTAAAACAAATTCGATTTCATACGATTTTGAACTGTGAAAACACAAGTTTCCATTTCTTAGCATGTTTACTTAAATCATAGGAGAAAGTCTGAGGAATTGTGTATTACTATTATTATTAACTTGTTCTTAACTTTTCCAATGGTGCTTAGATAGAAACAATCCTAGGATAGGTTGCTATACTGCTATTAATCTTTTATATTTAATGTTTTATAGACTATGGTACAAGTGTATAAAATAATTACATTCTATAAATGAATAAAGTATTAGGAGGCAAGCTCATACTCTGGAAGCCCACTGAGAGAATCCTTGCTATATTTCCAGCAGCCAAATTAATTGTACCTCATCTTTCCACATGATTTTCATAATCTCTGCTAGGACTCTATATTTTAGAAGTTTGTTATTCCATGTGGTTAGGCATGAAGAGTATTCGTTACAGATAAACTTATTAAAAAACATTGTTCTGAAGTTTTTATGGATTGATGTGAGGTCTGGGTGGCTGTGGGCAACAACTTGGTCTGTGATAATACTCTGGTTCCCAGGCAGTTTAATGATTGATTTCTTCAAGATACTTTCAGCTTGACAGTAGTAAAATGGGAATTTGCCATCTGTCAGACCATGAAAGACAGACAGAGTTTGATGTTTAATTCTAGCTATCAGTCCTTGCTATGCAAGATACTGAGTAGGTTATATATGTTTTCAAACTACACTGATGTGTTGGTCAATGGCTACTCTTTTCCTTGCATAATCACAATGATCATTAAATCCATTCTTCCTAAGGATAATCCTTCTATAATTTCTGATGATAAATACCTGGTTCTGAAATGCCATCATAAATGCTTGCATTTTCTACTTTTTTATCCTCATATTGTTAACTGAATTCATATCATCCACTGAGGAGCTCTGACTGTACTTGTGGATCTCAGCCATTTCACAGACTCTGTCCAGGGGTAAATAATATTTAATTATATCCAACAAATTTAATGATATGTGCCCATCATTAGCCTTTACTACTACTGCTCAGTGAAGTGATGCCTTCTTGTTCCTAAAGTATTTCTATAGAATTTTGGGGGCAACTAGAATTTTTGGTGCAGTAGATAGACCACTGGTCCTTGAGTCAGGAAGACCTAAGTTCAAATATGGCCTTAACCCTTAGTAGTTTTGTGACCATGGGCAAGTCACTTAACCATGTTTTTCCTCAGTATCCTCAACTGTCAACTGAGTTAAAGAAGGAAATGGCAAACCACTCCAGTAGCTTTGCCAAGAATACCCCCAAACAGGGTCACAAAAAGGCAAAGACAATAAAAACTACTCAACAACAACAAAAATAGTTTGTACCTGTTAAGAATATCTACCAATCCTCTTCTTCCTTTCTAGCAAGGAAGTGTTAACTCTTTCTATATAGCTGCCTTAAGGTTTTGTTAACAGTATTATCAGTTTTTGTTAAAACACTTTCCAAAGTTGCAATGTTCTATTTTGTAGTTCCACATATGTAAAATTAAGTATGGTTTTACATATCAATGAACCAATATTACAATTACAATCAATATTCCAATCAACTACCAAAAAAAAAATCAATCAACAAGTACATATTAAATACCTACATCAAGTGGCAGGCACTATACTAGCACTGAGGATACAAAGAATAAAAAAATCCTTTTTCTTAAAGGGTGCTGACACAAATGAATTTGTTTATAAGTATACAAAGCATAAACACAAAGGGATAAATATGAAGAAGTAAAATACAAGGTAATTTGGGAAAGAGGCACAAATGGTTTGTAGGGATCAGGAAAAGCTTCATGAAGAGAATAAACTGTATAGTTTATAGAGGAAAATTCTCTGAGGAAGAAATGTATTTTAGGTCAAATCTGCACTTAAGGAAAATCACTTTGGTTAAAGTATAAAGCGTGAATATATAGGGAATTGAGGTAAGGAAATCAATGAGGAGGCCACTGTCATAATCCAGGCAACAGACAGGGTGGGTCTGGACTAAAGTGGTGATTGTGTGAAAAAAAGAGAAGGGGCAAAGATCTGAGAGATGTTGGAGAGGTAAAAACTGTAGGACTTGGCAACTGATTATCCAGTGTGTGAAGTGAAGGTCAATGAGGAGGCAAGGACAGCACCAACTTTACAAATACTGGAGACTGGAAGAGTAATGTGTCTTCAACAAAGTCTTGTCTTAGAAATGCTGAACTCGAGATGTGTCTGGCACATCCAGTTTGGAACATCTAACAAGGAATTAGTGATGATGGATGAAGCTGAGGAAAAAGCTCATCTTCACTTCTTGGCTTCCATGGCTTCAAGTCCTAGATGAAACCTAACTTTCTACTTTCAGGAAGCCTTTCCCAATTTCTCTTAATGTTAGTGCTTTTCCTCTGTTAATTATTTCCTACTTATCCCATATATAATTTGTCTATATTTGTTTGCTAGCTGTCTCTCCCCATCTGACTGCAAGCTCCTCAAGGGTAGGGGGTGTCTTTTGCCTTTCTTTGTATCCTCAATACTTAGCACAGTGCCCAGCAAAGAGTAGGTACGTAATAAATGCATGCTGATTTACCACCTAAAAGACCAGGACTAGACATATCTGTTTGTTGTTGTTTGTCATCTGCAGAAAGATGTTAATTAGGCCCATGGCAGTTGAGGATATCACCAAGAGAAACAGCATAGAGAGAAAAGTTCTAGGATAGAGCCTTAGGGAACACACATAGCTAGGGGGTGTGATATGGATGATGAATACGTAGAGGACACTAAGGAATGGTAATACAAGCAAAAAAAGAACCAGGAGAGAGTAGAATCATGAAAACCCAGAGAGGAGAGGGTGGCTAATAATGTCAGGCAGCAAAGAGTTCAAGAAGGATGAGATCTGAGAAAAGATTGTCAGACCAATGTCGTTGGTCATTTTTGGTAACTCTCAAAGAGCCTTTTCGGCTGAGTGATGAAGCAGGAAATGAGACTTCGAAGGGTTGAGGAGCTGGCAGAATGAGAGAAAGTAGAAAGAATAAGTGTAAGCAGTCTTTTTCTAAGTTAGCTGAGAGAGAAGAGATACAGAACAATTTAAAGGATTGTTAGAATCTGGTGAAGATTTTTCAGGGATGGTAAAGACTTGGGCATGTGTGAAGGCAGGAGAGAAGGAATAATAAAGGGAGAGGTTAAAGAACAGAGGAAGAGATAACTAAGGTTGCAGAAGCTGGGAGGAGATGGGACCAAGGCAGAAAGAAGTGGCCTTGCTGAGATGAACCACCTCCTTGTTAGAAACTGAGGTAAACTTGGAGAGAGTAGAAAATTATATCGGGGGTCCTGAGATGAAAAGAGAGAAGTGGGAATTCACAACATATGGTCTCAACTGTCTCAGTAAAAGAGACATGGTCCTCAGCCAAGATAGATGGGAAGGGGAAAGTGGGAGAGGCCTGAGAAGATTTGGAATGGCTTCTGTGAGGAATAAGAAAGGGAGTAATAAAAGAATTGCCTGGTTGCAGTCAGGGTCCAGCTAAAGTTGGATAACATGAATACATAATGTTCCTAGGAAGCACCGTTATGTTACTTCCTCCAACTCCATTCAGCATGTAGAAGCAGAGGAAGGGGGTGGTTGGAGTAATCTAAGAATGAGACAATGAGATGATGGATTCCAGAGCAGCAGTATAGAAATGACTACCAGGGCGGCTAGGTGGAGCAGTGAGTAAGAGCGCCGGCCTCGGAGTTGGGATGATCCGAGATCGAATCCAGCCTCAGAAAATGAGCACCCACACATAAATCATGACTAGCTGTGTAACCTTGAGCAAGTTACTTAACCCCAATTGCTTTAAAAAAAAAAAAAAAAGAAATGACCACCTAGAAGGTCAATGGCAAAGGGAGGGGAATAAAATTAGAGCAGGAATGATAGCCTGAAAAAGCCCTGAGGGGTTTGAAGATAGAAAGCAAGGCACAGTTTCAGGAAGAGTGATGGGGGGGTAGGGGGGAGAGAGAGGGAGGGAGGGAGGGAGGGAGGGGGAGAGAGAGGGAAGGAGGGAGAGAGAGAGAGAGAGAGAGAGAGAGAGAGAGAGAGAGAGAGAGAGAGAGAGAGACAAAGGGGGGGAGGATAATGATAGCAGGTTATAGTCAGAGGCATATCAGAGTTCTGGATTAAGGAAGTAGAGCATTTGTGAGTAATGGTAAAAGCTGGCCTAGGACCATGCCTACCATAGTATGACTGAGGCAGAGTGAAAGAGCAGTTCATGGGATTTAAAAAGTCTGAGAGAATAAGAAAGGTTAGAGAATTTGAGGGAGCACTGATATGGATGTTAAAGTTCCTAGTAGAAGGGCAAGAGTTGGGAAGGTGGTGAAGACAGAGAGCCAGTTGGTGATTTCCTTGAGAACAGAGGATGAACTAAGGGGTTGTATACAACAGCCAATAAGATCTTGATTAGGTAGAAAATTTTAATAGAGTGATCTTCAAAAGAACAGAAGTTGTGCTGATAAAGCAGGCTCTTGAAATGGCAGTGGGGACCAAGTATTCCAACTCTTACTTTAGGACCACTATGAAGGCATAACCAGTGATGAAGAGTATAGACAGGGATGCAGGATCATTAGCAGGGAAAGGCGGGGATCGAGGACTTAGTCAAAGCTAGTAGATAAAAAGACTGAAAAAGATAGTGGAGTAAATTGCTTGGGATCTCCCCCAAACCTTAAAATACCTGTAAAAAAAGACTCTAAACAAATTCTAGAGCTGCAGAACCCACAAAATGACAGAGTAAAACACATCTCCAGCCCAAGATAGCCTGGAAGGTTGATAGGAGCACAGTCCAGCTTGAACTGCACCAGCGCAGATGGGGCCAGAGCAGGCCTTATTAAGGGACTGAACTGCTGGCAGCTATGGTGGTTGTCAGAATTCTCAACCCACAAACACCAAGGACAGTGTGGAAGGTCAGAGGGGGAACTCTGTGGGACCTGGGTGAAAGAGAGGCACAGTCTGGTCCCAACCCTGTGGTGGTGAAGATAGCGGCAATGGCTGCTTCCAGAGCTCTGGGCTCACAGACAGTGGGGGATCAAATGGCTGATACAAAATCCCTGAAGCCTGAGACAGTACAGCCACCTCCACCCCCACCCCCACTAGAAGCAGAGTCCTACCTTAACAAAGAGTTAGAAAGTCAAGTATTTGGCTGGAAAGATGAACAAACAATGTGAAAAAAAGTCAGGTTATAGAATCTTACTTTGGTAACAAAGAAGATCAAAACATACAACCAGAAGAAGACCAAAGTCAAAATGCCTACATCAAAAGCTTCCAAGAAAAAGATGAATTGGTCTCAGGCCATGGAGGAGCTCAAAAAGGATTTTGAAAATCAAGTAATAGAAGTAGAGGAAAAATTGGGAAAATAAATGAGTGACTCAAGAAAATCATGAAAAATGAGTTAACAGCTTGCTAAAGGAGATCCAAAAAATACTGAATAACACCTTAAAAACAGATTAACCCAAATGGCAAAAGAGGTCCAAAAAGCCAATGAGTGGAAGAATGCCTTAAAAAGCAGAATTGGCCAAACAAAAAAGGAGGTCCAAAAGCTCACTGAAGAAAATAATTCCTTCAAAATTAGAATGAAGCAAACGGAAGCTAATGACTTTATGAGAAATCAGGACATTATAAAACAGGACCAAAAGAAAGAAAAAATAGAAGACAATGGGAAATAATCTCATTGGAAAACCACTGACCTGGAAAACAGATCCGAGAGAGATAATTTTAAAAATATTGGACTACCTGAAAGCCATGATCAAAAAAAGAGCCTAGACATCATCTTTGAGGAAATTATCAAGGAAAACTGCCCTGATATCCTAGAATAAGAGGATAAAACAGAAACTGAAAGAATTCAATGATCAACTCTTGAAAGAGATCCCAAAAGGAAAACTCCTAGGAATACTGTAGCCAAATTCCAGAGTTCCCAGGTCAAGAAGAAAATATTGTGAGTAGCCAGAAATAAACAATTTGAGTATTGTAGAAATACAATCAGGATAACACAAGACCTAGCAGCTTCTACATTAAGGGATCAAAGGGCTTAGAGGATGATATTGCAGAAGTCAGAGGATCTAGGATTAAAACCAAGAATGACCTACCCAGCAAAACTGATTCTTCAAGGGAAAAAACTGATATTCAGTGAAATAGAGGACTTTCAAATGTTCTTGATTAAAAGACCAGAGATTAATAGAAAATTTGCCTTTCAAATACACAAATCAAGAGACGTATGAGAAGGTAAACAGGAAAGAGAAATCATAAAGGATTTATTAAAGTTGAACTGTTTACATTGCTACATGGAAAGATGATATTTATAAGTCAGGAGACTTTTCTCAGTATTACGGCAGTTGGAAGAGATGATAGATAGATAGATAGATAGATAGATAGATAGATAGATAGATAGACAGACAGACAGATAGACAGATAGATGGATGGATGGATGGATGGATGGATGGATGGTAGGTACAGGATGAGCTGAATATGAAGGGATGATATCTAAAAATAAAACTGAGGAGTAAGAGAGGAATATATTGGAAGGAGAAAGAAAGAGATAGAATGGGGTAAATTATCTCATATAAAAGAGGCAAGAAAAAGGTTTCACAATGGAGGGGAAATGGGTAGAGGTGAGAGGGAATGAGTGAACCTTACTCTCATCAGATTTGGCTTAAAGAAGGAATAACATACACAATCAATTGGGTATCTTACCCTACAGGAAAGTAAAGGGGAAGGGCATAAAGGGGGTTGGAAGGGATAATAGAAGAGAGGGCAGATTGGGGGAGGGGGAAGTCAGAAGCAAGCACTTTTGAAAAGGGCTAGGATCAAAGGAGAAAATAGAATAAGTGGAGGGGGGCAAGATAGGATGGAGGGAAATATAGTTAGTCTTTCACAACATGACCATTATAGAAGTGTTTTGCATAACTACCCATGTATAACCTATATTAAATTGCTTATCTTCTCAGTGGGGGTGGGTGGGGAGGCAAGAAGGGAGAGAGAATTTGGAACTCAAAGTTTTTTTGTTTGTTTGTTTGTTTTGCTTTTTGGAGGGCAATTGGGGTTAAGTAACTTGCCCAAGGTTACACGGCTAGGTTTTTGTTTGTGTGTGTTAAGTGTCTGAAGTCAAATCCGAACTCAGGTCCTTCTGACTCCAGGGCTGGGGCTCTACTCACTGTGCCACCTAGCCGCCCCGAAACTCAAAGTTTTAAAAACAAATGTTTTAAAAAATATTTTTTTACATGCAACTGAGAAATAAGATATACAGGCAATAAGGTACAGAAATCTATTTTGCCCTACAAGAAAGTAAGGGGGATGGTGATGGGGGGTGAAAGAAGGGAGGGAAGACTAGGGGAAGGGGTAATCAGAATGCTATCTCAGGGATGGGGGAGGGGAGAGATGGGGAGATAATTTGGAACTCAAAATCTTGTGGAAATGAATGTTGAAAACTAAAAATTAATTAATTAATTTAAAAAGTAAAAATAAAAATCCCTTGGAGCCAATTAAAAAAAAAGAAGAGACTGTGAGAAAGAGGAACAGAATGAAGGGAAGTTCATATTCCTTTAAACATGCTATTTCCACTTAGCTTCCAGTTCAGAATTTCAGAAAGTCACTTAATAAAGGCATGCCCAGCTTTCTCCTTGGTCAATTTAATAGGTCTTGCCTGTAGACTAAGATATTTTTAAGCACTGTCTTCATCCATTGGTTGAATCTGATTTCCAAATTCAAGCTAGAAGTTGTCGATTTATCTTTCCTTGACACTTATCAGGAATTTTACATATATAAAATCCAAGTAACATTTTAATACTACTGGAAAACGTTCTATGAAATGAAGGAGTTTTCATGTTTTGGAGTTTGGTAGGGGTTTTTTTGGTGGACTAATATAGCTTGTTATCATTTATATGTATCAAATAATAAGATGTTTTACATGAAGTTCTTTAATTTGGAACTTATATTCAATTCAATTTAGGAGATATAATAATACATTTTTAAGGAACCATAATGGGTTTAAATTGTGTCCCTAAAAATTCTACATTTTATATCAATTGTTTTTTAAATTACCATGGTTGTGGTGATGCTTTAGAACAGTTTTCCTTGTAGACATCAAATGCCCTAGTGTTATCATTACATTTGCGTCTATTTTATTTATTTGCAGTATGTGAATATGGATGAGCATATGACTGCATTAAAGGCTTTGAGATAATGATTCATGGCAGTAAAGATGTTAACCACACTTTGGGGGAGCTTTATTCAATACTGATAACGAGTTGTGCTTCATACCCCTGAAACTACCAACATATTATTTCTTGTAAACATGAACAGACTTTAAAAAAATAAAATAAAAGCAGTGAGAGTTTGTTTTGAAGTACAAAAATACACTAATTGGTCTATACTTAGAGGGCCACTGATGATCCCATCTTTTTTATATATGCTGCCTTCTGTTAAGAAAGGTAGGTAGGATCAGTCTTGCATCTGAAATGAAGCTGGCAAAATGCCTCACCAGAGTTAATATAAAGCATTTGGGCCAGCAAATACAGATCTTATTCAACCCACTGCTTTCCAATTTTTCAGGAAAATGCAATTTCGATTATGTCCCTTAATATAACTATTCTATTGTTCAGTCATTCGGCAAGTATTTATTAGTATTTACTACTATGTGCCAGGGACTGGGACTGTGCTAAATTCATTATATTAAGCTGTTTTGGGTTTGGTCCAACATGATTTTTCAGTATGTTAGATTTCTTGTGACCACACAGAGAACCATTTTCCACATCTTTCTGCTTTGAGGGTTTTCTCTATCTCCTCTGATTTCTTTGCTTCTCAAGCACCTGTAGTAAAGTTTATGATTGCTCTGCTTTTACTCCTTGTATTGCCTTAGCTTTGGATTATTTCAATAGCCAACTAAGGGAATCTAGAATTTCTCATAAACTTTTTGTTTTCCAAATTCTGTTCTACATGATTCTTTTTTGTTGCCTGTAATTGGGAAATATGGCACCCAAGGTTTTTTTTTTTTTTTTTACTGCAGTAGCAACTAGCTAATATTGTAATTTTTCACTCTTTCCAAAGCTCTCCCAAAGTTCTCTCAAATTTCTTCTGCCCTAATGGTATCTGAGACATGGCTGAGGTGGTGTGGTGTGGGTACCCCTCAATAATTCCAACTTTCCTGTTATGTTTCCATAGAAACAGGCACTGCCGACACTGCTGTGTGCAAATCCTGAAATGTTTTTATTCTGTCAAATATTGTAGAACACATTCATTCAGGATACTTGAAGCAAATGCCAGCTTTTTCGGAATTACCCTGTTTTATTAGTTGTATTAGTTGTATTCATGCCATAAAACTCAAAAGGGACTTTTCAACATGTCAGTCTAAGTATCTCATTTGAAACTCACTTGAGAATCAGTGTTTTTACTAATCTATTTCATTTCTAGACAAAATGTTTGGAATTATCATTGTTAGTATTATTAGTTAGATTTTTCTGATGTGTCAGAAATAACTCAAGAGATCAATTCACAGGGCCTTCACCACACTGTGAAAAGCAATCAGTTGTTTTAAATATTGGCTTTCATTAAAATCACTAGTTTTCCCAAGTAAATTAAAATTTGTTTGGATTTCTACAGTTTCATATTTTACTCTAGGGAACCCAGGTCAGTTTTTCTGAATTGACAGTTAAAATGGCACAGGGCCATTCTTAAGTTACTCAAAGATTATTGTTAAAAAAAGAAGTATGAGCCAACTCCTTACTCATGAAATAAGAAATTGTTCTTCATTGCCCTTTGGTCACAGATCAAAGAACAGGGAATCTGAGAGTTGGAAGGGACTTCAGCAGCCCTCTAGTTCAACCAGTACACAAAAGGAATACCATTCGTCCTCCTGCCTCTGTGAAAAGTCCCAAGGAGGCTTCAGGGGCCCTGTCTTTAATTCATCAGGCAGACCCTTATACTTTTGTATAATCTGAATTGTTAAGAGGTTTCCCCTGACATTAAACTTAAATTGTCCTCTTCAAAGCTTCCACCTTTTACTTCTGGTTCTGTTGTCCAAGTCAAAGAGAACCAGTTCAGGCCCCCTTCCCCATGACAGTCCTTCAACACAGCTATTCTGGGCCCTTGAGTCAAGTCTGCTCAGGTGCAAGCTGTGTTCAAATATTTGATATCATAATGTTTCAAAGCATTATAGCATTTAATATTTTAAAATTTAATACCATGAAAGAGTTATTTCTCTACCTAATTTATTATCAAACATAATGGGAAGGAGTAGGAAATTATTGTATCTTCGCCACAACAATATATATGTGCCAGAAAATTAAAAAAAAAAAAACACCCCCCCATGCAATCAGTGTATTCCCAATAACTCCAGCAGAATTAAAGTTCTTTAAAAGTAGGGACTTTTCATTTTTCCTTGTACTCCCAACATCCCATTTCATATTGTGCCTTCATTCACAAGCTCTGAATCAATGTATACTGAAGTGAACTGAACTCAGTAACAAACATAAAGTCTCATGCAGAAATACAGGAAGCAGTGAATGCAGTTCTGGAGACCTGAGTTCAAATCCCAAGGCCTAACTCCTGCTTATCTGTGTGACATTCTACAAACTGGTTTATATATCTAAGCCACATTTTCCTCACTTATATAACATTACTTGCACTGCCTACATCACTATAAAAATGTGACCTAATATTCTTATAAAAGAATATATATACCTCTTTTTAATTTATTTTCACCATACCTTTTAGCACTTAATCATGTTGCCTTTTTCAGTTGTCTCATATATATCTTCTGCCACGACTAAATTATAAATTCTGTGAGGACAGAAACTTTCTTCCTTATATCACCTATTACTGTGAACATGACACTTTGAATAAAAATAATACCTCCTATGTATACAGTGCTTTAAGGTTTACAAAGCATCTTTCTCACAAAAACACTGTGCTATGAGTGGTGGAGGTGTTATCTTTCTCACTAAATAAATATCCTATTTAAGAATGGAATAAATGATTTGATAGAATAACTATTTAATGGAATGATTTCCCAATAAAATAAATATTACTTCCCAAAATAAGTCAAGATACAGAAACAATAAACAAAGGTAGCAAAAACTTGATGTAAGACTGAGCATCTCATGAATCTTCTGTCAAATATAATTTGACAGAAATTCAGACTTACGTTGAGAAGGTATAAGAACCATCTCCACTGTTTTCTAATACTACTTAAGGCAAAAAAAAAGCATAACTTGGAAGACATATGGTGCAATATATGAATGGTTAGATTTATTACTATTAAATTTGGTAGCCTCTCATTACAGTAAAGTTAGTTATAGATAACAGTAGATTCCATTTTGCTGGACTATTGTTACTAACTAGCTGTGGCAAGATTCACTAATTGAAAGATTCCCCTAACATTCCTTTTTAAAGATACATCAGCTATTGGTCATATGCTTTTCTAATTACTAATGCAATTAACTATGTATTTTAAACTAGGGTTGTACATATGTGTGTATATGTACACACAAATGTATGTATTTGTAATATATGTTACTTTGTATAAATGTAAAAAATTAATAATTATGTGTATACGTATATGTGAAAAATATGCGTGCTTCTCCACTCATGCTAGAAAAAGCCTGACTTCTTCCTTTTACATTTTGTGATTTCTCCATGCCCCAGCCCTTCCAAGTAACATGGGATCATTTCTTGAATTTATCATTCCCCCAGAGTGGCTTGCTTGCAAAAGAAGCATACTTGTTTATTCTTTAAACGATGAGATTAGATCTTAGACCCATACTTAGAGACATATCAAGATCAAGTCAAAATCCATTCAAGATATCACCTTTCAAAACACTATTAATTCTTACCAATGAGATTGAGAGAAGAATTATCTGCTTTCTCAAATGCAACTTGACTATTTCCAACAACCAGACCGACTTCAATCTGCAAGAAGATGGGCAAATAATTATAGTTTAACATTGTGCAAATGGTTGCTTGACTGCCTTGACTAAGACAAAATAAGATAAAAATAAGATTTTTGTTGGGGGGGGGTGGGTACACAAAGTAAATGACTAAAAAATTGTGACTTAATTATAACCAGCTTCCACCCTTTATTCTTGGTGTATATATTTTGAAGTAATACAAATCAGAGTGCTGTCCTTAATTTTTAAAAATGTCATCTACATATACCCAGCTTTTATAGCATACTTATCAATACCAAAAATAATATGCCTGAAAATTAGAGGCATTGGCTACAAAGATCAACCCTTTCTCCAACTGTGTTTAACATGGGAAAGAATAGCCATGTAAGACAGTACTTGGGAAAGTTAATTTTTAACATTTGCATTCAAATAATTTCACTTATTGTTGAAATATTCAGTGTGATCCATACCTTCTGTCTTTTCCCTGTAGCAGGTTCTCCCTTCAGGATGCTGGGGTCCATGGCCTCAATATCCTTCACCAACAAACCAAAAAGCTTCTCATTGAAGCTAAACACAAGCTTTGTAGGAAAGAGAAAAGGGAGAAAAGTAAGAGAGTAGCAATAGCTTTCTCCATAGTAGCCTCCACCCTCTACAATGTAATATCTGTCCCAGAGGCAACTCAATAATTGGCCACTAGCTTTATCACTTTTCTATGCCACTTACAAACAGCATAAAATATTTCAAACAAAAGAATGGTGGCTGAACAAAACTGAAGAAAACTCATACACATTTATATCTTTCATCCCAAACTCCCCAACACTCCAAGAGGAGGATAAATGCTAGAACTGATGGTGAAAGGGAAGATACTTCCTCTATCCTATTTTCCTAAAAGAGATCTCCTTTCCACAGATTTAAATGAACCAGCAATTATAACTGCTTGTGTTCAAGGTTATGATTAAGCTGTCAAATCCCAAGCAAACACACAGGAAGAGGGATGCCCAAATCACTCATCTGGGAGTGATTTTGACAGTAAAAGTCACAAAAAGTCTAAAAGGAAAAAGTGCTCCTCTGGAAAAACCCCCAAAGAAGCAAAAGGCAGGAGAACATTCTGAAGCAGAAGCTTCAACCAAACAAGACAGCAGCAGGGATGACCCTATGCTCCAGAATGGTAAAATGAAATACGTCATTTCCAAGAAAAGGTCTAAGTGGCATTAGAGAATACTAGATGGATGAGGACAGTGAAATGAAAACTGGTAGAAAAGACATTTCTTTACGTTCAGAACAATGGAGGCAGTTAAAGGAAAAGGTTTCTGATGCTGCTGTCACAGTAAGAAAACTGTAAAATCGGACCAGATTACAGTTTCACTCAAAACTGTACTGTTTTAGTTGTTTTAATTAGTCTAGCTTTTGTTTGCCAAACGATTGGTTTTATAAGTTATTCTACATTTGAACTTCAAAACAACTTGTAAAATAGACCTAATTAAAAGGGATAATCAAAGAAACAATATTTTGTAAAAAAGTAACATAGAAAAATGAAGTAATATAAAAAAAATTTACAGCAAGTTTCGGTGACAAAGACCTCACTTTTCAAATATATACCAAGTACAAAAATGAGTAAGATTTATAAAAAATAAGAGCCATTGCCCAATTGATAAATGGTCAAAAGATAAAAACTGGCAGTTTTTAGAAAAAGAAATCAAAACTATCTATAGTCATATGAAAAAATGCTCTAAATAACTAGTAAGAAAAAAATATTCTAAATAATGATTAGAGAAAGGCAAATTGAAAGAACTCTAAGGTACCACCCCACAAATATGGGAAATGACAAATGCTGGAAGGGATGAGGGAAAAATAGGTACACTAATGAACTGTTAGTGGAGTAGTAAACTGGTCCAATCATTCTAGAGAACAATTTGAACTACGTCCAAAGAGCCATAAAACTATGCATATGCCAGCAATACCACTACTACTAGGTATCTCAAAAAAATCAAAGAAAAAGGGAAAGGACCTATATGTACAAAAATATTTATTACAGCTCTTTTTGTGGTGGCAAAGAACTGGAAATCAAGGGGATGTTCATCAATTGAGGAATGGCGGAACAAATTGTGGCATATGATTGTGATGGAGAACTATTGTGTTGTGGGAAATGAAAAGATGGTAGTTTCTGAAAAACATGGCAGGACCTATATGAATTGATACAACATAAAGTGAGAAGAACCAGGAGATCATTGTGCCCAGTAACAGAAATGTTGTAATGATGATCAACTGGGAAAGACTTGACTACTTTGATCCAAAGTAATTCCAAAGAACTTAAAGATGAAAAAATGCTATCCACCTCCAGAGAGAGAACTGATGTACTCCGAGTACAAACTGAAGTACAATTCTCTCACTTTGTTTTTCTTGATTTTTTGAAATATGCTTAATATGGAAATATGTTTGCATGATTTCACATGTATAACTGATATCATATTGCTTGCCTTCTCAATGCGTAGGGGAAGAGGTGGAAGAGAGAATTTGAAACTCAAAATACAAAAAAATTAAAAACTACTTTTAAGAAACAACTTTTAATATGAACATTCTTCATTGAGTAAGGCTGTGTCTACTTTATTAAGAAGGAATGCTTTGCATCTATCAGCTGGTGTCCATCAAAATGTGTCCTCTGGTAATTCTTAATGATTGTCTTGACTTAGCTAGCAATACTAAAAGTAAATGCAACAACTCAAGCACATGTGTCTGAGTGATGCTGGTCTGGAATACTCTCCTTAGCATCCAGCACTGTACTCTTCCTTTTTAAAGTCAATTCCTAAATAATAAGAATAAATGATGAAAATAACTGTCATTTGTATGGGGCTTTAAGACTTGCAAAGTATTTTAGATACTTTATCTCACAGCCACAAGGAAGAGGGCAATTTTGACTATGCAACTGACTGGATATGTGAAAATAAAACCAATATATAATATACATAACAAAAACACAAACATACATTCACAAAAATAGGTATACATATGTATACATGACTGTGTATATACGTATATACACACAGATATATATGTATAATTTTGTATATACTTTTATGTATATATGTATATGTGTGTATGTATATACTTTTGTTTATGTATTTATTCATACAGCCAACACTATATAAAACACTTTGTAAATACTAAATTTTACTAGCATGTCATATTTTCCTCCTATGAGGTCCACAGTTAAGAAAATTTAATTTGCTAATTATAACAACTGAAGCTCACAAAGGGGAGACGCTAACAAATGACATTCTAAAGGAAGTCTCTTAGGTAAACTACAGTAGATGTCCTAGGCATGGTACCAAAGAAGAGGTATCTCAAGGTAAAGAAGGAAATAAAACTGGCATATGGTATATGAAATAGGATAAAGTGTCTCTACATTTGAGGAAAGGGAAAAGGTTATCCATGATAAAGTAAGGGGAGAAAATACCTAACTTCCCGATAAACCTATCTTCTAATCTTTCTTCCATTATTACTTTCTCAGACCTCCTATGTCCATTAGCCCCAATGAAATAAAATGAATTATCTATTATAGTTAGGTTATGATCAGGAATTAGGATATCAGTGAAGTTATGGGGATAAAGAGAAATAAACACCTGTTGTCCCACTGAGAAAGCTTGATTGTTGAACTGTTGGATAAATTCTGCTGCCATCTTGTCAGTGTCATAAGGATTGGAATCAATGCTTTTTTTCTGTAGGAAATCAATCTCGATGGTCATTGTACCAATACACTGCTTTGTCTTGTCAAATGAATATAAGGAAACTAAGAAAAAAATAAGAGGCATATTATTATAGTGATACCAAAGACTTCAACTAACTTCAAGTAACTAAAAACATGCATATCATATGCACATTACAATGGAAATCTCAATTGTCTACTCAGAATTATCAATGATAACAAAGGGGAATGGAGATAACATAAAGCCACCAGGGGATTCTTTTCCTAAATATTAGAGATCACAAATCTAATGCATAGGTTTCCCTCCATTCCTTAACCCACCCCTAGTAAAGAGATCTCAGCCCAAACAACTTTGTCCTAGCCCTCGTTCTTAGAATGCAAAATAGCATGAGTCTAAGAATACTGTCATAGGGCAGGCTTTTTCCCCCAGAGGCAAGGAGAAATGATAAAATAAATGTTTGGCAAGATCTTTTGCTCTGAGAAATTAGTCCACAGACCAAATATACTGGAAGGCTACTGTTATAAAAGGAAATTCTTTCATTAAGGAATCTGAACTGAATTAATTTAAAGCTCTGTCCATCATTTAAAAACATTTACTGAATATGTTCTACATGCTTGGTACATCATATGAGGTACTGTAGAGTTATTTTCCTCCCTCACCAAAAATAAATAAATAAATAAATAAATCATGTTCTTCACCCTTATGGTTAGGGACAAAATAATAATGGTACATATCAAGCTGCATTTAAAACAATTCCCCGCCCAAATCATATCCTAGATCTTTAAGCTGATTCTGGTGCTGTTTAATTAGTATTTATTCCATTTTGTAATTAAGTTGTCATAATATGAATCCAGAAATCTAAAAATTATCATAGTAAATATATTTTAAAGCACAACTATTCTAAGGTTATAACTTGTTTTCATATCATTTGCAATAAAAAAAAGATTACTAAATCACTATACTGATTTCCTAAAAGATATATAAACTACATCAAATGTGTATCATACCAATTTTCACCCTTCAATTACCACATACCTAGCCTCTGATGACTTCCAATTTTTGTTTTGTTTTTTAAATCTCCAGACCTATTCCCTGAGATCCAATTCATCTGCCTTTTGGATATTTCCATTTAAATGTCCAACCGATACCTCAAATTCAACAAGCTTCAAACTAAATATTAATTTAGTTCTTAAATCTGCCCCTCTTCCCAATTTTCATTGATGGCATTTCCATTCTTCCAAACTCTTAGACTTGAAAGCTTTGAGTTATTCTTGGCTCTTCTTTCTCCCTCATAGCTCATATACAAATGGCTGCCAAGTCTACTAATTATACCTTTGTAACAATCTCATTTTTCCTCCTCTTTCCATTTCCATTGTCACCATCCTGGTTCAGGACATCTCATTTTTCAAAACTATCATTGATGCCTGATTAACTTTTCTCTGCCTCCAGTTTTTCTTCACTCCAATTTATCCTTCACAATCACTACCAAAATAATTTTCCTAATGCACAGGTCCGGACATATCACTCTCCTATTCAAAAAACCTTCAGGAGTGCTATATGACCTACTAAATAAAACACAAGCTGGCAGTAAATCTGAATTTATAGCCTAATTTCACAGTATTTCTCCTCATACACTTCATACTCTATTAAGGTTGACTACTGTTTCCCAGTCTCATCCTAGCCTCTCCCATCTCTGAACTTTTTATATGCCCATTTCTGGAATAGATTTCTCACTTTGCTTGTTGAAACCTTTCTTTCCCTTAGTTTCAGGGTCCAGTACAGACACAACCTTACCCAGGAGGCCTTCCTTTCCTTCTTCCTGTCCAATGAATTTGTCCTGATACTTTGACTTGTCCTTGGCACTTGGCATATTCTAATTTGTATTAGCTAGGTATATGTCTTCCTACAGGATTTTAAGTTCTACAGCAGGAGTTTTTAATGTGAGGCTTGGTAAATTTTATGATTATATTTCAATATAAATGGTTTTCTTTGTAATTCTGTGTATTTTATACATTTAAAAACCTTACTTTGAGAAGAGCTTCCCTGTCTTGAGAGACTGAAAAAGGAATCCGTGACATAAAAAAAGTCAGGAAGCCTTACTTTAGCACAAGGCCTGGAACAGATTCTCTCCAGTACCTAACAGCACCCTTCATATAATAGGCACTTAAATGTTTATTGCCATTATAAGATCTTTCATGTAATGTATTGTTGCTTAAAAACACATTTGTTCATCCAGCAGACATTAAGCATCCACGACTTGGATGAAAAGCACTATGCTAGGCATCAGGCATACAAGATAAACATGAGACAGCCTCTGCCCTCAAGCAGCTTACATTTTACTGAGGTTGAGAAGGAGAGAGGAGAGAGAATATGATATACACAGGAAGTAAGAGTACAAGTTAGGGTACTGGGTGCGAGGAAGAGATTCAGACAACATGACAGAGAAATCTGAGGAGTGAGAACACTTAGCTAAAGGTAGGGCATAGGGTCATGAGGAAAAGCTACATTCAAGAGGGAGCATATAAGTTGAACTTTGAAGGAAAAGAAGGACTTGCACATCTACTGAGCTCCTAGTTAACTACTACTTTTTTTTATCAAAAACAAACTATGTTGGTGATTCAGTCACTTAGTTAATAAATTATTATTCAGATATTCACTTCCTATATATCAAAACAAAAGTGTCTGCTAAATCATGACAAAAGCATCTATATATGATAGGTATTTACAAATGCATACTACAAAGGCAATTCAGCAAGCAGAAATGAGGCATCAAATTAAATAGCTCAATTTTAACTAAGCTCCCAAATTCAAAGTAAAACATCAAGCTTTGAAGCACCATTAATAATTAAGAACAATGTTTTATCCCCCTTTGATCTAAAAATTACAGTCCTTTACCAACATTAAGCAATTATCAAGAATAAAACAAGGTTAATAAGAGAGAATTAGTGAGAACTAAATGGCAAATGACTGTCAGAATGACACAAAACAAGAACCAAAAAAATAATTCTTGATGAAAAATTAATTTGATTACCATGCATTACTTTTTAATAAAGCGTTAATTTTTAATAACACATTAGCATTTACTGATCTTGATTTTTAAAAAGTTGGAAAGCTTACATATTAAGTTATTCTTCCTAAATGTGACACATCCATTTTATATGCATTACTTTAAAGGACATTTTCCCATTTTTCTAAGAGGTAATGAAAAGAGCATTAAAGTTGGAGTTGTGGGAAGACATAAGCTGGCCCCAACCTCTCTCCAGACTTAATGAAGACTACTTTCTCTCTTGTGCCTTTCAATCCAGCCAAACTTGGCTTTCTCTCTGTTCTTCACACAACACTCACCCTCCCATCTCCATGCCTTTGCACATGTTTGGAATGTACTCTCTCTACCCCCACTTTATACTCTCTTCCTTTGAGATTTTGCTCAAGCACCATTTTTTTTTTTTTGCTTTTTGGAGGGCAACTGGGGTTAAGTGACTTGTCCAAAGTCACACAGCTAGCAAGTGTTAAGTGTCTGAGGCCGCATTTGAACTCAGGTCCTCCTGACTCCAGGGCTGGTGCTCTATTTACTGTGTCAGCTAGCTGCCCCTCAAGCATCATTTTCTGCATTGTCTTTCCCAATCACCCAACTGCTGGTGCCCTTCCTCCCAAACTACCTTGTATTTAACTCTTTTGTATGTATTTGCATTTATTCACTTTTGACTTATACTATATGTATTTATACATGTCCTTGTTTTCTCCCACATTAGAATGAAAGTTCTTTAAGAGTAGGGGTTATTTCAATCTTTGTTCTTGTATCCCTAGCACTCAGCATAGTACTCAGCCTATATTAGGCACTGAAAATCAAGGTTTGTTCATTGAGTGATTGATACAATCTATTTTACTCCAAGCAAAGCTTTTCTTGCTTCTCTAGACTCACTCATTCTTTTGTTCTTTCACTGTACTCAATCTGCCAACTATCCCTCCTAGATTATCTACAACCACAAATCTGTTGAATCATTTTGTTTTGCAATTTCAGTACTCAAGGGTTTGAGTTATTTGTTCTTTTAAAAATATATATGTATATATAGATATATGTATATGTATATATCTATATCTATATATGTACATATAGACATATATGTATATGTATCTATCTATCTATCTATCTATATATATATATACATATATATTGCCATCAGGTTTAAGTAGAGGGCCACTATTATCATAGGAAACTAGCAAAACACACTTTCATTGGGCTCAAATGATAACCCAGATCTGATTTTTAGAACTAGAAAGAGCCCTATAGGTCTAATCCAATGTGCACATTTTACAGATGATGATGCCAAGAAGGCCAAATGGCTTAGCTAACGTCATACAGCAAATTAGTGACAAAACCAAGAGTAGAACCCAGGTGTCCTGGTTATAGAATCACAGCTGAACCAGAAAGGACCTTAAACATCCTCTAGTACAGCCCCTCATTTTGCAGATTCAATTTTGCAAGCATTTAATATAAGTGGATACGGAAACTAATACCCCAAAGTCACACAACGTAAGTAGCAGTCTTCTCCCCATTATATCATACACTCTACCCTCCAGGAATTTCCATATATCTTTATAACACTCCCAAAAAAACTTTACAAAAATTTGAACTTTTCCTGTGCTTTTAAATACAATATTTAGAAAATGATGCATGAAACTTTTCTTACTAATTATTATTAATACGTGTGCTTTTTTTTTATCTCTATACTTGCCTTCACAGGACTGGAATCAGATCTTCTTGCTTTTCACTTTGGCATTAAATCTCCCTATTCTAAGGAACTTGACACTGTTTCCAATACCATTCTATCTGAAAGAGTACAACTACAGAAAACCTTTATGTGAAACCTTCTTCCATCAACTTATTCCTAAAGTACCTCCCCAGCAAATTTTGTTATATTATTTCCAACCCCTATCCTTCTATGAGAAAAAAAAAAAGATGTGACCCAGTAGGCAAGAGAACTTTTTTTTAAAACTTTTAAAAATATTTTATTCTAAACTTAAAACACCAAATAAAAATATTTATTCTGCCTATGAAGTAGAAAAGAAAAGGAGGTTTACATGAAAGAGTGAATCTCTATTATGTGCAGCTTGCTTTTTCTTTTAAATACAGAAGAAATTCCACAAGTAGCTTGTAAAGCTGTCCAGCTCATCTATATTTTCTGCTTGCCTATACTTCCTGTTCATCTATACAGCCTCTGTTGGTCTCCCTTCTATCAGCTCCTACACATTCTTTACAATGTTTCAATGACTCTCTCTCTCCATCTCTCTCTCATTTTGACAACCTCATCCCCTTCTCTGCCCACTTCTCCCTGCAAATTGAGAGAGAAAAAGGAAAAACCAAACCCTTCTAATAAATATGTCTAGTCAAGTAAAACAAATTCCCATTTTGGCCATGTTTAAAAATGTGTCTCTTTCCACACCTTGAGTCCATCACTTCTCTTACAAAGGACTGGTAATAAACTTTATCATCAGTTTTCTGGATTCGCGGCTGATGAATGCATTGAGCAGAGCTAAGTCTTTAGAATGTTTTTCTTTATAGGTTGTTGTTATCCAATCAGCTCTAAATGTCTTCTCCAAATCAGAGGTTGTCATATAATCTTACTCTTAAAGAAAAAAATAGAAACACCAAACTGTAGCCCTATGTTTGAAAAACTCAAAAATATAAATTGCTATTGGAAAGGACTGTCTTTTTAACAATAAATTCTGTGAAAATTGTAAAGTAGTTAGTCAGAAATTAGGTTTATAACTCCATAATAAGTGACCTAAATATAAAAGGTAACACATTTTAAAAACTGGAAGAAAATAAGAACAGGTTTTAAAAAAAAAAGTACAATTAAAATGAAAATTCTTAACTATCCTTAAGAAGATAGAATATCATAAAAGATAAAATAGATTATTTTGATTACATAAAATTAAGACACTTTCATACAGATAACATCAATGAAGGTAGAATTAGAAGGGAAACTTTAGAGTAGGAAAATATATCACCAATAAAAATCTATCCAATGTGGCAGAGTAAAGAACTTGCTTTGGAAGCAAGAAGCTCCAAGTTTCCTACTAGATATGTGACTGAACAAATTATTCAAACTCTCAGTCCTCTAGGCAGTTATCTAAAACTATGAGCTGCAGAGAAAATGCAGACTTGCATTGGTAGGAGTTTCCTCTTCTGAGAGTTCCATAAGCTAATGAAATTGTAAATCCATTCAGTTCCTATCCCTATTCTATCCAAAACATAGAGAACATATATATATATATATATATATATAACACTGAGCTATTGAGAAATACAAATTAAAACAACCATGGGGTTTCACTTTACACAATGCACATGGGTAACTATGACGAAAAATGAACAAAGTTGAAGGGGCTGTGGAAAAACAGGAATGTAGTAAGTAAAGTAGTTCTGGATTTCAATCGGGAATTATGTAAGAAAAATGAAAGAACTCACTAAACCTTTTGACACTGACTCAGAGATCACACTATTAGCCATAGTAAGTCAAAATGGAGGAACAAGATCCAATATGTACCAAAACTTTCACAGCAATTTTTTGTGGTAGCAAAGAACTGGAAACAAAGTGGGTGCCTATCTATAGGGGAATGATTGAAAAAAAAAAGTTATCTGAATTTAATGGAATATTATTATATATTAAGGAATAAGGGACATTAGGAATTCAGAGTTCAAAGATTTGCATATCTGATGCAGAGTAGAAGAAAAGCTGAACCAAGAAAACATGTACAATGACTACAACAATGTAAATTAAAATATCATTAAAAGGAAACTGAACTCTAACAATGGAGATATCATAGAACAGATAATAAAATCTATCTCCACACCACCCTAATACAGAGGGAATATGAGTACACAAGTACACGTCAGATGTAGTTACTATGTAATTTTTTGTAATTGCTTTTCTTTGTCACAAAATAAGTTTCAAACTGGAAGAAAATAAGTGAAATGACTATAAGGTAAAGACAAAAGACATCAATAAAATGCATTTTTTAAAATACATAAAAGTTCCTTCTCAGACTAGGATCTCTGACATAAGTGCATGTAATGCTAATGTTAACTACTAGCTTTTTGTTAGGTTTTCTCTAGTACAGGTTTAGAAGATGCTCTATTAAACCATCCATCTTCCACTAAAGCCATACTACAATGCCCCATTATGAAAGTGAACTAGTAAAAACTCTGACAGATCCTCCCCATATAGCTGAAAAGGATGACTTCGGGTATGGACATGGTGGTGTGTCGATCATGGAAGGATCAGCCCAGGTAAGCCAGGAGAGGCTAACCACCAGAGGGTTGATGATTATTTTTTCTGACCAGTCCATTTCATAAAAAGTCTGCCTCAACAGAAAGAAAATTCCTATGTTTGAAAGAGCAGACGCTCTTATCCTTGATAAGAAAATCGAACATTCTGAAGAGTAATGTAAAAAGAAAACATATTACCTGTTTTCTCCCCTCTTACAGCATGTTGTAGCTAAAAAATTACTTAGTATAGTTCACCCAACCCAAAACAAGTTCATACTCAACTGTTATATGTTGCCAAAAGCATCCCTAGACAATGCTATTCTTCCCTTATTACAGAGGTTACATCCCTTCATTATTTAAAATATTGTGTTTTCTTTCAAGTTCCAAATTCTCCTCCTTGATGCTCCCTTTGCTACTAAGGATTTCACAACCTATTTCACTGAGAAAACTCTGCTGTAGTTCTCCTATCTACCCTTCTATCTTACCCTCAAATAACCTTCTTCAAAGCAATCTTTTCATCCTCCCCAACCAACTTGGGGAAAAAAATGTTCCACTCTACCTGAGAAAGTAAAATCATCAAAGACTTCTGATTTTTCCTCTTCAGCATTCCTCAGATCCTATATTTATCCATTTCTACAGTCACAACACTCATCCAAGTTCTATTCAACTCGAACTTCTCCCCAATCTCCCCTTTGAATGGAACTTAGAATCATTTTCTTTAAGAATCACTGATGAAACTCAGATAAATGAAATGTCTTCTAATTGACTCTTGAACAAAGTCCAAGTTTATAGAACCAAAGGATTTTAGGGCTAGAAAGAATGCAAAATAATCTAGTATAGTCCCTTTATTTGAAAGATAAGGAAGCAATCACATGATTCCTTAGTGTGTATTTCAAGGTCCTATACACAAGTGCACAACCCATCCTTTTCTCCTGCTAAAATACATTTCAAACTTTCTAATTCATCCTGGCAAACTTATTTCCTGCCCCTCAATTACATTTGCTCCTACCTCTATGCTTTTGTTTATATTGTCTTCATGTCCTAGACTGTCCTGCTATTCTTTCTAGCAAGCAATATTCTTCCTTGATCTTAAAAT
Organism: Gymnobelideus leadbeateri; assembly: GCA_011680675.1. Taxonomy (NCBI): domain Eukaryota; kingdom Metazoa; phylum Chordata; class Mammalia; order Diprotodontia; family Petauridae; genus Gymnobelideus; species Gymnobelideus leadbeateri. Next base: position 93,835 of record WOXC01008065.1, on the reverse strand, counting down.
CCTATTTAAAGTCCATTCCTTACTGCTCCTTATGAAATGGTGAATATGATGGATTCAGAAAAACCTGGGAAGATTTATATAGAGAGAAGCAAACTGATCAGGAAAACAATTTTTATAATGACTAATAATATAAAGGAAAACAACTATGAAAGACTAGAATACTGATCAGTTCCAAGATTAATCATGACTTCAAAGGATCAATAATGAAGCATATTTCCCACCTCTTGGCAAAAAGGGGATGGACAAAGGGTACAAAATTTAACTTCTGTTTTCAGATATGGTCAATGTGTTTTACTTGACTACACTTATTGCAAAGGAAAATTTCTGTTTTGGAGGTAGAGAGGGAGAGTTGGTGGGTAGTGATAGTGATAAAAAATATATATACTATGCTGAAAAATTAAAAGAACACATAACAGAGAGAAGGAAGTTTCAGAAGGAGACACAGAGAAGCAGGCAGTTCTGTTAATATAGTGTTAAATTTAACATATACTTAAAAAACTGCAAATAACCTAAGTTCACAGTTTCATAGATGATCCTCTTTTCACATCTTCTTCTTACACTGTAATGTTCAAGTGTGTTGCTGTTTAAGGTCAAAATGAAAAAAAGAAAAATTGTAAAATCTGCTTCTCTCCATACACATACAAAAAGAAAGTCTTCCCCAATTAAATTCATCTGTCTCCAATAAGATCACATTCATTCCTATATTAGCTTCTGAACTTATTCTGCATGTAATTCCAAATATTTATATTTGTTTGCACTTTATACTTTGAAAAAATTAAAAGTTTGCATATTTTCCTTGTATGTACTCTGTGAACTATGTAACATGTGATTGCCCTAATTCCCATTCGATTATAAACTCCTAGGAGGTAAGGACATTTCCTTTATACTGGGCTTCTAATAAAGTTTTCTTAACACAGCGAATGTCTACTCTTATTGAGTGACATATACTCAAGTAAAGAAAAGCAGAGATACATTCAGTTCAAGTATTTTGGGAAATCATGGAGAAAATAATTTTAAAAGTTAAATAATATACCTACCTTCTATCTCTTGCCCAATAGAAAGTCCAGCCCATTTCCTCTACAGAAAGAAAAAAGAAGGCACTTTAGAAAACAAATAACTAATCAAAGGCAAAGAAACATGGTGAGAACTTTCTTTGTTCCAGGGGAATGTATGCATTCAATAGAAAAACAGTCTAGTGTTCTGTGCCTGTCTGTGGAGGCAGGATGGCATGGAAGTACCAAGTGAGCCAGGGTTTGGATAAGAAGAGCCACGTCCTTGCTCCCCAGGTCCTGGTGATAGAATGTGAGGTAATTACTTCTCTTGAATTTCCATCTTCTTTCCTATAAAGTAGGGCGCATTACATACCTCACATAGTTACTGAGAATCAAATAAGATAATACCTATAATACTTCAAGATCCTAAAGCACCGTATAAATGTTAACTATTAGACGTCATAAGCCAGGTATAATCTGCCCACAGCTTAGCTTAGCTTAGCCCACCTATCTGCAAGAGGTGAAGTAACCATGTGTTTACTGCACTATGAATTACTTGAGCAAAGAGCCTGCCATTTTTCAGTCTTTGTGCCTTACATATAACAAGTACTTTTAAAATGCTGAGTAACTGGGTGAATACATTCCCCTGGGGAGGCGCCTCAGTTCTCCTTTAGAGACTGTAGTGAGAAATCATGACAGTTATAAGCTTACTATTGGCTAACCTGATGGCAAGTGCAGTAGATACAAGTACCAAAGAAATCAGACACAATTGTGCTGTCCCTGCTTAGGGGTGGTCATCATGACACTCAGAATCATCATTAAAAAGTCTATATTCTAGTCTAAAAGCAGGACAATAAGTGCATTTTAGAAATATCTCTTTGCAAAATGTTTGAACAAAAGCAGCTGCAGAACTTTTGAAGGGGAAAAGCTTCAGGTATCTAAAAAAAATTTCACTTACATAAAAGTTAAGGATGACCAATAAATGAGTTAATACCTTCATTTTTTGAGTATATTTCCTGAATTAATGATAATAAAGAGAGCATAAATGATTCTGCCTATATGTGATCATTATTTAACTTTACATCTCATAAAAAGGACTACTGCTTTTATTTATCTATATTACAAATGATGGCATGAATCTGACATTCGATCCCTTTAAATCCATACTAACTGATTTTTCATCGGCAATATGAGGTCCTGAGCAATAGACTCGTTCCAAATCTGGGATTTCACTGGTATATGAAGCTCCCCAGTGAAGAAATTCCTCTATCAATGCAGACGGGCAATCATTCTATTAAGTAGTTTTCAGAGTTGCCTGGAGGTACTGAGAGCTCATGCAGCTGCGCCCAAGATCACACAGCTGGAATTCATCAGAGCCTGAATTCAGAAGACAGTTCTCTAGCACTACTCATGCTGCTGCTAAATCTCATGGATTCTAACGCTAGCTCTCTAGCCACTATGCCACACTGCCTCTCTTAAAGCAATGAATAAACAACACAAATTTAGTTATTCTGGGCTCAGATAAATAAATGGTATCTACAAAGTGCTTTAATTCTTCTGAGTTTCCACAAACCACAGTGTAATAGAAAGAACAATGGACGTAGGGTTAAGAACCTCATCAAATCTTGACTCTCCTTTTTATCCCCTGTGTGATCTGGGAGAATTTCCTCATCTGCAAGATAAGAGCACCAGGTTTTCAGGACCCTTCCAGTTCTAAGCTGTGCGAAAACATTTTCACACGATTCAGAAGACAAAAATTGGCAATGCGGACTATCTAATCCTTCAAGGCCTTTCTCCACATTCTAGCCAGATGGACTAGCCAGAAGGAAAGGAATGGCCAGAACATGATCTGTCAGAAATTTAAATCTGGGCTATAACTAATGATAACAGCAGCTGACATTTATATAGAGCATGAGGGTTTGTAAAATGCTTTATTTCATTTGATCCTTCTACAATGTGAGATGGGTACCAGGAATGGGGAACCTGTGGCCTTCTAGGTCCTTGGGTGAGGACTTTTGACTGAGTCCAAGTTTTACAGAATAAATCCTTTTGTTAAGGGGATTTGTTCTGTTAAGTTTGGATTCAGTCAAAGGGTTACACTTGAGGACCTAGAGGGCCACATGTTGCCTTGAGGCCATAGGTTCCCCACTTCTAGTATAGCCCTTTTACAAATGAGAAAACTAAGGTTCAAAGAGGTCGTATCGTGCCCATGGTCAAACAGCTAGTAAGTGCCAGAGGCAGGTTACAAATCCAGTGCTCTGGAGTCAGAGGACCTAGATTCAAATTCCACCTCTGACACTTGTGTCCTGCATAATCCTTAGTTTGTCATTTAACCTCCACAGATCTCAATTTCCTCATTTGTAAAATGAGGGCCCCTGAGGGCCCTTTAGTCCTAGGACTATAATCATGATTATATATTATCATGAAGCCATGTTCTTGACACTTTCACTCTCAATATTAATAATTTCTGATTATGATCCAAAGCATCATGAAAGAAGTCATTATTGGAGGACTGGAAAACCTAAGATACTTACATGCTTGAGCATCAGAGGTTTTTGTAATAAACTTCATTCTGTCCAAATTCAAGCAGCCAATCCTGCTAGTTACTTTTCACCTCCCCACCCAGATTAAGCTCCAGAAGCCAATTCATATAAATGAATCACAATATTAGTGTCTCATACAATACCTTTCATTACCTTGTAGCATAACAGCAAGCTAATGAGGAAATGAGCAACTGACCACAAAGCAAGAGCCTTGAGAATGCTTTAGATCAAGGACCTAAAACCCACAAGTCCATAGGAGACTCTGAGCTGCTTCAGCCTCCCAATTTATATCCGGCAGCGCTCAGGTCAGATAAATAGGTGTTCCTTTGTTTGAACAATGTGTAGTCGAATTAACAAGACTTTGTGCAGAGAAAGATTTAGAAACAGCAGTGCAAAGAAATCATGGATAGAATTTTCTTTTGGGATGCAATTTGAGTTTGAGGCTACTGCTCTAAGTCACATTTCTGTCTCTGTCAGAGATGCATCAGGGCTAAGATTAGTCTTAGACTGAGCTGATTCACAGACATACGAAGACCCTCTCCCGACCTGCTGTTCCCTCCTCCCTCCACCCAATTGCCCAGAAGGGAAGGTTCAGAATAGATTAATCCTCCCATATGTCTATGAAACTCTACTGTAGGGGGGATAGAAAAGAAGGATAGTTTGAGGTCTCTCCCTACAGAATTCACGCTACACTAAAGGAATCACAAGATATTTGAATAAAACATCTGCCAGAAACCCCATAAACAATCTCAGGGCTGGTCCAGATCTTAGGCTTCTTTTATCCAACTCTGCCCTCCAGGTATCTCTCAGGTGCTGAAACTGCCCTATTTTTTAGGATACAAGTTAAAAGCTGGCACTAACCAGCAACCTGAAGAAGCAGTCAGTCAGTGATAAATATTTATTAAAGCAGCTGCTATATGTCACCACTGTGCTAACATGCTGGAAGCAATAACTATCCTTCTGACCATAAAAATAATGTGACCATTGGTATTACTACAAGAATAGCAATAAAAAGGTCAGAGTTTTAGAGTTGTTGTAATAATATATTCAAAGTGTCTTTGGTTACTAGGGAAGCCCAATCAAATGTATGGACATATAAATATTGGACATATTGCTGATCTGTCAAATTCATATACTAGAATACTGAATTTTAAAAATCATGTGGTATTATATGATTTTACATTATAATATTACAATGTATTACATAATTTTATCAGATAAGACAACTTTCAAAGAGGACTGCTGTTTTAACTTCTGTTTTACCTTGGGTATTAATACTGGAATAGCTTAATAAATGGTCTCTTGCTTCAGCAATCTAAGTCAATTAACATACTAGCAAAAGTAAAAGGTAGAAAGAGAAAAGATCATGGAAATAAAAGCAAAGATACTTAGGATGGTCATGGCAAAAATTCCTAAAAATAAAAAAAAATATGCCTATATTCCCTGTAACATGACACCCATGAAAGTATTTCCTATTTGAATCAGAAGTTACAAGATGGTATCTAAATAAAAGTAATGATCCGGCCACCATTTTACAGAGAGAATACACGAATAATAATGTTACCTGGGGTAAGCTGAAGGCAATACTGCCTGGAACAACAGATGAATGAGTCCTCAGTGTAAATGTGTATCTGTGATTGGGTGAGGTCCTCACAACCACATGTCTAAAGGAAAGGAATATGGACAGTACTTCATTTTAAAGGAAAATAAAGATATGACCTTCTCCCCTAGAATGTTCATAATTAACAAATGGATTTTATTAATTACCCAGAGTATACATGACATTTTACCAAATGACAAAATGAATAAGAGAATGTAAAATTTCTAGTTGTTAAATCAATAATTCAGAAATTTTGGCAGGGCTGCAGGGTACATTTTAATTACTATGCTTAAGTTAATCACAACAATTTATACAGACTTCTTATTATGTAGGTAAATCAAAAGGATGAAGCCAGTTCTCTTTTTATCATTGGGGTTAAATTTTAAAATGATAAGAATTTCTTCCCTCTGAAAAGTGCTTTTCACTGATAGTAACAAATCCAAACTATAATTTTATTTTTTTTCAAATTGCATTAAATCACATGACAAGCTGTTAGAACATACAAAATTATGTTACATAAAACTGTAATGAGTAACTTCCAAGAAAATTACAGTGCATATTCATAAATATGTCAAGTAAATCTAAGCAGTTGATTTTCAATTATCTCCTAGACCTAGAAGATTGAACAGGTAAGAAGTCAGACACAATATTATAAAGAATTTAATTTATCTTCATTTTATGAAAAAAAGCGCTGACTCTCAGAAAGGTGATGTGGCTGGGGGTACCAGAACTCTCACTATGTCTGCCATTTTCAACTTTCAGAGCCTACTGACAGTAATCTTGCTGCTTATATGTACCTGTGCATATATCCGGTCCTTGACTCCTAGCGTCTTGGACAAAAATAAAACTGGACTGTTGGGTATTTTTTGGAAGTGTGCCAGAATCGGTCAACGAAAGAGTCCCTATGTAGCAGTAGGCTGTGTAGTAATGGCTTTCAGCATCTTGTTCATCCAGTAGCTGGAAAATGCCAGAATTTAATTGGTGTCAGATGTCTATAGATAAAGGACTTGCCTATAGAAAACAATGGGAAGAGTGATTATTGGCCCTTTCAGCTGTGTACCTTGACTGAAAGACTCTTGGCTGCTGTTCTCAGTTATATGTTAATGGACCAAGGTTGTTCTCTATAAATAACTTAGGTGCAACTGTTAATGCCAGAATGGATTGATATCTGCTTAATGAGCAACTTTATTTATAATTCTGCCACTACAATGGCATTCTGTAAATGTCATTCTTTCATGTCACCTGTTGATCTACAGGAGGTATTTCTGTTGCATATAGTAGAAAGCAATCTTGGTAAATGATTGCTCAAGTTCCTTTCTATATGATTCAGGGGGAAAAATTATATCCTTATATGAGAACATTTCTATAATGAACTTTTTTATTTGAGAAAAATGGTTGGATATTACACAAGGATTCATAAAAATTGCATTTTTATCTAATAATGCTTTAAGCGTGTTTTCCCTGGCCAACTCAATTTGTACTGAGTTTTATCTGTAGCTTACTATATTTTCCAGCTTTATGAACTTAGTCTATACAGTACACATACAGAAAAATTACTAAGATTGTATGTAAAAATGTTACAAGAAAAGTATTGTTTTCAGATCCCATTACAAAAAAAACATGAATTCTTATTGATTTTCTCAGTTAAAGCAAAGAACTATAAGGAAAGTTTACTAGGGCATTTCCCTTTGAAATCTAGATCTATATATGGCTTAAGCGTCTATTCAAATACCTGCTGCTAAACAAAAAAAACATTTTAAAGATGAAGTGAACTAATTAGAACAATTATGGAATGATGGTTCCTATGTTTCATTGATTTGAATCTCAAGTCTTTAATAAACAAAACAGTTATTTTCACTGCCAGTAATTCAAACTGTTTTTTTTTCTAACAAGACCTTGAAAATAGATTAATTGACCTATACAAATGTTTGTTTTTTTGTTGATTTTTGTTTTTGTTTTGACAGCTTGATCTGGTGTCTTTTAGATGTCTTAAGATATGTAACTGGTATATGCAGGTATTGAGCTGTATCAGATCCACTAATTTAGTTGTCTCTATTCTTAAAAATATTTCATACAAATCAACCTCAGATTGAACAAAAAAGAATAACATCATAACTTCTAAAATTATAAAAGTGCAATTTATGTACTATTCAAGAGTATGTATGTACTATTTTTATGAATCTTTAAGGAGAAAGCAGAAAAGGAAATTTTCATGATGGGGTACACTTAATTTCTTTGTTTCAGCTGAAATTCAGTCAGTTTCAAAGTAGAATTCAAAATGTGAAATATTTAATTATTTTAAGTGGGTTCCTTGTGTTAGCAGGTTGTAGACCAACTTAATAAAATTCTTACTTGAATATTGGTGTGAACATATGTATAAATGGATTCACTGGGCATTAATTAGTTTCCATTGTTTGAGACCTTTGTTGCCCAGTTATTTGGTCTAGATTTTACTGCATGTCAAATGAAATAATAAATCTCAAATCTGAGAAGGGCCGTAGAAAGCATTCAAAGTACATCCTTTCTTAATTTTACTTTGAGAACTGTGTCAGAACACTTCTACTAAATTAAAAATTGTGCTCTGAAGAAAATTTTAGTCACACTTTTCAGCCATTCTATTCAACAAAAGGTGAAAAAACTTGTATGGTTTTTTTATACATCCAGAAAAGGTCTGAAAAGTTATCATTTATATAACATTATTTTCTTTTGTTTTCCATTTTTAAGTTAATTTTCTTTTTCTTTTTTTTAAAAGTAATTGGGGTTAAGTAACTTGCTCAAGGTTACACGGTTAGTCATTATTTATGTGTGGGTGCTCATTTTCTGAGGCTGGATTTGATCTCGGGTCATCCCAACTCCGAGGCCAGCACTCTTACTCACTGCGCCACCTAGCCGCCCCTTTAGGGCAATTGGGGTTAAGTAACTTGCCCAAGGTTACACGGCTAGGTTTTTTTTTGTGTGGATTAAGTGTCTGATGCCAGCTCTGAACTCAGGCCCTTCTGACTCCAGGGCCGGCACTCTATTCACTGCGCCACCTAGCCGCCCCTTGAGTTAATTTTCAAGAGGGAAGAAAGTCATGGAAATAAAATCTTTTATAAAATTTTTTTTAAAAAGTGCTGACTTACTATTTCTTCCCGTAAGATTTCTATGATTTAGACCAACATTTTTCACCATATACTAAAACAAACCCAAAATGGATATGTGATTGAATATTAAAGATCATACCATAAAAAAATTAGAAGAGAACCATGTCAGATACATTCCACCATGATGGCTAAAAGGCAAATTCTGAACCAACAAGAGACAGAGACTATTAACTCTATCTCCCCTAAAAAAAGATGAGTTCTTAATACATGAAACTGAAAAGCTTTTGTATAAACAAAATGAATATAACTGGGGTAAAAAGGGAAATGGTCAACTGGGTAAAATTTTCATATTTAATATTTCTTATAAGTTTGATATCCAAGATACATAGATAACTTAATAGAAACTGATAAGACCAAAGCCTTTACCCAGTAGATAAATGGTCAAAGGATATGAATAAAGTTCTCAAAAAAAATTTATAAGCTATTAACAACCATAATTAAGAATGCTCCATACCACTAATAATAAGGGAAAACCAAATTAAAACAATTCTGAGGTTTCAGAGGGCAAAGGTCATAGAAGGTTTGTGGAAAGGAAAGCATGTAATTTGTTGGTGGTGGAACTGTTAATTGGTCATGCCATTCTGGAAAGTAATTTGGAATAATGCAAAGAAAGTGACTAAAATATCCATATCCTTTGACCCAGAAATTTCACTATTAGGCATATACTACCAAGAGTTCAATGACAAATGCAAATGCCCCACATACAACAAACTATTTATAGAAGATTTTTTTGTAGTAGTAAAGAACTGGAAAAAAAGTAAATGCCCATCAAGTAGGGAATGTTTGTAATAGAATGTAACATCACTGCGCTATAAGAAACTAAATATGATGAATACAGAGAAGCAAAGGAAAACCTAAAACTGATGTAAAGCGAAGCAAACAGAACCAGGAGAGCACTATACACAATGGCTATAACAATATAAATGGGAAAAAACAACAAAATAATCAAGACTGGAGGCTACAAAACTGTAATTACTGAGCATGGCCTCAGAGAGGAGATAAAAAGAAGACACATTCTTCTACAACCTTTGCAGGTTAGGGCCAGTTTCTCTATAGTCCTCAAGGTTATATTACAAACACACTATGACATAAGACTTCTGGACATACTGGTTATTGTTGCTAAAGTGTTTTTAACTCTTTTTTATTCTTTGCCATAAGGGATTGCTCTCTGAGAGAAAGAGAATGGTAAATTGGGAAATGTAAGTGATATAAAAACAAAGATATCAATAAAAATTTATTTCAAAATATATTTCTATGATTATAATTTTTTTAAATGTTAGTGCTTAATTACTTCCATTTTCTCCTGTTCCAGAGACTTTATTACATCTAAAGTAACTCCTTTATAAATACAGAGTTCTGATTATCTAAAATGGCTGGCTTCCTGTGGCAAATTTTGCCTTAAAATCAGAGTTTAGGACTGAAAGAGATCTTAGAAATCTAGAAATCATAAAGCCCAAATCCATTTTACAGTTAAGGTAATAATGGCAACATAGAATATTATAAAAGCACTAGAGTTGGCAGGAGTCAAAAGACAAAGGCTCTGTCACTAATTAGCTAATATGATCTCTTTGGGTCTCAGGATCCTCATCTGTAAAACAAGGGATCTGGCTCAGTTGGTTGCCTGAGGATTCTATGGCACAAAGTTGAAACAAGATTTGTCAGTCTACTATACAAATGCTACGGAAATTGAAATACTTATTTATTAAGACTTTAAGGAAATGTCAAATGTTCTATAGAAGACTAAAGTTGATAGTAGTTTTAGAATAAAGGATTTCATAACTTTTGACACCAGGTGGATAGGGGAAGCTAGACCTAACTGACAGGACAGTAACAATTTATAGTTTTTTTTAAATGCTATTTGCAAAGATCTTGTGTTTGTCCTACATCTTCCAGCTCTCATGCTGTATAGATGATGATACAGATTGCAAAAAATTAGTCAGTTTGGTCATCAAAAAAACAGTCTAAAAGGCTCATTGTTTATGCTTCTAAATAATGCATATTTTGTTGCTGTTCAGTCATGTCTGACTCTTCGTGACTCCATTTTGGGTTTTCTTGGCAAAGATATTAAAGTAGTTTGCCATTTCCTTCTCCAGCTCATTTTACAGATGAGGAAACTGAAGCAAACATGGTAAAGTGACCCGCCCAGGGTCACATAGTTAGTAATCATATGAGAATGGATTTGAACTCAGGGAGATTAGTCTTCCTAACTCCAGGCCCAGTGCTCTATTCACTGTGCTATCTAGCTGTCCCACATAACATATGCTTACTATTAATAAAATGTGTAAGTTAAATCTGAAAGCACACATCTCTTGCCCATCTCCTCTACTTCTCCACCTAAACAAATGCAGGAAATAAATGCGTTTCTAATTTTCTCTGATCAATAGGGCAATGTCCAAAAGTTTCTAAAATGGTCCTCATAAAAGTTTTGTTTTATTTTAAAAAGAAGCACTGATTACTCACAGGCCAGACTGGAAATCCTTTTCATTTACAACTGCACAGTTGCTCAATGACAACTCGTCCGTAGGGCATCTTGCTGCTTGCATAGACTACATGAGAATAAGGGAGGAAAAAAAGGTCATGAAAATGTCACATTCTTTCCTAATATTATTCCCAATCATAACAGATATAATAAGTAAATCCAACATTTTCATCCAACATGATCCATTTATACTAAGAAGTTGTTCAATTTAATTAGTACCTTCTATATGCCAGGCTCTGAAAAGTAAAGGTGAAAAACAAATAATCCTTACCCTCTAGCAGCTTACAGACCACTGTGGGAAATGACACTGTACATAGACAAATAAATATGAAATAAATACAAAACAGTTCAGGGAAATAGTTTGGGGCAACATTAACAACTGAGAGATCAGGAAAAGCTTTTTATGGGAGATAGCACTTGGGCAAGGTGTTCCCAAGGGGCAAAGGTGAGGAGAGAACATCTCAGATAAAAGGGACAGGGGTGGAAGGCTAAGTACAGGGAGATTAAGTAGTCCTTAGGAAATAGCTCTACTGGAAACTAAAGAAGTCAGTTTTTAAATTGCTCAACAAAAATAAATTGGAGGGTAAATTCAAAATAGTGAAAGTCTTTTGGAAAAGCTTTCATCAATAGACTTTCTTTTTAATTATTGTAAAAATTTAGAAATTACACAAGATTAAATCTTTCAATTAATCTATAATGTGTGGAAAAGCATCTTTTCAACCTCTCCAAGGTATCAGACTATTCATCATTAATTTTTTAAAAATTTAAGCAACTACTATAAGAAACTAGACAAAGGGAAAACCAAAATATTCCCTTGCCTTTACAAAATTTGATCTTCAAATCTCAAACCAAAGTTTATTATATTATTTAGAAAGCAAACTTGAAAGGCAGATTAATAGAAAACAGATCATTGCTTCAAGAATCTCAGTTTTAAAAGACTGGTTAACTATGGTCATCTGTGACCATTTATTTAGAGAATGACATTAATAAGACCCAATTTAGAGATTTGATCACAAAACAAGTTACAGAATTTCAGAGCTGGAAGGTACTTTAACAGCCCTATTGTTCACCCATAACCAAAAAAAAAAAAAAAAGAATCATCTGTACAACACACCTGAGAAGTGTTCATCCTGCTGTTGTCTAAAACTTCCAATGATTGGGAAACCCACTCCCTCCCTCCCAACGAGGTCCATTCTCCTTCTGAATAGCTCAGATAGTCAGGAAATTATTTTCTTATATCAAGCAACTCAATCCAATTTTGGATAGCTTTGCTAGGATGTTTTTTTCTTTATATGAAGCCTAATTCTGCCTCTGTAACTTCCACCTGTCAATCCTTTCTGCCTTTGAGGGCCAAGTTTCCACAAGACAAACTTTTAAATAATTGAAAATGGTTATGTCTCCAGTCAGTCTTCTCTTCTCCAGACTAATTACTCCCAGTTCTTTCAACTAATCCTCACATGGCATAAATTCAGATCCTTTACCATGCTGGTTGCCCTCCTCTGGATACTCTCCAGCTTATCCATGTTCCTTTTAAATGTGGCCCCCAGAAATGAATACAATATTCCAGATGAGGTAACTCAATCATATACCAGATAATGTGTAATATGTTAGGGACACAAATATAATAAAAATAGTACTTGCTTTCATTCTACTGGAGATAGGAAACATTTGGAAGTACCTGTGAAGCACATGCAAAATGCTCCAATGATTTTAGAGGAATAGATTAAGAACCAGGGAATCAAAAAGGGCCCTTTGAAGGAAGAGGCCCCTGAGTTGAGACTTGAGAAAACTAGAGGTTCCAAGAGCCAAAAGTGAGGAAGGAGGGCATTCAAAAGATAGGCAAAAGCCAGAGCAAAGACACAGAGGCAGGAGATGCTATCACAAATTGGAAACAGAAAATAGGCCAGTAGAACATAGGATACAGAAGAGAGAATAGCGTGTAGTAAGTCCAAAAGAGAAGGCTGGAGAGTCTGATGTTAAGAGATCTAAATGTCAAATAAAGAAGTCTATTTTACCCAAGATTCAAGAGGACGATTCTTGAGCAGGAGAGAGACATGTCAGACCTAAGTTTAGGAAGATCACTTTGGCAGCTGAGTGAAGAATGAACTAGAATGGAGAAAGACTGGAGGCAGGGAGACTAGTCAAAAGGCAAGAGATAATGTGGCCTGAACCAGAACTGTGGTTGAGTGGAGAGGAGAGGACATATCTAAGTGATGCTGTAAAGAAATGATCAGATTTAGCAAATGGACTGGATGTGTGGGGTGAGTAAAAATGAGAGGTTAAGGATGACACCAAGATCATAACACAGGGCCACTGGGAAGAGAAGAATGGTCACAGGAAATTCTGAAAGGGGAATAAGATTGGGGAAATATAACAAGTTCTATTTTAGACATGTTGAGTTGGAGATATCCAGGAGGCATTTGGAGATAGGTGACTGAACTCAAGGGAGAGATTAGGAACAGATATCTGGAAGTCATGTGCGTAGATAGCAGACCCATGGAAGCTGATGAGATCACCAAGTGAGACAGGGAACAGCAAAAAGGGAAGTAGACCCCTGGGGTCACTCTTGGCTAGTGGGGATGGCATGGATGAAGAACCTGAAAAGGAGACAGTCAAGGAGAGAAGAGAAGCAGGAGAGTTAAGTGTCACAAGAAAACTATGGAGGAGAAACTATCCAGAAGATGGTCATCAGTGTCAAGTGCAACTGAGAGGTCGAGAAGGATCAGGACTGAAAGAAGGCCAGTAGATCAGGCAATTAGAGCATTACTGGTAAGTCTGAAGAGGGCAGTTTCAATTGAATGATTAGGTCAGAAGCCAGAAAGAAGAGCTTTGGAAGAGAATGGGAGAAGTGGAGCTGCTGAGCGTAGATTTCTTTCTTAAGGAATTTAGCTATGAAGGGGATTGGAGTGTAATTAGCTAGTAGGGATGGTCAGTCCAAGTGAGGATTTTTTAAGGATGGGGAAGAAATAGGCATTTTAGTAGGAAACAGGGAATGAGAGAGTAGACAGGAGGAGGCTGAAGGTAAGAGAGAAGAGGGATGACAATGGGAGCAATTTCCTGGAGAAGTTGACAGGAGAAAGGGCACATAGAAGGGTGTGTCTTGGCAAGGAGGAGAGCTATTTGTCTGACAGTGAAGGAGAAGATGGTGAAGGGAGATGTGTGAGTGATATGAAATGTGAAGTGGAGAAAGAGGAGTTTTCAGTGAATGTTCTCCATTATTTCAGTGAAGAATGAGGTAAAGTCCTTGGCTGAGATGGTAGGGCTTAGAAGTGCCATCGGAGGGCGGGTAGGTGGCACAGTGAGTAGAGCACTGGCCCTGGAGTGAGGAGGACCTGAGTTCAAATCCGGCCTCAGACACTTAAACACAAAAACTAGCCGTGTGACCTTGGGCAAGTCACTTAACCCCAATTGCCCTCCAAAAAAAGCAAAAAAAAAAAGTGCTATGGGAGACTTAAGGAGAAATAAAGTTTGGAACAACAATGGGAGGGTGGGATAGTAATTCAATTAGAGAGGGCTAAAACGTTTGCCTTGATACAGTGAGGGTCCAGTTGAGATGAGATAGCAGAAAATTGTGGTAGGCCTAATAAGGACTCTGATGATTTTCTTGGGCTCCATTCATCAGTACATGAATAGGAAGGAATGATGAGGCAGATAGTCTAATTCAGGTTTAGGTTTGATGAAGTGGGACTAAAGATAGAACAAGAGGGCAAAGGATTTGAAGGTGAAGGGTACTACAGAGTTGAGCTGGTTTACAAAGGTGTCAAGATAGGGAAGGGAAAAGAGTATAGCCAGTGCAGAGATAATCCCAGAGACAGATAATTCTCTGGGACAGAACTGAGGGGTAGAAGAGATGGAGATCACAGTGAGAATAAATACAGTTAGGGGTCATAAGGCACAGAGAAAGATAGAATGATAGAAGATTGTGATGAGATAGGAACTGCACAGCTCATGAAATGGAAGTGGGACATTTGCAGATGATGCCAAATCAAATCTACAAACATTTCTTTGCATAGTGAAATAAATAAAATGAAGAACTGGGATACAATGACATGGGATATGGGCATGTGAGAAAGGTATCAATGTTATATGCCTCAGTCAAACTGAGACCTGGGAAAGACCTTTACTTAAAAAGGCCAAGGTTTGGGGCAGCTAGGTGGCACAGTGAATAGAGCACCTACCCTGGAGTCAGGAGGACCTGAGTTCAAATCCAGCCTCAGACACTTAACACAAAAACTAGCCATATGATCTTGGGCAAGTCACATAACTCCAATTGCCCTCCAAAAAGCAAAAAACAAAACAAAACAAAAGGCCAAGGTTTCCCACTGCATCCAGGGCCATCTTGATCTATATCTTGCCACTGGGCACAGATGGCTCCAAGGAGAAAGCGAGGCTGAAGACTTTGCACAGTCCTGCCTCACTTAAACCCAATTCACTTGCAAGTCATGGTATCACCTTCCTGATGTCATGGTCCTCTTGGAAAATGAAAGACAAAACACAATACATATGTTGAACTCTCCAAGTATGAGGACAAAAGATGGGGAGGAGAGAAAGACTGTTAGCCAGGCACTAAGCTCAATGAAGAAGGAAGGAAAATTATAACGGAAGCCTGAAGACAAGAGATAAAATGTCATGTATGAGAAACAGCAAGAAGACCAGTTTGCAGTTCCGGCCTCAGAAAATTAGCACCCACACATAAATAAATAACTAGCTGTGTAACCTTAAGCAAGTTACTTAACCCCAATTGCTTTAAAAAAGAAGAAGAAGAAGAAGAAGACTACCAGTTTGGTTGTGTACGTAATGTGTGAAAATGAGTATTATGTAATAAATCTGGAAAGGTGGGACTTGGACTGGAACCTATTTTTGGCCAATCAGTGACAGCCAGAGTGATTTGGGTTTAAGACATGGTCTAGGTCCTTAAGAAAGAAATGCTGAACAGAGGAGTTTGTATTTAATCTTAGGTATAATTGGTAGCCACTGGAGCTTTTTGACCAGTGTGACAGTCAAACTTGTGCTTTAGGAAAATCAGTAAGTGGATGGAATTACAGAGTAGAGAGGCTGGCTTTGGGAAAACCAATTAGCATGACAGTAGTCCAGGTACTAGGTGATGAGGGTCTGTACACTTAGCATTGAGTGAGGCTTTTTGTCTGAGGCCTTTGTTACTTTAGCATTCACACTGGTATATGAAGACTTTAATCGGGGAGACCTCGATGTCTGATTGAGATCCTAATTTTTCTAGGTACGTAGACTATAGTTGAGCCCTCAGCTCCTACTTTACTGAGAAATTTGAGAACATATCTCTTAATTTCCCTCATCTTCCATACTCCATACTCCAAAATCCCTCAACATATTTTCCTTCTTACCTGGAGATTCTAAGTAAGAGCTGGCCCTCCTCCTTGCCTGGCCTCTCTGCATGTTATTCTAGAATCCATTCCCTCCAATCTCCAGGAACCTGTCTATCATTCACTCACTCTTATCTCTAATCACTCCTTACCTACTGGCTCTTCCCCTTTCAACCTTCAAACATGGTCAGGGCTTAAAAAAAACCTTCCTTGACCCTGCCTTTCCTTAAAACTATAGTCTTATACTATATCTTTGTCTATTCCTTGTCAAATTCCCAGAAAGAATCACTTTCATTGTCTATACTTGCTGCCTACATCTCTGCAGTCCCCACTAGGGTCTCAGTCTGTTTCAATCTGGCTCTCTTCCTTAGTCAGTCTAACCTAAACAAGTATTTAAGTACCTACCAAGGCTAAGGCATTGCGGACACAAAGTCAAAAAGAAAGTGTCTGACCTCAAGGCGTAATCCTACCAGACAGATGTTAGATAAAGGTAGATATGTGAAGAAACCTATATATAAGATGTAGAGATCCAGAAAGTCTTCTCATGAGCTGAGTGAGCATTGAAGGATACTAGAAATTTTAAGGAGAGAAGTGAAAAGTGAGCAGATTCCAGGATTAAGATATAGTATGCATAGGCAGGGAACAGCAAAAAAGATCATTTCATCTGGAACTTGGTGAGGCCCTCTTTGTTTCACTTTATCAAGTTTTCTTTCTATGTATTTATCTTCTTCCTGTCATAGCCAAACTCCTAAAAAGCCCTTGCCTGCACTTCCTTCCTGCCAGGAGCCCAGTGTCACTGGATCAAATAGTACATGGTGGGGAGTAAGGTGTAAGAAGACTGGAAAAGCAGAAACACTTTGTCTTCCACGCCCCTCCATTTCCCCCACCTCAGACTTTTAGCACTCTTTTATGTACTGCCTTGCCCCATTAAGTTTCTTGAGGGCAAAGACTGTCTTTCTTTCTGCCTGTATTTTTATTCCCAACACTTACAGTGCCAGGTACATAACAAGTACTTAATTCACTGAGTCCATTGATTGACTTTGATAGTTTTATTATGGTATTGAATCTATACATTAATTTAGGGTATCTATAAATTAATAAATGCTTGACGACTGACTTCGTCTCACACAGTCATTATCCTTGCCCTCATCACTTCCTGTCTAGACTATGGTAACAACTCTTGATGGCACTCCCTAATTCCAGTTTTTCCCCTCTCTAAAACATTGCCCAGAAATCTATCAGAATATCTTCCTAAAGCACAGGTCTCATCATTTTATTACCCTACCTAAGAACCCTTGGTAGCTCCCTGCCTATAGAGTAATGTTAACTCTTCAGTCTAGCACTTCAGGCCTTCCACAATATGACTCTCAAACCACAGGCATTCTAACCTTTTAAAATACTAATCTCTTTCACAAATTCCACTAGAGAACTAGATGTCCCCTAAACTCAACACTTCATCTGCCTCAGTGCATTCCATATACCCAGAATTCACATCCCTTCTTCATCTTTGTTTCTCAGAATGTTTGTCTTCCTTCAAGGCTTAGCTCAATTGCCACTTCCTTTGTGAAGACTTCATAGATCCCCGGATGTTAATGTTCTTTCCCTCCTAAATTGTCCTTATATTATATCATTTTTAATATACATCCAAAGAATCATTGATTTAGAGCTGAAAAGGATTTCTGAGGCCATCCAATTCAACTCATTTTATATATGAATAAACTGAGGCCCAGAAAGGTCAAGTGACTTGCCTAAAGTCATATAGGTTATGACTGAGGCAGGATTTTTTACTACAAAGGCATAATTCTCTCCAGCATATCTTGTTAAACCTCACCTATTATGTGCGTGTGTATGTAGATGTGTACCTGTATTCCTCCAGAGCAGGACATAGACTATTCTGTTTGTGTCTTTTGTGATTCCAATGCCTTGGAGACTAGAATTAATTGAACAGAATGATAATTGAAGAGTCAATTAGTCAAAGGGCCCAGGATTATCTTTCCTGATCTTTCTCCTACCTGCTCATCTAAAACAAGCCTATTTACATTACTTATGAAGGAAGGATTTGATATAAAAATGAATTAAGATTTGAACAGACAAACGAACCAACTAGAGAACAGCTGTTTTTAAAGCATTTTAGAAGTTATCTTTTCTTTGATTTCATGAAAATGGGACCTTTATTTGACAGTATATCCTGGCAACACTGGGTTAGCCTACTTCACATCCCAGAGGCTACAGAGCAAATGCTTGACTTTTCTGTAGTAGAGGCCCACTCAGTATACTGTCTAAAGGAATAGCAGCAACCTTTCAGGTCCCCATGACGGCATTCACATAACAATGGCCTTGGAGGCCAATTCTGGGGAGTTATTTTTGTTTTCTTTTTAGCAGATCATGTCATTGCATAGCTCCTGTTGAGGGTCTGTACTTGGGAATACACACACACACACACACACACACACACACACACAGCCATAACGCCACCACTAATCTCTGCCAAACAACAAATTCACAAACAATTTCTGGAAATACATGCATAAAGCTAGAGTTGTAATCTCTATGTTCAAAGCACCTGTATCATATAGAACCAAAAATTTAACTATACCTCCCCCCACTCCACACACACACATACTTTTTGGGAGGAGGAATAAGGGATAGCATTAAGTCTTTAAAGTGGGTTTAAAATGACTCAAGAGAGAATAGGCCGCCCCAAAAGGCTCCTGATGGACAATGCTCCCCACATCTTGAGAGAGACCTGTGGGGGCGGAGTGCAGATGGAAATATACTATTTGCTCTTTTTCTGTTAGTTTTGTTTCATTTTCCTCATGGTTCCTCCCATTGGTTCTAATTCTTCTTTATGCTTTAATGTGAATGTGTATGTAGAGCCTAGATCAGACTGCACACCTTGGGGAGGGGAAGGAGGAGGAGAAAATTTAAAACTCAAAATCTTATGGAAGTGAATGTTGAAAACTAAAAATAATTTTTTTTAAAAAAAGAAAGAGAATAGGTTAAGGAATAAGGAATAGAAAATAAGGGTCTAAGAAAGTTCATTGCCCAAATCCATAAAATGCCCCCAGATTGGTCAAATTTTTTTAATGTTCTATCTCTTAAGTTATTCCTTCCCAGGAATTTAAGGTCTTCATAAGCAAGGAAAGGTCTATTAACAAGAAATCACTTCCCAGCATGTCAGCTGACAGTTTCAGCAAAGTAATCATTCCTTATCACAAAACTTCATCTTGAAAAATAACCGCCAAGATGGACTGTACCAGTAGTTCCAAGTTTCCTGGAGTAATGAACCCCACAGTGATTTATCATTCAAAGAATTATTTGCCCTCTATCTACTTCCTTAACAGCCTGTGCTCTCCTTTGCATTTACTTTGTATCACATCTGCATATGTATCATATCATCCCTGCGAATTATAAGCTCCATAACAACCCTGCTTGTTTGCAAAAGCTGTCTATTACCCTGCTGCCCTTCTGATGCTCCTACAAGCTCCAAAATGGAAGTCTAGCCAGCCTGTACCTGACTATGCCTCCTCACTCTGGTCCTCTTCTACTCAGCCATCAACTATATAGTTACAAAGTGAAAGAGTCAGAATCTGAATTCAGATTTCCTGACTCTAAGTATAGTGAGAGATTTTGCATCTATGACCCTGTGTGGGTTAAACTCTACAAAATAACATGCCCCTCCCAAGATAAATTCTTCATTTCTAAACTCAACCACCATGCTGTTAAATCAAGCCCTTATTGATACTATATCCCTCAGCTTCTTCTCCCTTCTGATTGGAGGGCAAAGCACCAAACTCCACCCAAAGACTCCCTTTATAGAGACCAGAAACTGGGCTTTCTCAGATCATCCCCCCGTACATCTGCTGCCCTGCCTGGTTTCAACTCCATCAACAAGATGCCCCTGTGCCCAATATCCCCTGGTGTCCTACCCTGCCCCTTTTCTGCCCCTTTCTGTGAGTTATTTCCCCTTTTAGTTTAGATTGTGAATTCACTTAAGGCGAGGACTATCTTTCTTCTAATTAATAGTATCTGAAACACTTAGCACAGGGTCTGGAACACAGCACTTAATAAATATTTATTTGAATTGGATAGACTGACTGACAATAACAATGTAAATATGGAAACTCAGAAAGAAGAGATCAAAGAAAGATTTCAAGCCTATGTGATGAGAAATGGTTATCAGAAATGGTTATCAGAAATAGGTACAGATTAATACAATTTGAGTAGAGTGAGTATAAGTCGTAGCAGGAAAGAGGTAGATATATGTTTGATCCTAGAGGTGATAAGAAGCCACTGGCATTTGTTGAATAAGAGGGTAACATGATCAGAGAATCACTGAAAGTAGGTACAGGCATCTAAAACTCTTTGTATCCTTAGTAGTTTGTACATAGTCAATGCTTAATAAATGCCTCTCAAATTATTCCCATCAAAGATAAGGAAACTGGTTCATAGCTACAATTCAAACTCAGGTCTCTCAACTCCATGCTAGTATTATTTCTCATTACTTGTGACCTTGACTAATTTCTTTTGCTTTCCTAAGTTTCTACATTGGTTCTACATCCCTTCCAGAACTAATGTTTCATGATTTTATGAAATAATATTTGTATCAAGAAGACAATAAGTTCTTTAACATGCATTATTTTATTTGAAGAGTCTAATACTTTGATAGAGTTAAGAGCAGTGTATTCTTAAGGTCCTGTACTTTGTGGGATTGGCAAACATTGAGATTTGTAGTTAACTCATGGCAAGGACTTTCATAATTTTTTTCTAAAAATAGCATTATGTATAGAGAATTTCATGCTATTTGGAGAAGAGGGAAAACAAGGTAATGTGTGAAAAACCTCTCCAGTTCATAATTAAAGTCCACATTCTTCTTTTTTTTTAAATTTCCAATTTATTTATTTTAGTTTTCAACATTCATTTCCACAAGATTTGGAGTTACACATTTTCTCCCCAACTTTCAATTTTGGGGGTTCTCTAAATCTTAATAAAAGCTGCCAAGAGTGGTAATTTTGTTTCTTCTGTGCCCAAGTTATTTCCTCAGTTTTTCCCCTCATCTTGCTGCTACACTGTAGTCATGTCTAGACCTTTATTAAATAATAGTGGCAACAATGAACATACCTGCCTTAAACCTGATCTTTTTGGAAAGGCCTCTAGCATTTCTCCATTACTGATAATCTCTTGGGATTTGTTTTTGGGGGTTGTTTTTGAACAATAAAAAATACATAAAATATCCACAATAAACAAGCATAGTCCAGCAAAACAAATCCCTACACTGACAATGTCAAAAATGGCATGTCAGGAAGAAAGTGGGTCCCATGCTTCATCGTCAAGCCCTCTGGCATCATGGTTTGTCAGTATGTTGTGCATAGTGCCTTTCCTTGTACTGTCGTCTTGTCAAAATTGTTGTCCTACTTCTGTTCAGGCTCTTAGTTTTAGATAGCATATACCATGTCAAGCATATACCATGTCTTATGCATAGAAAAATAAATGGGTACCGTATTTCAAAATTATAACTCACACCACACATTACAATAACTTCCCCAATACATGACCAAGATATAAAAAGACATGTAAATTAGGAGAGCAGAAAAGAAAGATCTTTTGCAATTTATAGACAGGAGAAGAGATCTTGACCAAGGAAGTGACAGAAAGGATCACAGGAAATGAAATGAAAATTTTTGATTATACAAAATTTAAAAATTTGGGCACAAGCAGAATCAATATAGTTGGAATTAGCAGGGAAACAGTGAACTGAGAAAAACTCTTTGAAGCAAATTTCTCTGCTAAAAGTCTGATGTTCAAGATAAATAGAGAACTGACACACACATAGCAGAATAAGAGCCATTCCAAAGTAGTTCAAAAGACGGTTCTCAAAAGATTGACAAGCAATCAACAACTGTATGAAATGATGTTCCAAATCACTGATAACAGAAATACAAATTACAGGAATTTCTGAGGTTCTACTTCATACCCATCAGATTGGCAAAAACAACCAAAAGGAAGGCAATAGCTGGAGTCACTGTAGGAGGACAGGCATGCTAATGCATTATTGATGGGGCTATGAAATGATCCAACCATTCTGGAAAGCAATTTTGAACAAAAAGTTATATGCCCTTTGACTTAGCAATACTAAATATATACCCCAAAGAGATCAAAGACAGAGGAAAATGACGTATAAATAAATAAATATATATATATATATGAATGGCATATATATAATCTATTTTATAGCAGCATTTTTGGTTATTGTAAATAACTAGAAACAAAGTTTCAGAAATCTGGGAAGATTTAAATGAACTAATGAAAATGAAATGAATAGAACCAAGCGAACAAATTATACAATGAATACAATGTAAAGGAAAAAGAACTATCAAAGACTTATGATCTATGATCAATGCAATAAGCAATCATGATTCCACAACACTGAGGATGAATTTTGCTTCCCATTCCTTGCAGGGGTGGATGACTCATATATTTAAAGATATAACCAAGGTGAAAATTTGTTCTACTTTTCTATATTTATTTTATTATAAGTCAGGGCTTTTATTTATAAGGGAAGGAGAAGTTATGAAGAGAAAGGTGTAGTGACAGGAATGCCCCTGAAAGGGAAGAAGTGTCAATGAAGAGCTTTTAAAAACATATAAAAGATAACAGAAGGAAATTCAGAAGGACACAAGCAGGGCAATTTTGGAATTTTTGTTAAATTTAACATGTACTTTAAAAAATAAGCCATAGTATCATAGACTGATGGTGTCGTACATAATTCTCTTTATGTCTTTTGTATATGGAAATGTTCACATCTGTTGGTGACTATCAAATTCACATTTTAACAAAAACTTTGCTAAAATTCTATGTTCACTATATTCACAGTATTCCCTTCTTCTAGTTTAATTGTCAAAAATAAATGAATAAACTCATTAGATTAGTTTGATATAACCTGTTCTTGATGAAGCCATGCTGGCATCTCTAATCATTGCTTCCCTTTCTGGATATTCACCATTCCTTTAAGGATCCATTCCATAATTTCCCCAGGGATCTTAGTTAAGCTTACTGGCCTATAGCTTACAGATTCTGTTCTCTTCCTTCTCCCATTCACCATGATCTTTCAAATATCTCTGGCAGACAGGTGACTTAATTCAACAAGGGCAACTAAGAGTTCTCCTATGATCTCCTTAGGTAATGGGGAGAATCAACTCCCTGCATTTTTGTGCTGTCATTTCTACTACAAAGGTCATTCTCCAAAGGGAAATGGGGGAACAAAAGCAAACTTAGAATTGGGCATCTCTTTCTTTATCCCATCTATCCCAAGCAAAGGGATCCTTCATCCCTTCTTTGATCCTTTTTTCCTAATATAGCATTAAAAAATAATTTTTGCTGATTTTAGTTTTCCTCACCAGTTTTACTCAATCCAATCTCAGTTTTAGCACTAATGCATTTTTCCTTTTTAATATATTTTATTTCATTAAATATTCCCCAATTACATGTAAAAATTTTAAAACATCCAGTTTTTAAAATTTGAATTTCAAATTCTTTCCCTCCCATTCACCCCAAATAATACATTTTTACAGGACTGTGCCATATTCATATATTCACCATTTTTTTGCCAGGCTTTGCTTCCAACTTCTACTCTTTATTTCTTTTTAAAATCTAAGTTGGTTGATAAATTCCCTACATTTCCACATCAGAGATAGTGAATGGCAATCAAAGCATTTACAAGAAAGCTAGAAATTAATGTAATAATTTCTTATGTTTCTAGAGATAGACACAGTCAATCAATCAACATGTGTTTATTCAGTATTTACTACAGATACAGTGCCAAGTGCTGAAAATATAAATAAAGGCAAAAACAATCCCTGCCCTCAAGAAGCTTGTATTCTAACGCAAACAGCCTGTAAACAACTAGGTATATAAAACGTATATACAGAGCAGATGAAATGTAATCTGTGGGAAGAAAGTCCTAGCAACTAGGAGGACAGATTAAAAGCTTCTTGCAGAAGCTGGGATTTGAGTGAGTCTTGAAGGAAGCCAGGGAAACTAAGAGGCAAAGGTAAAGAAGGAGAGCATTACAGGCATGTGGGATAGCCATATATAAAGCGCAAAGGCACAGAGAAGGGAGATGGAGTGTCGAGTGCAAGGAAGAACAAACAGGTCAGTATAGCTAGATCACAGTGAATGGAAGGAAAGAAAGCATAAAAGGATTAGAAAGGTAGGCCAGGTTATGAAGAGTTTCAAATGTCAAAGGACTTTATATTTGATCCTGGGGATGACGGAGAGCTACTGGAGATTACTGAAGGGGGAGGAGAAAAGACAATCACAGCCAAGTAGGGAAACCAATTAGAAGGCAATTTTAGGAGTCTGGATAAGGGCCTAAAATAGAGTGGTAGCTTTGTGAGTGAACAGAAAGGTATATATATATATATATACAAGAGAAGTTTAGTTGTCAAGATCCAGCCTCAAAAGAAAAGAAAAAAGTTAATGGAAAATGAAGAGAAGGGGGGTGGAGCCAAGATGGCGGAGTAGAAACAGCTCATCCAAGCCACTCTGCCCCCAGATTCCCCCCAAACTATGTAAAAGGGGACTCTGAACAACTTCTGGAGCCCCAGCACCCACAGAACGACAAAGAGAAGCTAACCTCCCGCTGAGGACAGCCCAGCAGCCCTGCAGGAAGGACCAGCGCAGCGGTCTGGGAGCCGGCACCGCGCAGAGCGCAGAGCGCAGGAGCCGAGCCAAGCCCAGGTCCGCTGAGGTTTTAGCCCCAGGGCGGCTGGGCCAGCAGCCAGCTGGAGGAACTCCAGAACACCAGCAGCCATGGCGACTCCAGAATTATCAACATAGACATGCCTAGGACAAAGTAAGAGGTTAGTGTCCTATGGACTTTGGGACCTGTTTTTGGGGGAATGCATCAGCTCCCTCCCCTGGGGGCTAGAAGCCACTGAGGAGTCAAGCCATTTTGTAGTTTTCAGAGGCAGCTCCAGCTCTTGGCCTGCAATTAATTGTAGGGAGATCCAGCGATCAGTCTTGGGGGGTAATCGCTCTTGCTTTAACCTCCCTGGATCTGGATTGTGATCTAGGGTGGAAGTCTTGGGTGGGTTTACAGCTTGCCAGAAACGGAAGTTGCCCCCCACACGTTCGGGACGAAAATTCCTCTATCTGGCCTTAAAGCCATAGTGTGGCAACAAGCCCAAAAGTCAAGCAATTAAGTGGCAACATGCCAAGGCAAAGGAAACAGAAAAATGCAACCCTAGGCTCCTATTTTGGGGGCATAGAGCGGGAAAAGGACTGTGAGGTCAGAAGTCCTGCTCCAAAAGCCCCAGGGGAAAACATGAGCAGGGTGCAGGCCATAGAGGACCTTAAGAAGGACTTTAAAAATCAAATAAGAGAAGTGGAGGAAAAATTGGAAAGATAAATGAGAAGGATGCAGGAAAGTGTGAAATGAGGGTCAACAGCCTGTCTGAGGAAAACAACACCTTAACTAACTCAAATGGCAAAGGAGGCCCAAAAGGGCAATGAGGAGAAGAATGCCTTAAAAAGTCGAATTTGCCAGATGGAAAAAAAATCTCAAAAGTTCACTGAGGAGATTCATTCCTTCAGAGTTAGACTGGAGCAAATGGAAGCTAGTGACTTTATGAGAAATCAAGATGCTGTTAAGCAGATCCAAACAAATGAAAGATTAGAAGGCAATGTGAAATATCTCATGGGAAAAACCACTGACCTGGAGAATAGATCCAGGAGAGACAATTTAAAAATTATTGGACTACCTGAAAGCCATGATCAAGGAAAGAACCTAGAAATCACCCTTCAAGAAATTCTCAAGGAAAACTACCCTGATGTTTTAGATCCAGAGGGCAAAATAGAGGTTGAAAGAATCCACAGATCACCTCCTGAAAAAGATCCCAAAAAGAAAATTCCCAGGAATATTATAGCCAGGTTCCAGAATCCCCAGATCAAGGAGAAAATACTACAAGCAGCCAGGAAGAAACAATTTCAATATTGTGGAAACAATCAGAATAACCCAGGACCTGGCAGCTTCTACACTGAGGGATCAAAGGGCATGGAATATGATATTCCAGAGGGCAAAAGAACTGAGAATGAACCCAAGGGTAACCTACCCAGCAAAACTGAGTATTTTGTTTCAGGGGAAAATATGGTCATTCAGTGGAATAGAGGACTTTCAAGCATTCTTGAGGAAAAAACCAGAATTGAATAGAAAATTTGACATCCAGACACAAGAAGGAAGAGATGCCTGAGAAGGTAATCAGGGAAAAGAAATCAAAAGGAACTTATCAAAGTTGAACTATTTACATTCCTATATGGAAAAGCAATAACTGTGACTGATGATATCTTTCTCACTATGAAAATAATGGAAGAAGGGTGTGTGGCCATATGAATACATATGTGAATGTGTGTGTATATGGTTACAGTTATATATGGATAGAGGGCATAGGTTGAATTTGTTGGGAAGGGAGAATACTCAAGGGATGAAATTATGAGGTGAGAGAGGAAAGTGGCAAGAGGAGATGGGGAGAGACAGGGTAGGGTAAACTATCTCATGTAGAAGAAGCAAGGGGAAGTGGTTGCAAGGGAGGGGGAGAATAGGAAGGCAAAAAAGGCAAAACCACATTCTCATTGAATTTGGTTCAGGGAGAGAATGACATACATACTAAATGGGATATCTCAACCTGCAGCAGAATAGGGGGAAGGGGGATGAGAGGAGGGATGATGGATGGGAGGGCATCCTTGGGGGGAGGGGAGGTTGGAAGTACCCACTATAGAAGAGGGACAGGATCATGTAGGGAATGGACCAGGTAGGGGTTGGGATGAGTGGGAGGGAATTATAAGCAGCCTTGTACAATATATCTACTATGATAATGTTTTGCATAGCTAGACATGTACAACATATACTGAATTACTTATCTCCCCAGAGGGAATGGGTGACAAGGGAGGAAGGAAATGGATCTGAAATTCGAGGTCTTAAGATTAAATGTTTCAAATATATATAAATACTATTATTAATACTCTTTTGCTTATAATTGGGAGATAAGATGTGCAGGCATTGGGACACAAAGATTCACCTTCCTCTAATGGAAAAGTCGTAGGGGGTATGGGAGAAGGTATGGGAGAAAGCAGATTGGAGGAAGCGATATCTTGTGGGACTGCTATTCTGGGAGGTTGGGTAGGGGAATAACTGGGGGAAAATGATTGTAACACAAAATCTGGTGGAAATGAATGATGTAAAACAGAAGTTAATAAAGCATTTGTTTAAAAAAAAAGGTATAGAAAATGAAGAGAAAAAAAAAAACCTCTTGTTCCTGAGATTGTCCAAAAAAAGACAATGTATAAGTGAAAAGGAAAAAAAAATATATATATATATATATATATAACTGACTAACTAGCAATTAATGTGAATTTGCAAATAATAATGTAAACAAAATTGAAATTTCACTGAATTTCATGGTGGAATTTCTCTGGATATGCTTCACTGTGACTGTTAAAAGTATAAATTAAAGAATTCAAATATTTGCAATGGGATTAATTTTCCTGATTATTTTTCTGTTTCTCCTTCTTTGCCCCACTCCAACACTAACAGGGTCCACTACCACAGGGATAAAGATTGTGGGGAGGAGTCCTCAAGCTGATAAGGACCACTAGATTAGGAATCTATCACCTTAACAAAAAGAACAAATCATGACAAGTTAAAGAAACATTGAAATCTTGGTGGACCCAGAGAACTGAGGAAATACATTTCCTTCCTCTCAGTAGCAGGGGGAGGGAGGATACAAATAAAAAATATTTCAAACTCTGCCAGAATGTTAACATCAGTTTTGCATAAAATGTTTTGCTATGATGCAAGGGAAAGTTCTATGCCGTGGGGAAAAAATTGGTATGAAATAAAGCATATTTAAATGCTTCTGAGTCTTGTCAATAATAATTTTGTCTCAAAATAATCTTGTCAATAAAACTATTTTAATATATATCATATATGCATACATATATGTACACACACATCCCCCTCTATGCCTTTTCATCCTGTTACCACTATTCAAGGATTTCCACAAAGGCCCCACCAATGATCCATCTCTTCCAGTCCACTTCTTCTGGTTTTCTTAATGTCTCAAGTATCCCAATATATTACCTGGGCTGTTCATCTGTTGTCTCTCATTATCACCAACTGTTTTGGCCACAGATTTCCTTGACACTGCGTATGCCATTTCTTATTTATGGTATATGTCTGGTACTATGGTAGGGTACTTATGGTACATCCCTGATACTATGGTGCATCTTTCTATTTCCCTTTTAATTATTTGTAATTTTGGCTTTTCAGAGATTATGTCCCACATATTCAGTCAAATGACATCAGCAGAAAGGTAATGATGTTCAAGAAATGGGCTTTAGTGGATGCAAACAATTTGAGATCATTGACAGCACTACACAATATCGCGGAGGAAAGACAGCTCAATATTGCTTTATTGATTCACTGCCCTTCTGTACCACCTAAGGCATGTATGTGTATATATGTTTACATATATATGTGTGTGGGTATATAAATATCTATTTGTATTTATATTTACATAAGTGTGTGGGTATATATAATATATATATATATATTTGTACATATGTATACATATATACACACATTGATGGGCTAATTCAACAGGATGCCTGTCACAGTAACAATAACTTGTGTTTTTATACTATTTTAATTATGAAGTTTTTCCTCTTATGATTTCCTCCCAGAGATCCATGCCAGTACCTGACACAGAGTAGGCACTTAAGAAATAAGTATTTATACTGACTGAGTAGCACAATTATTATTCCCCCCCCCTATTTTCCATTTGAGAAGCAAACTCTGAGATGTTAAGTAACTTGTCCAGGATTGTATAGCTGGTGCCAGTCAGTATTCAAACCAAGGCCATTCCTAATTGTAAGTTCATCCTTTCTGTCAAACCATATAGCCTTTACAGCAAGGATAATTTACTTTGTTTTTTTTACAGCGGATACTTAAATCAATCACCTCTTTCACATTTCTGTGAATTTCACAGGAATCATCAGTAGTTTTGTTGTTTTCTGGGATGTGGTGCTTAGAATAGAGGCATTTGGAGAACCTCTTAAGTCAAAAGAGAACTGTTTAATTTCTATGCAAGATCATAGAATAATGATATTTTTAGCTAAAAGGATCATTATCAATCATCCAGTCTTCCTTCCTCATTTTATATCTTCTAAGGCACTAGGAAATATAGTAATTTAGCTAAGCATTAATTAGCTTATAGCTCTAGAGCAAGAAGAGACTTTAGAGAACATCAATCATGCCTTCCAGTTCTGTCTCTCTTGATATCAGTACTCAGCAGACCATGGAAGCATGGGAATACACACAAATATAGAGCTAGAAGGGCCCTTGGAGGTCCATTTGTAGGCCTAGAGTGGCTGACTTGCCCAAAGGCATGTCAAAAGTGGCAGAGGAAAGATTGGATCCCAAGTCCTATGCTTACAAATAGAGATTGTTAAATAAAGTCATCTTCAATGTCACATCAGTCTTATATAATTTTAATGTACTGATGAGAGATCTGTTTGAAGAAAGTCTTTAATGCTTTTCTTAAAAGAGCAACAAACTGTAAGCACAGGATCTTATATTCCCTATTATCTGCAGTTGTATAACTGTCAAGATAGGGTTAACTTTAGAAAAATGGCTGCAAAAGCCTACTTGTACTCTCATATTTTCATAGGGTACAATTGTAGTGGTCCATATTTATATAGCACTTTAAAGTAAACAAAGTGCTTTAAAATGTCTTTTAATTTTCCACATTAACCCTGTTAAATAGGTAAAAGTATTATCATTCCCATTTTATAGATGAGAAAACTAAAGCTCAAAGTTGTTCATTAACTTGGTCCGTTGATCACACAGCAAATAAATGGCAGGAACAGGATTAAATCCCAGTCCTCTGATTTCAAAATCTATTGTTCTTTCTACAAATCTACAATACCTCCATGAATGTATAAGCCCCCATCCCAGTAATTTTATCAAGAAAGCAGACACATGGGTCAGTAGTTGCTATTTTCCTAATAAGCTTTTTCCTTTTAAGAAGAGGAGAGGAGGGGGGCGGAGCCAAGATGGCGGAGTAGAAACAGCTCATCCAAGCCTCTCTGCCCCCGGATTCCCCACAAACTATGTAAAAAAGGACTCTGAACAACTTCTGGAGCCCCAGCACCCACAGAACGACACAGAGAAGCTAACCTCCCGCTGAGGACAGCCCAGCAGCCCTGCAGGAAGGACCAGCGTAGCGGTCTGGGAGCCGGCAGAGCGCAGGAGCGGAGCCGAGCCGAGCCCAGGTCCGCGTGAGCCGAGGTTTTAGCCCCAGGGCGGCAGGGCCAGCAGCCAGCTGGAGGAACCCCAGAACGCCAGGAGCAGTGGCGACTCCAGAATTATCAACATAGACATGCCTAGGACAAAGTAAGAGGTTAGTGTCCTATGGACTTTGGGACCTGTATTTGGGGAATGCGTCAGCTCCCTCCCTGGGGGCTAGAAGCCGCTGAGGAGACACGCCATTTTGTAGTTTTCATAGGCATTTCCGGCTCCCAGCCTACAAATCGTGGGGAGATCCAGCGATCAGTCTTGGGGGGTAATCGCTCTTGCTTTAACCTCCCTGGATCTGGATTGGGATCTAGGGTGGAAGTTGTGGGTGGGTTTATAGCTTGCCAGAAACGGAAGTTGCCCCCCACACGTTCGGGACGAAAATTTCTCTATCTGGCCTTAAAGCCATAGTGTGGCAACAAGCCCAAAAGTCAAGCAATTAAGTGGCAACATGCCAAGGCAAAGGAAACAGAAAAATGCAACCCTAGACTCCTATTTTTGGGGGCATAGAGCGGGAAAAGGACTGTGAGGTCAGAAGTCCTGCTCCAAAAGCCCCAGAGGAAAACATGAGCGGGTTGCAGGCCATAGAGGACCTTAAGAAGGACTTTAAAAATGAAATAAGAGAAGTGGAGGAAAAATTAGAAAGAGAAATGAGAAGGATGCAGGAAAAGTATGAAATGAGGGTCAACAGCCTGACTGAGGAAAACAACACCTTAAAAAATAGACTAGCTCAAATGGCAAAGGAGGCCCAAAAGGGCAATGAGAAGAATGCCTTAAAAAGTCGAATTTGCCGGATGGAAAAAGAATCTCAAAAGTTCACTGAGGAGATTCATTCCTTCAGAGTTAGACTGGAGCAAATGGAAGCTAGTGACTTTATGAGAAATCAAGATGCTGTTAAGCAGATCCCAACAAATGAAAGATTAGAAGGCAATGTGAAATATCTCATGGGAAAAACCACTGACCTGGAGAATAGATCCAGGAGAGACAATTAAAAATTATTGGACTACCTGAAAGCCATGATCAAGGAAAGAACCTAGAAATCACCCTTCAAGAAATTCTCAAGGAAAACTGCCCTGATGTTTTAGATCCAGAGGGCAAAATAGAGGTTGAAAGAATCCACAGATCACCTCCTGAAAAAGATCCCAAAAAGAAGAGGAGAGGAAAGGGTGAAAGTACTCATTCTCTTTCATTCTTTTGGCATTTTCCCATTTGAGATATGGGGAAAATTAATCTTTACGTGACGTTAAAATAGTGGTGCCTCCTACAGGACTTCCTCTGCATCTAGTCAAGATCCAGTCATTCTTTCTATCTTCCTAAATATCATGGCCACTTACTCACATAATTCCTGATGATACATATCACATATTGAAATGGTAAAATTCAAATGTTATAAGTCTACTATTTGCACCAATGGTAATCATAATTAAAAATACTGGCATAAGCATTTCCTTTCATGTGTTTGTTGGCTTTTTAAAATTTCATCCATAAATGCTTTTGGGATGACCTGACTTACTTGGATTTCATGTTGTTCTCTGTAAGTTTAATAAAACTCAACAAATATTTATTACTATATGCATAAGAACAGCTTAAATAAAGACAAAAATGAAATAGTTCCTGCACTAAAAGCAGGATATAACATGTACATAATGTGTAGTTCAAAGTAAGGAGTTACAGAGGCAAAGAAGGGATAAGAGAAAGCCCAGGAGTGATATCTGAAGGGTAAAAGGGAGAACACAAGGGGGAAGGGGGAGAACACAAGTTAACAAGATAAAACTAAACAGAGGAAATAACCTGAACTGGACCTCAAAAAGGATTCTGAGAAACAAAAGGAATCATATTCCAGGTATAGGGGAACAACCTATGCAAGTCTCCAGAAGGAGATGACATGTGTCAGGTTCAGAGAACGGCAGTACAATGGCTGAAAGATAAGAAGGGCATGAAAGAAGTGGAATAATATGAAGTCAAACCCTTAAATAAGCAACTTAGTCATTGAAGATTCTGGGGTTGTTTTTTTTTTAAACCGGGGAGTTACATGATTAAACCTGTGCCTTCAGAGGATTGTTTTTAGTGCTGTGTGCAAGACTGAATTAAAGATCAGAGAAAGGGGGATCAATTAGGAAGCTATTGCAATAGTCCAGGTAAGTGGTTATGAAAGCCTGAACTAAGATGCTGGTAGTGTGTGAGTAGAGAAAGGAGCAGATTAGAGATATAGAGGCAGAATCAATAAAACCTGGCAATTTATTGGATATGACAAATGAGGGAAAGGGAAGAGTCAAAGGTAGCTTTAAGATAAAGGCTCTTAACCTGGGTAACCTTTTTTTGTTTTATGTTAGTAATAGTATTTTTATATAATTGCCTTCCTTTGTAATCCAGTGTATTTTATACACCCAAAAACATCAGTCCACAGGCTTCACTAGACTACCAAAGATATCCATGACACAAAAATGCCATGAATCCCTACCCAAAGGGTTTGAACCTAGTTCTGAAGTCAATTTTATCCACAGCTGCTTCTTTCACTACCTAATGATCTTCAATGTTTTATAAATGATCTTGTATTCTCAGCAAGTATTGTCTTTTGATGACATTTCTCTGACAAGATTAAGTATATTCTGGTTAAGGCAGATTTTTGCCATCTTTGTGTCTCCTTACTGTGGCAACTATTTTTTTCAGAGCTTACACTTCTATAAGAAGTAGCAATAAAGCCAATTTCCTATTTTTTCCATGTCAACAGTTTGTTTAAAGAGGATTGGAGTTGCTGTAATTGAAGGCACTGTCTTCCCATTTTTAGCCAATACAAACCACCTATAGCCGAAAAACAATCATAGAAATAATAACACTAACCTTAAGAAGAGAATATGTATTTGGGAAATCCCAAAACTGTAATATTCAAATGGCTCTAATGAGCTCATCAATCCCTCCCACAAAGCAAATCACAACCCATCCACACCCAGCTCCTCCTGGGTGACTCTTGTTCATGTTATTCCATAAAATGAACAGAAGGGGTCTCCCTCTTTCATAGTGAGGAATTACATGTTTATAATTTATAATTATAGGTCCTACATCATTAATGTCTTCCTCCTGACACTGAGTGTACTAGAGCAGCACTGTGGCTTTCCATCTGTCATACATGTTCTGGCCATGTAATCTGTTTATCTTCCCTCCCCATCACATAATTCCTTGATAACATTTAAAAAATAACAATAGCACTTACATAGCACTTTAAGGCTTTCCAAGTGATTTCTTTGAAGCTCTTCATTGGGTACACAGGAGTCTACTCAAACCCACCATGTACCTTTCCATTGTCCTACTGATGTTTCAATACTTTGCAGGCAGTTGTATACTATGTCTCACTGACACGTAACAACTGTAAAATGTTAACATTAAATGTAAATATTAAAAAGACAGACTTTCACTTTCATTGGAAGCTTGAGATCAGTAAAGAAATTTTGATGTTTCCTGAATCTGCAACCCAATATACTGCCCCTTCCTCCCTTTCAGTTCTGAGTCAACTCATTTTTCATCTTTATTGTCTATCCCAGGTATACATTTCCCATACAGCTACACTGATTTGACCTCCACTATGCCCATTGCACTGGATACCTTCCCTCCCACCCCTCTCCCAGATTTTCAGCTTTCTTTTGTGTGTTGTCTTCCCCCATTATATTATCCACTTCTTGAGGGAAGGGATTGGTTTTTTGCTTTTGTTGCACGGGTTTATTTTGTTTTGGTTTTTTGTATCCTCAGTATTAAACATAGTGTCTAGTCCTTAATAAATGTTTATTATTACTGCTTGACTGATTGATAGACAAACTCTATCCAAATACATGGTGAAATTAGGCAACAGACATTTTTCATCCATTTAATTTTCCCTCTGCAGCTGAACAAGCCAAAAACCTTTAAGCAATTATACATCTCTTCCAGGAGGTTCTAGGGCTTGATGTAACTAGCATGTTACCCACAAACAGGAGCATCTGAAGGATCTTACCATCCACAGAAAATCTTTGATCTGAACTGGTACTGGAGTTCCTCCATCATGATGGCAAATACCATTGGTGAGCTTGCTTATTCCTGTTTAATGCCTCTACAGAGTTTTTATCATCATCAACTTAACAAGGTTCTTTCTACTGTCATGATTTTAAGGAATCTTCAATAATTTTGCTGTATAGATGGGAAACACTACATTGTAAAATAGGCTGGGCTTTGTTCTGCAGAGTCAAATACTATTTTGTAATTACCAAATAGTAATAATAAAGAGATTTTACATTTGCTACATCTGAAACTTAGTATCAGAGGTCAAGCTGGAAGAAACTTGAGAAACCATCGAGTCCAAACCCCTCACTTTACAGATAAGGAAACTGAGGGCCAGGGTCCTGGTGAAAGGATTCGCTTAAATTCATACAGGTAATAAATGTCATGAGTAGCATCTGAACTTGAAAGCCATTATTCTTTCCCCTGTATTCTCTCAGATTTAATTGTAAAATGGTAAATATGTGGCCCACTGCTTAATATCAACAGCAAGTCTGCTTATTCTCTGTTACCTTTAGCAGGGATGCTCTCAATTCATGTTCATTTATCAATACACAACAAAGTTTCATAAAGATTTTGTATAGATGGAAAACTAGGAATATAGGTCAGGAGCTATCAGTACTCTTTTGATTACCTTTCTTTGGTATGTAAAAGATCTGAGCATTTTTTTTCCATTTCTTTATTATCTTCTCCTCATCCAGATACCTCGTATATCTATCCCTCAATGCTCTCAAATTTGTATTGTCTCCAGCACTGTCTCTAGATACACTTGGTTCATTTTGGCTACTTTTGATATCTTTATTCTCGTGCCATTACTACCTCTTCCAAGGACATCTAGAGCCATTTCTGCAAATCTTTTCCATTTTTTTTTCTTTCTATAATTTTATCCTTGAATGCCCTTGGGATGACTCTGCTTAGCTGTTTATCTTCCCAAACTTAATTCATACTGGTGCTACCTTCCACTGTTTCTCTCTGCTTGATGAGACAATATTGCCTGTAACTATCCATCATCTTTTTTTTTTTTTTTTGCTTTTTGGAGGGCAGTTGCGTTTAAATAACTTGGCCAAGGTCACACGGCTAGGGGGTGTGTGTGTGTGTGTGTGTGTGTGTGTGTGTGTGTGTGTGTGTGTGTCAAGTGTCTGAGGCCGGATCCCAACTCAGGTCCTCCTGACTCTAGGGTCGGTGCTCTACTCACTGCGCCACTTAGCCACCCTGTTCATCCATCTTCATAAGATTATACAAAACCAGAACTGGTTATGTCATTTTTATTAATCATGATCATAATGGAGATATTATATAAAAACATTTCATAAGCACAAAAATATTTTAATGAAAATAATTAATTTTAGCCTGCATCTGAAACACTGAATGTGATGAAACACATCATTCACTGTTTTTATACAACAGGTTGATTTCTGAAATTCCAAGGTTTTTAAATACCATGTAATACCTGAAATGATAATTAGTTTGGCTCTTCCTCCTAACCTGAGGGATTTTCCACTACAAAATCCACAAGTTCTTTAGTACTTCATTCTGACTTTAGCAAATAGCCAATTAAAAAAAAATATTTTAAACTGATAATTAAACCTATTGGTTTCAGAGCTACAGAAAACAAAAGTTGAAAAACTGACATGGTTTTTGCTAACAGTTAAAACCAAAAAAAAAAAAATTGGTTCTATGGAGTAAAGCTCAATATTATCAAAGTGACTTTCACTTCTACCCTAACAAGAAATAAGATTAAAAAAATCAACAGCAGTAGGTAAACATTTATGTAGATCTCAGAAATATAGTGTATAATCATAAACATAAAATACTCAAATATTTTGTTTTAATATTTTATTTTGGGGAAAATGCACTGGAATCATGCTATAAACCATTAATTAAAAAAGATATAAGCATAACATGAATCTCAAAATGCTGCTGATGGAGTTTCAATTCAATAAGCATCTATTAAGGATGTACTATGTGCAAAGCACTATGTTAGGCACTAGAAAAGATATAAGTTTGGATAAGCCACAATTCCTACCCTCATGGAGCTTATGGTCTCATAGTGAATTCTAATATATGTAACAAAGTTCTCTCTGATGGAAGAAGAACAGAGAGTAGCCTTCCCTCCCTATCATGCAAGTTAGGCTCATTTTTTTTTCCATAAAAGGTACTGAAATTTCCTTCAATTGACTTAGGGAACTAAGGCAAAGCCCACTTAGTTTCCTGATCACCTGGATTCAAAATAGTCAGTCCAGGAGACACTATAGCTCCTCCTTCTGGCTTGTAACCAAAGACTAGCAGCATGAACAGCACTGGGAAACTGTTCTCTGCTGAGTCTATGATAATGAACAGCACACTATAAATACATATACTTAGCAGTTCTAAGTTGCACCTTCAGTCAATGAAGAAAACCATGAGAATTTGGCACAAATTTACCAATTCCTTTAAAAAGCCAGCTTATTACTGGTCTAGCATCAATCAGTGAACAAGTTCAACTTATGCTATAGTTGGTTCATTGTTTGGGCAAACATAACTTTGATTTATATTCTTAGTGGAACAGTTTAGCTCTAAGTATTTTTGGTACCACTGGCCAGCACAGATAATTGAGAACAGGATAATGGTAGGTTTAAATAGATCAGAAAGCAAAAGTATTTTAAAAGGTAAGCTTCTGACAGTAAAACCAACATCCACACACCTGGTCCCAATAACAAATTCCAAATTCAGAAGAAATACAAATGGGATGAAAGCTATCTCCAGTTTGGATTTCCTTCTGCTGAGCCTGATGAACAAGATGCTTCCCATTAAGGAAAAAAAGTTTCATGGTTCCAGTAAAGTTGGAAAATCGTTTGTAAATAAAATTCAGAAAATTTAAAAATAAAAATATAAGTTTAGAACAGAAAATAAGCCAGTGTCTTCTGGGAATATAAATAATTCCACAAGAAACTTGACTTATAACAGTAAAGCAAAATAATGATAATTGTTTGAAGCATCTTACATAAAGAAATATCACATTCAAAACTGTTCCATTTAACAAATAATTTATTAAAAGCAAAAATTCACATCCATTTCACTTAGCAAACTACTTAGTAATATTTTAAAATATTATTATTATTATTATTAAATCAGCATAAAACTGATCTGAAAACATAAGGCATTTTAAAAGATGCTGTTGAAAGGGCCCCACAATTGTTATCCTAAAAAAGCCTGTCGACCCAGAGAGATAACAGACAGGATCTATGATTTCAATGTTATTGAGAGCTCCCAGGTAAGAAAATACTTTCTAACAATGATGATAAAACATGTGTTCACACACATATACATATATATACATATATGTATATAATAAATCAGTAAACATTTATCAAATGTTTACTACGTACCAGACACTGTACTAAGCACTGGGGATACAAAATGAGACAAAAGACAGCCCCTGACTTCAAGGAGCTTACAATTTAATAGGGGAGACAACATGCAAGCAAATATATACAAAGCAAGCCTATATACAAGATAAATAGGAAATAATTAACAGAAGGAAGGCACTAGAATTAAGAGGAATTGGGAAAGGCTTCCAGCAAAAGAAGGGATTTTAACTGGGACTTAAAGGAAGCCAGGGAAGCCAGTAGAAGACAAAGTTGAGGAATATCGATGGATATGTCTAGTTAGATTAGGTATGTCTATATATGTAGATGTATATATACACACACATATATACATTTACATACATATATACATATATATATTTAGATTTAGACACAGCCAGTTCTTGCTTAATGTAAGTGGACAGCGCACACCCTCCCTCTCCCCTTATAAGGCTCTGCTTGGTTCTATTCCCTTCAGTGCCTGAGGCTCCAGAAGCCTGAGTGAGAAGGGAGGATGCCCATGGAAAGACCCCTGTTACAGGATGCAATGGTACAGCATCTGCTAATACAGCCTGCTAGGGAGTCCAATTTGTATAATATGAATTTATGTAAACCAAGAATTGTCTTGTACATCTATCTCTATATAGATACACATATACATATATTTATGTATAGCATTTTAAGATTTGCAAAGCTCTATTTATATATTATTTCATTTGAGCTTAATAACAACCCTGAGAGGTACGTGCTACTACTGTTATCCCCTCTTTTACAGATGAAGAAATTGAAGTGGACAAGTTAAATGACCTGCCCAAATTCACAGAGCTACTAAGTATCTGAGGCAGAATTTGAACTCAGGTCTCCATGACTCCAAGCTCAGCAATCTGTCTATTCTGCCCCCTAGCTGCCTCTTTACAACTTCCCCTGCTAGAACTGCTTCTGACTTTCTGGACTTTGCCACCATGTCTCAAGAGCTGTAATCTCATATTAAAATTTCCCTCAGTTCCTAGAACCTCCTCACCCTGGAACATCTATTTTCCCCTGTACCCTCCCTCAGAATTATCCCCCTGCCATGCCAACCCCCTTCTCCCACTGGTGAATTCTTCCTGGGGCTGCCATCTTGTCAAGGGGACTGGACT
This sequence comes from Gymnobelideus leadbeateri, assembly GCA_011680675.1. Taxonomy (NCBI): domain Eukaryota; kingdom Metazoa; phylum Chordata; class Mammalia; order Diprotodontia; family Petauridae; genus Gymnobelideus; species Gymnobelideus leadbeateri. The sequence continues at coordinate 54,877 of WOXC01008065.1, read as the reverse complement.
GGCAATCTCCACTCCCCTCATGGCTCTGCCTCTGACTTTTTGTACTTGGACATCCCCCCATCCTCCTACTTTCAGGTCTCTTATATGTTGTCTTCCCCCATTAAAAATAAGTTCTTTGGGGATAGGAATTTTTTTTTCCTTGTAGTTACATCCCCAGCACTTAACACAATGCCTGGCACATAATAAGTACTTAACAAATATATGTTGCCTTTAAGAAAGGTTAATGCACATGCCTGGAGCCTTACAACCAGTATGTACCAGAGGAAAAACTTGAACTCAGATTTTTCAGCTTCAAGGCCAGCTCACTACCCCCAAGTTCCTCACTATTTCCCAAGTTCCCACTCATGGTCACCCCATAAAGTTAATGAACTACATAGTACTATTTATTATCGGGTTCTCTGACCAGGGTATAAGGAGCATCAGAGGAAAGACAACATGGATTTTTTTTATTCTCTTTCCTGAGTGCAGCAGCCAGACAAAATGATGAAATAAGTAGACCCTGTCTTTGCCCTGCTCCCCCTTATATGCACTCCTTTCTCTCAGTGTATCAATCCTAAACCCTCCAAGGAAGCACTTGGAATTGGTCTACTCTACAAAGTGCTCAGTAGCCCTGAATTATCCACTTCTCTGCCCCCCATTAAAATTTCCATTCTCTCAGGAGAGAGCTGGGTAGAGAAAAAAGAATCAAATGTAAGATCAACACTAATACATAAATGATCCCATAACACTCAATTTAGATTTTTGAAAGAGGATTCAGGAATAAACTAAATGAATTTCTGAAGTATCTGCTTCCATGTCTAGAAATCAGTCCCAACAGTGAATAGATAGCCTTGAAAACAAAGACTGTGGGGTGGCTAGAGTGGGTAGAGCACCAGCACCGGCCCTGGAGTCAGGAGGACCTGAGTTTGGATCCGGCCTCAGACACTTAACACAAAAAAACTAGCCATGTGACCTTGGGCAAGTTACTTAACCCCAACTACCCTCCAAAAAGAAAAAGAAAAAAGGAAAAAAAAAGAAAACAGGAAGACCTGAATTCAAGTCCTGCCTCAGACACATACTGGCGTTGCCACCCTGGGCAAGTCACTTAAATACTCAGTGGCCATATACAATCTTCTAAAGAGCAGGTGCAGGTCAATATTATTAAAGGGTATTTCCTAGCAAGAGTTCTTATACTAAAGAATTTATAGGCTTAGTCCCTATCCCTAACCCTTCTAAAGGCTTCATGTATTTTCATAACATTTCCCAAGGCAATAGCAGCAGGGGCTTAAAATTTAAAGGAAGCAGGGGACAGAGGCAGCCTACATGTTTGTACACATGAATCATTTATACATTAGATGTCTCTAAACAAGGGAATAGGAAAACTATACAAAACTTTTCTGTTACTTTCATTTTATCTTTCCAGTTTTTTCCTATACACAATGAAATCATTCTACAACAAATTCACTAGCAAAAATAAATGTCATTGTAAATATTTTTTTACATGTAAATTTTCCTTGCTCTTCAGATTTTAGCTATTTCTTGATCAATCTATAATAAATATTTCAGGCTATTTTATTTTCTTGAAAATTGCCCGGTTTAATTAAGGATAGATAAGATGATATCTATAAAATGCCAAAACTAAATTATCTTTATAACCAATCTTTTGCAAGGTATTCTATTGTAGGCCTGATATCAAATATACAAAGAATTTCAAATGGGTTTAAAGAGTTAAACACTGAATATAAATACTATTCTCATAAACCTTTTTTGGTTTCAACAATTCAAACAAAGCTGTTTGGTTACAAAGGGAAAAAATAGAAAGATAAAAACCATTTTGAGCACAGGATAAGCTTTTAAATCTAAGCAAGGAACAAATCTTCGAGAAATCACAAAAAAAAAGAGAGGAGCCAAAAGACTGGACACACAGGCAAACATCACAATTTTTAAAAAATTAGATTCTAGAGCCTAGACCTAGCAAAATTCCAAAATAGTTTATCAAGCAGATGTCTCTGAAAGAGGTCAATCAGCTAGCATTTATTAACACCTACTACATGCCAGGCACTGGGGATTAAAAAGAGAAAAAAAAGGCAAAAAGCAGTCCATTTTCTCAAGGAGCTCCCAGTCTAATGGGGGAGGCCATACATAAACAACTTCATACAAACAAGGCATATACTGAACTGGGGACACTCAGAGAGAAGGCACTAAGATTAAGGACCGGGAAAGGCCTCTACTGAAGATGTGACTTTAGCTGAGATTTGAAGGAAGCCAGAGAAACTAAAAGGAAGAGATAAGGAAGTATGTTCCAGATGGGGGGTAGCCAGCTCAAGAGTCCAATGTCATTGGATTCAAGAACAAGTAATGTCCAACTAATCTTGCATCTTTTTAAATAGGTTTGTTTACTAGACAAGTAGATCAGAAATGCACCACAAACAGATTTTTTTTTTAAATTTCAGCAAAATATTTCAAGGGATCATGAATTTAAACCTGTAATGTCCCTGAGGTCATCTAACCTAACATCTTCATCTTATAAATGAGGAAACTGAGGCCCAGAAAGGTTAGGTGATTTGCCCAAGGTCATACAAGAAACTAGGACTCTTTCCACTTAATCACATGATATCCCTTAGAATAAAATGGAGAAATGTGAGCTGGTTCATAGCTTGTAAAATCAACATATTCAAACAGTGCTGACTAACATCGACACTGTTACCAATAAAGTGGATAAAAATAAAAGAAATGCTTATCAAATATGTGGACAACAAAACTGGGAGAGAAGCTAAAATGACATACCTCCTAATCAAAATTAAAAAATAACAGAAATGAACTATCAGATTTAATGGGTATACCACTGATCACAAGGACCATGTATTTTTTCTTCTTTGTCTCTTCCATAGGGCTAAATTTTTGGATTGAATGTAAAATCCTGCACAAACTCAAAGGGCTTTAGCTCAGCAGGAACACTAACCCAAAATATAATGCCCAGTTTAAGGGTAACAATCCCACTGTACTCTGCACCGATGACACAATATCCAGAGTCTTGTGTTCAGTATCACAGCCATACACCTGAAGACGGACAATGACAAAATGGAAATGACACAGAGAAGAATAACCAGGTTTATGAAGTATTTAGGAATCACGTCAATGAGGAAGGTTTGAAATAAATGGCAATGTTTAGCATCTATAAGAAAAAACTTAAGGAGATATGGTCATTTTCTTCATATGTTTGACAAACTACCATGTGGGAAAGGGATTAAGATTTATTCTGTGAGACTCCAAAGGACAGAAGTAGGGCAAAAGGGTAAAACTACAACCTCGAAGGTTGGTAATTTTGAGATGAATATAAATTGCAACTTCCTAATAAAATCTGAAATGATCAACAATGAACGGCAGAGGTTACTTTGTTACCTAATGAGTTTCCCCCCTTCACTGGTAGGGTTTCATTAGCCTCTGAAATGAGTATCTAATAGATTTGTAGATGGATTACTGCATAAGCACAAGAAGTCTACGTGACCTCTAAGGGGCTTTGCAATTCTGAGATCCTATGACCCGTAATTTGGGGGTGAGGAATATGCATATGCACATAGATACTGAATCTATTCAAATATCTTAGCACAAGTAGCCATTCAGAAAAGCACCTAAGTCCCTGATGACGAAGTTAATATTTCCCAGGTTTGCAGCAGGTGCTGTTTCTAAGCAGGATGCAGCCCATCCCCTCTGGGCTCTTCTAACAGACTGCATACTGCAGCACAGCCACTCAGCATAGAGCCCAGCCCCATCCTCACCCAACCTTCCCACACTACTCTGACACAGGCTAAAGGAGGAAGTAAGAGGAAAAGCCCGGACCTTAGAACGGGACTAAAGCGTTCTGAGCAGCTGTCATTCATTAAAACAAAACAAAACCCGGCTAAGGGAGGGAGATGCCGCGCCAGCATCTTTCCGCCCAGCTATGACAGTGACGGGTCCCCCACAGAACCAGCGCTTTAATACTGAGTCATTCCACTCTTACCATCACCCCCTTTCCAGAGCTGGCCGCCTTTCTCCGCGCCCCCCCTCACTCTCACACACACTCTGGCTCACACCCGCCTGCAAAGGATGGAGAAGAGCCGGCTGTGGGGCTGGGCAGCCCAGCGGGGCAGCCTGGGGAGAGCAGGGGCTCAGCAGGCAGCCCAGCACCGGCCACTGCCCGGCTTGCAAGGAAGGGGGCTGCCGGACCACGGAGCGCAGGGTGGGGGGAAGGGGCGGGGGGGGGGGGTTCTGATGCCCCGTACCTCCCTAGGGGGTCCATCCCCTTCTTCCCCACAATCGCTCCTCCAGCCCACGCTCCCTTCCCTCCTCTACTGCCTGGCTTTACCTGAAGCCACCTCTTCCCCATCCCCTCTCCGTCCTACCCGACCTTTGCCCCCAGGGCGACAAGCCTTACGAAGCGGGGAGGAGCACGCGGACCCCAGAGCTGGACTCCACTCCCCCGCTCCCGGACCCTCACTCACCCGGCCCGCCATCTTAACCGACAAGTACGGCACCTCAGCTGCAGCTTCACTCGCTACTAAGCACGCCCCCGCCGCGCAGCCGCAGAGCCGCAGAAGCGCGCGCGCCCTCGCCCGTGGCCTCTGGCGCTCTCACCTCCGCAGACGCTCGGGAGCGCGCGCCGCGGCTCGGGCCCGCGCTCACTCCGCCACGCGAGCGCTCCTCCCGAGCCTGGAGAGCTCCTCCTTCCCCCACCCCTCCCTGCGGGCTGCAGCTCCAAAAATGCGCTGCTGCGGGAGAACTTATAAAGGAGGAGGAGGAGGAGGAGGAGGAGGAACGTCTTGTCGCCATTTTGAATGGGAAACTGGAAGCTTCCTGGAGCTCCAGTTGAAACCTTTCTCCCCTTGTACCAGGCCCTTGTCCCTCCCATTTTATGGCCCTCCTCTGTCATCTAAACAGAGTATTGCAGGGCGGGGGGGGGGGTTATTGTATTGTCCTCTGGTTCATCCAAATCATGATTCCTGTCTAGCTTTCTGCCCCAAAATTTGCAGTAATGAATTGGATTGCTGTCAGGGGAATGCTTGTGAATGTTTAACAACCAGCTTTCTTTTTTTTAATGTACCCAAATACACCTTTAAGTTTAGTCTGCATTAACATTTTCCTCATCACTCTCTTAAATATAGACAATCATCAAAACAATGAAGGCTTGATTTGTTGCCACAGCACCCTCCCGATGTAATTGACATCCATAGCCCCCGTTTAACTCTTTGTATTCTCATGGCGGAGGGAGCTGGCCAGGGAGACCCGAGTTCCAAGTCCTGCTTCTAACACCCAGGGCAAGTTTAGCTTCTAAGTTAGAGAGAAGGTGCCCACCTGCATTTGTAGAGAGAATTTACTCATCTGGTAGTTTCCTCTACCAATGACGTTGCAGGGCTAGTCTGTAGCCCCAGCCCTTTCTATCGCTGCTGTAGGCAGGTCAGTCAACAAGCATGAAATTCCTGCCAGAAGCCAGGCACCATGCTTTGTAGCTGGGGCTACAAAAAGAGGTCAAAACAGGCCCTGATCTCAGGGACTTCATTGCTGGAGTTGTAACTTCTAAAGATCCTTGATTTCATTGTGTGGTCACTTCATCACACCTAAGTAGATGGCCCTTAAAAGCTGCTGAAGCTGAAGACAAATTGTCACGTGGTGGCCATCTTCCTGGTCATGAACCAGGCACTAGTTTGGTCCATGGGCTACAGACAGACAATTACTTGCTGGCCTTACTCAAAGCTTCATCTCCAGAGTTGCTAATAATCTCTCTTTCCTCAATTTAGCTTTCTACTTAGCCCTTTGTAGAATGTTAATTACCCCCCTTGAAGGCTGGGACTGTTTCCATTTGTCTTTGTATCCTCAGTGCCTGGCATATAATAAGTGCTTAACAGACACTTCTAAAAATTAAGTTGAATTTCCAGCATTATAGGACCTACTTTGCTCTCATTCACCCTCACTGTCCTCATTGTAAAACAGGAACAAGAATATTTACATCGTCTGTCTCTCTGGGTTGTTATATTTTGGTCCTTCATTAGATCTGATAATCATTGAATATCATTTTTTTTTTGGACTTCAATAAGAGCCAAAGCCTGAACTAATCAATCAGGCTGCTTTGTTTTGCTTTGCTCTAAAAATGCCCTGTGTCAGTAACTTGAAAGACATGGTGGACAATGGGTATTCTCCCTGTTTTTGACAGGATGCCTGAAATCAGAATAGTGGGATTTCTCTTATCTTGGGGGCATACTCCATATGGAGGAAAACTCAAGTATCCTGGGATCATAATTTCCAGCTGCCACTACTTTGTCACTTGTCTTGTAAATATATGGAGACCAGAAATTTGAGGGACACACATCCTGGAACTGTACTAAAACATAAAAACTTTGTCAATCCTATATCAGGAGTCAGAACTTAGGTTTTGGCTTCTTCTACATACAAGCTTGGTAGCTTCATCTAGCTTTAAGGAAATAAACAATATGAATTTACATATCACTTAGCCTGTTTGCCTCCTTTAACCAAATTTTCAGGTAGACAGTTATGGTGCCAGTGACTTCAGAGGAACTGTTGGAATGGCAGAACAGCCTACCCCTTCAAAGCTATTGAGTCAGGTACCTCAGCATCCTTTTTTCCTGGAGTCCTAACCTTGATGGAGTCAGGTAAGTTCCTCTATTTTCAGCTTTTGAGGGACTTCCACTGGTTTGGTTGTCCAAAATTCCCTTAAGCTAGTTTTAAGAATGGGGATCATTTCAGGTTTAATTGCTTTATCTTAATTAGGTCCTCTTTGAGGATGGATCCCAGGAAAATTAGCATGAGTATTGCCACAGTTAGTTAACTAAAGATAGCCCTAATTATGTTGGTCACAATAGGGCTTTTTTGGACTGGTGAAAGTTTCTTTATCTTAAAACCAAATGCAGTTTAAAGGCCAACAAAACATCTATCCAGGAAGGGGAAAATTTTCATTGTATGTTCACTAATATGGCTGACCAAGAGCAAAAGAAAGCAGCTTCTCCCTTTAAGGCTGGCAAAGTTACTTACGCATCAGCCTCTGCTACCCCAATACCTGCCAATTCCCCCTACCCCATGCTCCCTTTTTCCCAACAACCTCAACAGGGTTTTTCTCTTCCATCCTCCTGTCCTCCTTTACCCTATTCCTTGTTTCCTCCCTCCCCCCTTTCCCTTAAAGATTCCCTGCAGATAATAGCTGACTTGCCTCCCAACTTGCCAAAATGCTAGCAACACAGGCTGAGGAGGACCTTAAAGCAAAAAGGGAACTTTGAACAGCTCCCATCCCAAACCCACACCCCACCCCTAACCTGGTAAGGGACCATAAACCTGGTATTTGTCGATATTTCAAGAGACAAGGGCATTGGAAATCTGAATGTAGGACACTTCTCAAGGTTATGGAAAGTAAGAAATACTGGGGCCTCAAAGGGCCCTCCCATCCCAGCAAAGACAATAGAGGTACTCTGAGCAAAGATTGCAGATCCAATCCTCATCCCAGTCAGGTCTTGAATCCTTGAATAATAATAGTCAATTCATAATGGGAATTTCTAGAAAACTAATTAATTCCCTCCCTCTTTCTGCCATTAATTGTGAACTTTGTACTTATATTTATGCTGTCAATGTGTCTGTAAATGTGTGTGTGTCTGTATCATGTGTGATATAAATGAGTCTGTTAAGATTTAAAATGCAGGCAGTCAGAAATTTCTAAGGGCTGAAACTAGGGAAACAAACAAACAAATCTGTAAGACTTTTTTCCTTGTGGTTTCTGGTCTGGCCAACTTGGAACTACAATAAAATGTTAGCTATAGCTAAAAAACATCTTGGCAGGTTCTGGTATTAATCATTAAGAAGCTGGAAATTGAATATATTGGAATTACTGGAGGAAATTCCTGAGGCTGTAGGAAGACAGGAGCTCACCAGTGCTGAAACATATCCTCCCAATCAGGATCACTTAGTGTTCCCTCTTCCTCTCCCAAAAGTTAAGAGGCTATTTCAGTATGGGGATTTTTAACAGCCATAAATTCTCGTTAACCCTTCTCATCCCAGATGAGATTAAGAAAAGAGAATGCAGGAGAATTGTAGGGAATACTTAAATCACCCTTCCCCACCTGGCAAAAGGAGGGATAACACTCATAGATTGGCAGTAGGCATAACTGCCCTGTGCCCCTAGGAACCTTGTAGTCCACCCTTCTGGGCAAAGTTTAAAAATACCACCCAGGTCCTATACATTCTGCCACCCTGCCCTAGCAGCTGCAAACTTCCCCAAGCTCAGTACATTCTTTAGTTGTGTAGAAAGGGAGAGTTGGATGGATCAGGCCTGTGGTGGGCATTCCCTATTAAGCCTCTGCTCTAGGTAAACTCCACACTTCTCTGTTCTAGTTGCAAAATGTATTTACTTTTTTTTTTTTTTGCTTTCTTTCTTTTTTTTTTTTTTTGAGGGCAATTGGGGTTAAGTAACTTGCCCAAGGTCACAAGGCTAGGTTTTTTTTGTATGTGTGTGTTAAGTGTCTGAGGCCGGAACTGAACTCAGGTCCTTCTAACTCCAGGGCCAATGCTCTACTCACTGTGCCACCTAGCCACCCCCAAAATGTATCTACTTTTGGCAAGCTGTTTTATTTCTATTTGACCCATTTCCTGATTTTCAAAGGGAAAAATAATAATGATTGTTATGGGATCAAAATGATATAATGATTATAAAATATTTAATGTAGTGATTGGCATATGTTAGATACAATATTATTATTATCTCTCTAACTTTGAAGTGGTTTTTTGGAATGCTAGGAGTGATAAGATCAATATTTTCTATATGTGATAATCTAGAAATGCAATTGTTATCTGAATTTATTGTTTGTGTTATTATTGTATTTCTAAAAGTTCTCTTATCTTGTGCAAATGAGAATCCTTGGGAAAAGATAGGGGTGTGATTTTTCAAGCCTGTTTCATCTAAGCATATATTTATGTATGTTTGAATGCTTATGGATCACCACATTCACTATCTATGTGAAATTCCAGAATGTTGGGGGCGGCTAGGTGGCACAGTGAGTAGAGCGTTGGCCCTGGAGTCAGAAGGTCCTGAGTTCAGATCCAGCCTCAGACACTTAACGCACACACAAACAAAAACCTAGCCGTGTGACCTCGGGCAAGTTACTTAACCCCAACTGCCCTCCAAAAGGCAAAAAAAAAAAAAATTCCAGAATGTAATTAATTTCTAGTGATATATTTAAGGACAAGAGAAAAGAAAAGATACTGAGTAAGTTTTAAAAGCCTGGTAAACCTTGCCATTGTGATAAGACTGTTTAAATTGGGTATGTTCTTCTTGACTTATGAAGAACAATCTCTCCATTACAAGCACCTTTTTGACTAAGGAACTTTGTGATATCTAGGAATTCTGTAATAACTAAGAATTTAGTTTTGTTATAATACCATAGGAATTTATGTTACTTAAGGACATTTTACACTAACTCAGTTTAATAAACCCCAATTTTAAAGGTTTATTTTTGCTTTAAGGAGGAAGAAAGAGATAGCATTTAAAACTTTTCAATTAATTTTCTTCATAAAAGCTTAATGACTGTTCCTCTTAACATCAGGATAGAATTTAAATTGTTTTTAAAGAAAGGGAAATGCTTTTAGAAGAATTGTTCTGAAAAATCTCTTGTGTGATTTTTTTTTTGGAAGACCTACTAAATTTCCAAGATAATTTATTACTGTTGTTATGATCTGAATTTGTAGTCATTCCACGGTCTAAGAAAGAGTGAAAATTTGTATTTGAACGTATATGTAAAAGATTTAAATTTCCTGAAGTATCTCATTCTCCCAGACTGGGAATAAGAGAAGAATAAATAAGCTTGTAAAAACAAAGATGTATATCTTTGTGAGATAGAAGTTGAGGAACCTCTTTTGTTTAAGGCATATAAGAAGGTTTGGGGACAAATGGGGTTATCCAAGCCCCTTCAGTCCCTAATTAGTTGTTCTGTATACTTTTGTGCCAGTTTCAGATGGTTTAAGTATGTTGAGAGAGTGTGAGGAAGTATTTGAAGAAGACAGAAACATTATGTAACTTGATTTGATAATTCAATCAAATTTGAAATGGTCTTACTGAAGGATATCAGCCCATATTTATTTGGGCTTAAGACTTTTAGGAACTGCAATTTACTATTGCTTTAAGCTTTTATTACAGGGATATTTGTCATAAAGCCAATAGTAGTATGGCATGGGCTGCAGGCTAAGGACTGTTAAAGGTGGATGTTTTGCCTGGGAAAGGTTTTGAAGACAACCTTGGACACAGCCTAGGTAGGATCTTCTAACCCTATTTCCCAATTTCATTATTTCATTTCTGAAAAAGGAAAAATTTCTCCACCTAATTACTCCTAATCCTTGTTTTCAGCACCTAGTAGCTATGTGATTGCCTATCAGATATGACTCATACCTGGAATCAAACAGAGCTAAGGAAGTTCTTTCCTTCTGTTAACATATATGACATTGTCCCTCTTCTTCTTTTGTAGCAAATTTACATAGTTAAGAAGTTCTGTAATCATAATACTAAATCTATTAAATAACAGATGGAGACTGGAAATCTCCTGGTTACTATAAGATGCAAGAATGAATAGCTTACAATTATAACCTATATTCATGGCCAAATAAATATAATATAAAGACAACATCCTCCAAAGGAGGAAATGATTAAACCAAGTAATAAGACAAAGATGTAATGGGATAGATGTCTAATTAAAAATTTTGAGGATCAGACTGATTCCTCTAAGAATTATATACAGATAGATTTTTAAGATTGGTTTCCAAAACTTTTCTATCATGGAAATTCAAGCTGTAAGCATGTCTTGGTAACAAAAGCTCGAATTTAGATTTTTGCACAAAAATTGTATAAGATAGTAGTAAAAGTAAGTGAAATTATGTTTCTGTCTGAAAATTTTAAAAGGCAGATGAACTCATTTTATGGTTGAACCCTCACATTTTAAAAGATTCTTATACCAAGTACAGGATTTAGGTAAGGTCAGAAACAGCAAATAATATATAAATTGAAATTCTCTGAAGTTTCAAAAATGGGGAACCAAATTTAAGTGATCATACTAATTTATATTAAGTCAGAATTATCTGGGAACTTCTAGATCTGAACCAGAGAAGCAGAGCTCCCTTTCTGAACCATCCTAAAAATAAAACCTTTTGTCAAAGAAAGGACATCTAGGGCTTAGATAACTTACATGAGACATCTGGGATTCAAAAAGTACTGTTGAAAGGGATATTGGGACAAGGAATTTGATACTAGTTAACATTGGCAATAATGATTATGTTGATTTGTATGGTTCATATTTAAATTTTCTTGGTTATCTTCGTGACATGCAAAACTCTCTTCTCAAAATTAGTCTATTGTGAGTCATCTAAGTAGTTTAATCTGTACCTGACTTAATGTAATTATGCAATTTTATAACCTGTGAGAAAAACTTTATTGTATTGTTCAAACCTAGTCCTGCATGGCTGGGAAACTGAGCTATTTCTATGGTCATTTAGTATCAATTCATATCTTTTCTGGAAGCCCCTGTCAGGTCTTCCTGACTACTCCCATAGCTGCTAACTTGAGGATATGGACTCTTGGATCCATCTGTCACATCTAAAGATTGCCCCTGATCCTGAGTGGACATATAAGCCCATGGGAGACCTTGACCTCCAGTTTCCAGGGACCTGAAAAAGAGGACATCAGAGGACAACAGCTTTCCTGAAAGTCTGGACCTGAACTGTAAAACGAATAGCTCCCTCCCTACCTGAGCCCCTTTACCTACTTAAGACTAGGGTAGCTTTGCTCTTTTTTTTTTTTTTTTACTTAGTTGCTCTATACTATCTTGATCCCCTTTGCAGCCTGCTCCATTGCTTGTCATCTCTGGGGATGTACAACCAGGGAAAGAACTCCTCCTCCCATCCCCCACTCACCCCAGGAGGCAAACCCTGTCTGACAAAGAATTCAACCTCACCTTTAGTGCCTCCTATTTCAGGAAGCAGTTGGGAAAAAAACCTCCAAATCCACCTAAGATAAGAATTTTTAGAACTTCCCCTCTGAGGAAGAGAGAGGTTTTCCCATACATTCTTTGGTCTTAAGGTGAAACTTTCAGTTTACCTTTGACCAAAAGGAGGGAATGAAAATCATTTAATCTTATTTTTGAACCTTATTAAGAGCCAAGGCCTGAACCAATCTGGTTTGCTTTGCTTTACAAATGCCCTTTCCTATGTTAGCTACTTAAAAGACCAGATAAGGTTCACAATGAGTATTCTTCCTGTTTGTGACAGAACACCTGAAATCAGAATAGTGGAATTTCTCTTATCTTGGGGGCATATCCCATATAGGGAAAACTCAGATATCCTGGGATCATAATTTCCAGCTGACACCACTTTGTCAATTGTCTTGTTTGATTGTAATTACAAACTTATTCAACTAAGAAACTTCTTTTGTAAAAGTATTTGGAGACCATAAATCTGAGGTACTGTAAAACCAAGCAGGAGCAGCTTTCCAGAGGACTGCTGCTGTGAATACCTCTAAGGTTCTGATAGCATAGTATAGTGAACTCTCTTATTTATTCAATAGTAAACTAAAGCAAAACATTCACAGAAACTGAAGTACAGTATTCACAACGTTATAACATAACAACTTATCACTAAAGTGGCCACATAGTTTTCACCAAAGTGGCCACATAGTTTTAAACAAAAGATATCATTCATTCAATAAGTCCTTAACTCAATCATCCTTAAGGAGTAGGCCTCCTTAAGGGACACAAAGTACAAAGGTCAAAATTCTCTACCCCTAGGTCACATTGTCTTAATCTCTCAGTCAAAAAGTCTTCTTTTTCTTGATTGGAGATTAGTTTCCAATCATCCTTAACTCAATCATCCTTACTAAGTACAAGGTACAGAGTACAAAGTTCTTCCATCCCTAGGCCACAATAAATCATGATCTTCTCAGTCAGCATTAAGTACCCAAGGAGAGGTCTTTGCATCTTGACTCAAAGCTGACTCCCAAATTCCATGGTTCCTCTTCCATGGGTCCAGCTCCTACCTGAATCTACCCAATTATCACCTGGATTCACAGGTAGGCAGCTCTCAGCTATTTGTGCAGCTCCTCATTCAGTTCCCATTCTGTATTGAAGCTCACAGTGTCCAGTCCATCTCAAGTCCTTCACAGTTTCTGTTTCTGGAAAGATAAATCTTAATAGAGTCAAAACAACAGTCATACACATTCCCGGCACCATCATCAATTCACTTTCTGCCTGTGAAATCAACACAGACCCACCAACAAAGTCTGAGAACTCAACACTAATTGTCAGTATAGTCCCAGCACCTCTGAAAACCTCCACCAGGACTTCTGTAAACACACAACAAGAAAACCCTCTTTCAGGGCTTCCAGTTAAGGTCCCAGGGCTTCTGTACAAAGTATCACAAACATAACAGAACAAACAGAGTGCCTGGCCTCCACAACCTTTCTCCTTCTCAGTTCTGCTGTCTCCCAACTTGGGCTTCTCCTAATATATAGTCATTTGCTCCTCCCTGTTCTGTCCCTTCTTGTTACATCAGCAAGTGCCTCCCACTGTGGGTTTCACAAATTCTGTTTGTTAACAAAGACTTGATATAACCATGGGCAAGGCTCAAAAGAAACTTGAACTGAAACAAGGTGCTAAATAATTAAATAGCTGAAACAAGGCACTAAGTACGTCTTTGCTTGCCATTACATGGACATGGCCATCCTGATATTGTCCTAAAACATACAAAACTTTAGTCAATCTTATATCAGACAGTCAGAACTTAGGTTTTGGCTACTTGTATATACAAGTTTGCTAGATTCATCTAGCTTTAAGGGAATAAACAATACAAATTTACATATCACCTAGCCTGTCTGCCTCCTTTAACCAAACTTTCAAGATGACAGGATTTAAAGGAAACCAGAGAGGTCAATAGTCAGAGCAGAAGAGGGAGAGTGTTCTATGGGCATGAGGGACAGAGAATTGGAGTGTCTTATTTGTGGAACAGCCAGGAAGCCAATGTCACCACTGCAGCCCATCTGACACCCTGCTGCCAAAGTAATTTTCCTTAAGTGAAGATATGACCATGTGACTCTCCTATGCAACCAACTCCAGTGACTTCCTCCTGCCTCTTGAATAAAATACAAAAGTCCTCTAATTACTTTCTAAAGCACACACAGCCTGGCTTCCATATACCTTTCCAGCCTAACAGGATGTCACTCCTCTTCTTATGCCGAGATTCAGCCACAGTGATCTTTTCTCCATTCCTCATTCTTCACACTCCATCTCTCATCTCTGTGCCTTTAAAATGTCTATCCCTTGCCCATCAATTGGAGAATAACTAAACAAGTTGTGGTATATGAATGTAATGGAATACTATTTTGCTATAAGAAATGAGGAGAAGATAGACTTCATAATAACCTGGAGAGATTTATATAAACTGATGCTGAGTGAGGAGAGCAGAACCAGGAGAACTTTGTACACAATTGCAGACACATTATATGTGTGATGACTAACTTTGATGAACTGGGCTCCTCTCAGCAATGCAAGGTTATAAGACAACTCCAAAAGACTCATGATGGAGAGGGCTATCCACATCCAGAGAAAGAACTACAGTCTGAATGCAGATTGAAGCAAACTACCTGCTCTCTCTCTTTTGTGTTTTGTTTTGTTTCATTCCTTCTTTCTCACTGTTCACTGCATTGGTTATAATTCTTTAAAACTTGACCAATGTTTAATGTGAAGATATTTGTAGAACCTATATCAGATTGCATGTCTCCATGGGTGAGAGGAAGAGAGAGAGGGGGAGAAAATTTGGAACTCAAGGAACCGTGGAACTGAATGCAGTAAACTAAAAGTAAATAAATAAGTTAAATTAAAATAAAATAAAATGTCTATCCCCTATGCCTAGAATGCCCTCTCTTCTTGCTTCTATTTCGTATAGTCTCCCTCTTCCTGTAAGATGCAGCTCAGGCACCATCTTCTACATGAAGCCTTTTCTGATCCCTCTAAGTGCTCCCCAATTACCCTAAATTTAACCACATAGTATATACATACATCTAGACATATATGCACATATAGTTTATATTTATGCTGTATGTGTCTCTTCAATTAGATTTTGAGCTCATTTTACATAGAGATTATTTCATTGTTTATATTCGTATCCTCAGTGTCCACCCTGGTACCTAACACATAATAGGCACTTTATAGACACTGATTGATTACTTGGAAAGAGCATTGGTTCTAGAATTGGTAGACTTGGGTTTGAATGCTGGCTTTGACATTTACTTGCTGTGTCATGATGGGGAAATCATTTCCCTTCTCTAGGCCTCAGTTTCCTCCTCTGTAAATGAGGGTATTGGACTAGAATATTTTCAAGGTCCCTTCTAATGCCAATGTTCTGACTCTAATACACTGTGTTTCATGAGTTACTGTGACTAGAAAAAATTCAACATCTAATCACTGACCTGGTGATGAGCCTACAAATGTACTGAATAGTTAATAATATTCAATTCCACTCAATAGAATATAAGCTCTTTGAAAATGAGGCCTGTTTCATTTTTCCCCCTTTTGTCCCCAGCACCTAGCAAAGTGATTTGTACATAGTAGATGCTTAATAAATATTTGTTTAATAAAGTTTTTAACCAAAAAAGATGAGAGATTATTTGTTGTATAAATGCTAGACTCTGCTACAAAGAAAATAATCAGTCCTGAATGATCATGGCACATAAATGTAAGCAAACTGATTTCAGGTAAGTAGACTTTGCATTAAAAGTAGGATGTCCATTAGAGGTCCATGAGTGTCACATATTTTCAAAATGTCTCAATGCACTGATAAATTTGCTCATTTTTTTTCCTCTCTAAAAAATCTTGTGTCATATGGAATGGCTCTCTAGGAGGGAGACAAAGAAGGATACTTAGGATAATTGTGATAATGTAAGAAATAGAAGATATCTATAAAAGCTTATCTTTTTAAAGAAAAGCACTTTGAAACCTGAAAAAAAGTAGAATGTCCTTTTTTTGCTTTTTTTTTAGGGGGGGAAGGCTGGGCAATTGGGGTTAAATGACTTGCCCAAGGTCACACGGCTAGTTTTTGTGTTAAGTGTCTGAGGCTGGATTTAGAATTTCCTTTTTCAGGAAATATTCAAATGGTGGTGAGTGTCTTATATCATCCTAAGGTAGAGATGAGCGTTCTGGAATAGATGGGAGGGCTGGTATAGTCAAAGAAAAGATTGACATCTCTGGAGTATACATCCAAGTGTAGCCAGGAGGCTGGCATTCTGCATCTCTACTGCCATCATCTTTGTAGTTTAAGTGTAGTTGAGCTATTTGGACCCTTGCTTCAACTTTTTCCTCTTGTGCTTCAGCCTGAGTTTCTTCCTCCAGATTATACAGTTTTCTCTACACCTAGTTTGTATCTAGTCTTGTACACTATTAATATTTAAAATAAACTGACCTAGGAAAGTCATTGAGAAGAACCTGTCCCTTGCTATTTGTGTTACCTGAAGTGGGTCATTTCATCTCCCAGCCCCCTATTTTCCTTATCTGTAAAACAATGTATGTTTAGCTAGGTAAGTATGAAATACAGTCAGATTATATGTAAAGAGTTCATAAGTATAGGTATAGATAATGATGACAACAACAATCACTAGCACTGTATAATAATAATATAGCACTTTAAAATTTGGAAAGCACTTTATGAACATTATCTCATTGTATACTCATAATAAGCCTGGGAGGTAGGTACTATCAATATCTTCATTTTATAGATGAGAAAACTGAGTTTAAAAGAGGCTAAATGATTTGCCCAGAGTCACATAACTCATAAGTGTCTGGGATCAAATTTGAACTCTAGACTTCCTGACTCCAAGTCCAACATTTTATCCACTGAACCACAATTATAAATGTGTGTATGCATACACACACAAACACACACACATCTATTTTTAAAATATCTATATCTATTTTTTTTTAATTTTGTATTTTTTTATACGTATATATGTTAATTTCTCCCCCAGTAAAATATAAGTTCCTTGAAGTCAGGGATGGCAATTTTTTGGTTGTTGTTGTTATTGTCTTTTTTTCTTCTCATCTCAAGCACCTAGTGCCTTGGTATAGTAGGCAGATGCTATTCTGTATGGAAGGGGAAGGGAAGGGACTGGACTAAATGATCTCTCTGATTCCTCCCAGCTCCAAATATTAAGATTTTATGGTTCTACATTTCTTCCTTCCTGCCCATGGTACTAAAGAAACATTTTTAATGCAGCAGCAGAAGCCTGCCTACCTCCAACAATGAGAAAACTAAGCTGCTCTTTAAAGTGAATCTAAGAACAAGCATGAGACATTATCAAGATCTAAAGGGAAATTATTGGATCAAAGGAATTCTGTGTATGAGTAAAAATGAAGCCCTTGTCATTAATTAGAAATGCCTGAAATCATAATGTACTGTGGAGGGCATTTTAATGACTTTGCACAGCCAGATTTCTGTAGTGCAGACTTGCTTTTGTCAAAAGCCTAAGGAATCATCACCCACCCCTCTTCTGAGCCCAAAACAATTTGCTGCCGATAGGGATCACTCCACCTGGATGTTTCAATTTATCTCAAAACATAGTACAGCTAGTTCCCAATTATGAATATTGGGCTGGAATCAATTGCTATATTTTAGACAATATAACTTTGAATAATGTGAATTCAAATACATGGGACTGCTTCAAAGGACTCCTTATGCACACTAATTAAGAACTAGATGTATATAAAAATGGGGATCTTATAGTTCCACCTCAAGCTACTATCTCCTACTATTTCTGTTAGTGGCTCAACAGGACTCCCCTATTTGATACCTTGGTATAATCTTTGACTCTTCCCTTTCCTCTAATATCTAATCAGTTAGTAAGTCCTATTCCCTCCCACTGCCACCCCATTTTTATTTTTATTTTTTGCTTTTTGGATTAGAGGAGGAAGGGCAGTTGGGGTTAAGTGACTTGCCCAAGGTCACATGGCTAGTAAGTGTGTTAGGTGTCTGAGGCCAGATTTAAACTTGGGCCTTCCTGACTCCAGGGTCGGTGCTCTATTCACTGCACCATCTAGCTGCCCCAACTGCCACCCCATATTAAAGATCATCTTTACTATCATCTCCATGGATTATTGCATCTCTCATTTCTCATACCTCTGCAAAACTCATCTTTTTCAGTGTAGTATAATGGAAATAACTCTAAAATAATAATCACAATACCTGGTCTCCTCCCAAACTCTCTTTCAACCTCTAGTTTGTGGGAAACATTTTATGAATGGAATGCCCCTCTGGAATCTGCCAGAATTGTCTCTATAAGTGATGGAAAAATAGGGCAACTGAGCCAGGAAGAGCTGTTCACCCAAAGTCTGTCTGTCTGTCTCACACACACACACACACACACACACAGAGCATGGGATCATACCGGCTCTCCTTGGACTTCTTGATGGAGGAGATTCCCTTTCCTTCATTCTTTCTAGCAGCTATGTCAGGTATACATACATGTGCTTTCCTAGATGAACCTGTGAGTGGACCTCAAATCCATAGCCGCCTCTTCTGCTTTGTGTTTCTTTCCCTAAGGAGGCCTAGAAACACCTGTTGACGGAGATGGGATTTGAACTTTCAGCAGAAGAAAGTGGAGAATGGCCTATTTTTGAACAGGTAAGCCTGAGAAGAGAGTTCCTGGACAATGAAGTTCTGGCTGCTGCTTTTCCCAGAATGTAGGTTGAAAGCATTTGTATTTTATCCTAGAGGCATTACAGAGTTCCTCAAGATTTTTGAGGAGGCATGTGTTATTGTTGTGGGCTGCTCAGTGTCCAGCACTTAGCATGATCCGGAGACGTGAATAAAAAATGACCAGGCCATGTGGGTAGTTCAAGGAAGAACAATGAACTCCATTTATTGATTCTTAGGACAAGGTTTTTATAGAGCAAAGAGACAAAGGAAGGGATAGAAGGGATCTCAAGTATTCATATCATTATCTTAGTCTGTCATATCCTGAAAGTAGCATGGCAGTAAGGCCTTTTGTTCTCTAGGTGCCAGAAAGTCTTAGGAAAAGGCAGTTACCTCCTTTCATATGCAGTCACATCACAAAGGATGCTCTTGAGAGCTGGCTTCAAAGCCTGAAGCCAAAGCTGCATCATCAAGTACATCTGCATAGGAACTGACCACCTAAGAATTCAAATATTTAGGTTTTGAACAACTAAAGTTTTTTGGGCAGAGCCTTAGATCTAGGCCTCAGGTACCTCTTAATGCAGCCGCAGTCATAAACGGATACAATTGAGAGCAGACTTCAAAGCTGAAGCTCAATCCTCAAAAGACATCACATTTAGAGATAGCCACCCAAAGATACCTGAGTGCAGAATCAGATATAAGTCCTGGCTCAGGTCTCTGGCTCCTACCATGTCATCTTCAGATATGTCTTACGAACACTAATTTGGCTGCTATGTGGAGGATGGACTGAGGAGGGGACAGAATGGAAGCAAAGAAACTGATCAGAAGGCTACAGTGAAAGCCTGGGTGAGGATCTCTGAGGAACAAGAATGGTATCTTAAGTGTGTCCAGGACATTTCATTTGGTTGCATGCCCAGGGAATCTTATTTTTTATGTTAAATATATTGGATGTTTATGTTTAACATTTATTGAATAAAGAACATTATATTTATAACTCAAACTAAAGAAACTAAAACGTAAACTTAATTTAAAAAAATTAATAATTAAACTATTCTAAAATGCAGTGAGGCCCCACATATGGTGGGGGCTGTCTCCCTCATGCAGCAAGGACTTGTCATCATGCATCTTGAAGGAAGACAGAATAAAGGATCTCTGACCTCTTCTCCCTATGACCCTTCCTCATCGGAGACATTAAATCTTGCCATGAGTGGAGGAAGGAACTTGGGGCCAAAGGCAGCTGCTCTGCTTTCCTCAGAGCAGGGGTATTTGGCTAGCTAGCATTATATCTATTTGCTCACTTAAATATTATTTGTCTGGGACATCTGATTTTCAAGTTCAATCCAACTTCTGATCACTGTTTCATTATTGGAGGAAGGAGGACCCCAAGCTTTTATCCAAGGCTTCACTCCTTTCTCATCAAATACCAGTTCCACATAGCAATTATCACAGAAACCCATTTATCCAAATCATAGCAAAACAGAAATTAGAGAAAGGATACACAGGAGACTATATACCAGACAATACAGAGGAAAGGAACTCTCCCATTGGGAACAAGGTAATAGCTTCAACCAAGGAGTCCCAGATCTCACCCAAGGGGAAATTCCTGGAAGTCTCTAGTGTAGTTAACCAGGGATGGGCACAGAAAGGAGACTACCAGCTTCTCTCATGTCTGCTTCTTTGCAGTCTTTTTCTTTAGCAACCTAAAGTTGGCATCTTCCAATCTTCTCTCTTGAAGCTGAAAACCCAAAGTCTGAAGAGATTCATCAACTTGAAGAAAGCTCAAAAAAGGTGGAAGAGCTATCCTCTCTCTTGATCTCTCCTGACTTGCCAAAGTCACAGGATGTAGATGTCCACGACTGTAATGGAAATGCAAACTTAAAGATCTTCCTTGCCCCTAAGCCCTTTGATAAGCTTAAGAGATTCTGAGAACCTTCCTTGATTTGAAAATATACGCCTCCTAATAGGCTGAATGTGGTCACATGGAACCTGTGGCAGGAGGCTTGGTTTTCAGGAATGCCTACACCTTGATGCTGTGTGATTGGGCTCAAGAGGGTTGTTACATTCTCTGACCCAGGAGAAGGCTATATAACCCCTCATGTGAGGCTTTGCTTTGGCACTCACTTTGAGAAGTGTGTGATTTGACCAGATGAGACTCTGGGCAGCCATTGAGAGCCCCCCAGCTTTGAAAACCCAGATGTTGATGCTTCCCTCTCTGGTAACTGTGATTTGATATTGATGTAATGTTGGGACAGTTTGGAAGCCTGTCTGCTTGATCTGTTTGTTTCTCCGTCTTGTAAGTTCTGTCTGTATACTTTGAAGTTTGGGGTTCCCCTGAACTAGGTAAAGTATATATGTTTGATTGATTAAAGTGAGCTTGTTAACCCATTTTGAGTTGCTTTCCTTTAGAAAAGCAGATCTAAGAACTTGTGTTGGCAGCCACCCTGGGGATGTTGGGGTGCTTGCTGCTACAACCACTAAGGAAAGATTCCCATACTAATTGGCTTTGGGATTACATAAAAATATACATTGCAAAGATTTCCTTTTAATCAAGCCCTCCCTCTTATTCTGAAATACTCAACAACTGCCTTATCTTCTTGAGGAGAAAAGAATGTTTCCAACCATAGTTTGCCATGACTGGCAGTATCGTTGAAGGACTGGTGATTGGAGATGATGCATCCCTTTAAAATTTAAAATGCAAACTTCTTAATTTCTTAGCCACATAAATCAGAGATCCATGGTTAAGACATGAAAAACAAACTGACTAGAGGAATCTAAGGGGAGAAACATGTTTAGCTGATTTTCCCTCACCTGGTTATAGCCAGCTAGTCTCAGGTAAGGGTGGGAAGGAGGAGGGTAGACCCTGAGAGGAACTGGGCTCCACCAATCAATCAGAAGTGCCATCAGAGCAGGAAAGGTAGCAGCATAGAGAATTTGGAAATGTCCTAGAGGGGCCTTGGATAACAGACCATGGGGTTATTGATTGTTAAACATTTCTCTCATACCAAAAACTTCCAGAAAAAGGGAGAAATTGAGAACTAGAGGAAGAAATTGGGAATAGTGACATTGCCTACAGAGTCTACTGGGAGCCCTCATACACTAGGAAAGCAGCCCTGCAACATTAAATTACTCTTGTGGTGATCCCAACTTGGAATATTCCCTAAG
Source organism: Gymnobelideus leadbeateri (assembly GCA_011680675.1). Lineage (NCBI taxonomy): Eukaryota > Metazoa > Chordata > Mammalia > Diprotodontia > Petauridae > Gymnobelideus > Gymnobelideus leadbeateri. The sequence continues at coordinate 33,043 of WOXC01008065.1, read as the reverse complement.
TAAGGTCCATCCCTTTGTTACACTGTCTTCCCCCGTTAGAATGTAAGCTCCTCAGGGCAGCTGGGTAGCACAGTCTGACCGCAGACACAACACTTACTAGCTGTGTGACCTTGGGCAAGTCATTTAACCCCAATTGCCCTGCCTACCCCCTCTCCTCCCCCAAAAAGAAGAATGTAAGCTCCTTGAGAGCAGGTGCAGCCCTTAGCAGAGTGTCCCGCATATAGTAAGGTTTTAGTAAAGATTGCCCCTCTTCCATCCTCTCCTGCTTCCCTCCTTAGACCAGCAGCAGGAATATTTCTTAAATTGTCCCTGGGAGGTTCTTCTCCATCCTCTCCTACCGCATCTCGATCAGATCAGGGAAACTCACTCGCATTGATTGGCTGAATTCTCCAGAACGCCTTCCCTCGTTCTGATTGGGTCTCATTGTGGTCATGGGCGGGGTTAGGCAGGTTCCCATAGACTGTAACGTGGAGGACTATGATTGGAAGAAGGAACAGGCATTCCCAGAGCTTCCTTCTGTCGCCTTGGTTGCAAGGGGCCTGGCCAGCCTCGATCAGGTTCTTTCGTGTTGGTTGGCCTGTTTCTCTGTCATTCACGATGTCTTGAGTTTATTGGTGTTTAAAGCTCCTGAGGGAGGAGGATTGGTTAAGCGTTGCTCCCGCCTCTGCGCTAGTCCTGTTCTTTGGGGGGGGCGGGGGGGCGGTAGGGGAATTGGACCAGGATCTTCCATTCCAGGGTTAGGGACGGGCTGGGCTGCTCGGAACCCCCGTTTCAGCAGCGGCCCAGAGAGAATGGTCCTAGTGGCGCTGATAGGCCCTCCTCGTGCCCTCTCGGGACCGAGGACGCCAGGAAGGGGCTTGACGGCCTTTGGACGGCTGGGAGCTCCCTCCTCCCTCTCTGGGTCCCTGGGCCACCTTTGGGGATCGATTGCACAACTGACCTTGACCTCTGTTCTCGAAGAGGGCGTGGCTGTGCCTTGGAGATCGAAACTCAGTCATTTCAAGTGAGGAAGTGTACATGTATATACACGTAACACACATGTGTGTATAACACACATACATCTATGTGTATATATAAACATTAAAATATATTTAAATCATAATACATATATCGTTTTTCATCCTTTTGTTTTCTAAAAGGACCAAAGACGTCAGGATGTTGGGGTAAACTAATGGAGGACGGGTGATGTCTTGATTTGTGAGTTAATTGGATTTAAACGAGGCAGAGTTGCACAAAATTGTCAGGAGCCATCAAAGTCCAGTGGCAGAACAAAAGTCAAGACGAATTGTCGATGGCCCTGGAATCTTCCACAAAGCCCCTGCTTCAGCCTCCTTCTTGGCCTTTGGAACAAATTATTCTCATCTTCCCATTCTTCTGGGGGGAGAGGCATACAAGTTTTCACATTCTGTGAGCAAACATCCCCCTAATTCATTGGATGGGCTTGAAGCCTGTCCTTACCCTCCCTTGGTTTTAGCTGTGTGCCAAGAGGTTTTACCTGGGCTTGCTACAGCTTCTTGGAGCCACAGGTGAGAATTGGGGCAACAGATGGATTCCAAAGATGGATAAGCAGGAGGAGGGCTCAGCAAACCCTCACACCAAAGAGCTAATCCTTCCTGAATACCACATACATATACATACACATATATAAATATATACACATACACAATACACATATGCATACATGTGTTGAGGTCCAGTCTCTGACCCCGTCAATACATGGGAAGAGCCTGGTCCAGGATTTCTCCCAAGCTAGCTCCCCGTGAAGGCTATATTATGTCTTAAGATTGGCTCACCTTCTCTTCCTGACTTGCAGGAGTTTAGGAAGTGGTTACAGAGAAGTAACTCAGACATAGATGCATGCAAGGGAATAAGGACATTAAAACATGGATGTACGTAAGTGAACAAGGACATTAAAACATAGAGATGTACATCAATGAACAAGGACATTAAACGTTTTCTCATGGGATTTTAAGAGATAATTGCTTTACATTCATTATATAAACCCTGCCATCTGATCAATAAATCAGAAACTGCTATGACAGATTCTCACCTGGCTAGCATCCATCATTCCACACTTCTCGGTTCAGCCCATGCCCATTTTGATGTAGCCATCATACATGCATATACATATAATTTTAATTAGCCAAGGTCTGCCTTCTCATCCTCCTTGCACCCCACCCCACCTGCATTGAGAACAGGGAAAAACCAAAACCCATTATATAAATGTATAGTCAATCAAAATACAGTTCCACATTGACCATGTCCCTCCCACCCCAACTTTGATTCATTCCACATTCTAAGTCTTTGATTTCTATCAAAGGGTGGGTAGCATATTTCAATATTAGTCCTCTGGAACTAGTCACTACCCTAAAACTTCACAATAGTATCCCTTCACATTTATACACCAAAACCTGTTCATCCATTTCCCAATTTATGGGAACTGCTTCATATTTCCATTCTTTGCCACCTCAAAGAAAGGTACAAATATTTACGTACATTCTTAGAGTTTGTTTTGCTTAGGAGTAATCCCTCCCTTAATTTGCCTTATCTCCAATTCCCCCTCTCCACTTCTTTCTTTTCCCTTCTATTTTTCTTTTGAATGGAATGTATTTTTGTACCTAACTCTCCCTCTGTCTCTTTCTCTCTGTCTCTCTCTCCTCTGTGCGCGCGTGTGTATTGTATATATTCATTCTTTTGATCAGAGGAGAATGAGGTTCAAGTATCAGAAGCTCACCTGCCCCCTCTTTGTTTGTATAGATGTCTACTTTTACACCCACATTATGTGAATAATTTCCCCTAATCTTCCTCTCCCTCCCCCCCAATTCCTCTTTCCCTCTTGATTCTTTTCTTAAGATCAAAATATAATAGAGCCACTGCTGGACCTTATCTAATTAGACTCCCTCTATAAACTTTGATAATGATAGTGTTCAGAGGGGATACATATATCATCTCCCGATATTTGAATATAAGCAGTTTATCCTTGTCCTTTGTCATTGTCCATTTATGTTTACCTTTTGAGGTTTCTCCACTCCAGTGTTTGGACTTCAAATTTCTATGCAGCTGTGGTCTTTTCATCCGGAATACTTAGAAGTCTTCTATTTCATTAAAGGCACCCCCCCCCCCCCGCCAAGTATTATACCCAGTTTTACTGGCTAAGTTATGGATTCTAATCTCATATCCTTTGCTTTCTGGAATATCACATTCCAAGTTCTCCAATCCTTTAAGTGGTGGCTGCTAAATTGTGTGTGATCCTGATTGTGCCTCCTTGGTACTTGAATTCTTTCTTTCTGGTTTCTTGCAATATTTTTTCTTTGACCTGGAAGTTCTGGATTTTGGCTATGATGTTCCTAGGAGTTTTCATTTTAGGGCTTCTTCCAGGAGTTGACTGGCATCTTCTTTCTATATCTACTTTACTCTCTGGTTCTAAGCTTTGGACAGTTTACTTTTAAGATTTCTTGAACTAGGATAGTCACGCTCTTCCTTTGGTCATGGTGTTCAGATAGTACAATAATCCTTAAATATTTTGTCCTTGATCTGTTTTTAAGTCAGTTGTTTTTGCTATGAGATAATTTACATTTTATTTCATTTTCCAGCCTTTTAACTTAAAACAACAACAACAACAACAACAACTATTTCTTGTTGCCGCATGAATTAATTGGATTCTGTTTGGTCCATTTAAATGTCAGGGAGTTTGTTGCTTGAGTAGAGTTTTGTACTTCTTGTGTGATTCCCTTTCCAATTCTTTCTTCCATATCTCTCATTTCTTTTCCAGTTTTATCCTTAAGTTCTCTCACATTCCATTTATAAAAACATTTTAAACTTTTTTCTTTTTTGCAAAAAACCCCAACTCTTCTTTCATCTCTTCTAGGAATTCTAGTTGAGTTTTTGCCTAAGCTGTGTTTTACTCTGAGGTTTTGCTTGTAAATGTTTGGAGTTATTATCTTCTTTTGAATTTCTGTTTTGGGCATCCTTACCACCATAATAGTTCATTATGATATAGTTTTTTGATTTTTTTTGTTTGCCCATTCTTTCTGCCCACTTTCTGACTTCAGACTTGATATTAGAGCTAGAATATGCCACACTTCTGGAGGGAATATGTTGGCTGGTCCTATTGTTGCTTCCTTGTGGTACTGAATGTTGTGTTAATATAATTTTAGAAATATAAATATAAAATTGATTTGACTATAAATATAATATGAATACAAATAAAATTTGATATGATTTCATAGATTCATGTAAATTCTATTTTCCGTGGCAGATAGCAGGTTTTTGTGGGGCTTTTGGTTTTTTGGTAATGTCAAATCCTGTAGAGGTTTGTTTTCCAGCCTTAGTAAAAAACAACAATAACAACAACAACAACAACAAAAACCCTTTGCTCCTGTTCTGAACATATTGTATTATATTATTATTTATTTTATAAATTATATATTTTCATTCCAGGGCTAGAGTGTTATTAAGGTCTGATTACCTACTCCAACCCAGCTGACTTGAGCAAAACCCATGGAGCCAGGATCCTGAAATAACTTGTTGAGGTAGCTCTTAATAGGTGTGGCACCTCTGGAAATTGCTGAAAGTCCTGTCTGAAATCATTGGGATCCAAGTAAATCTGGATTTGGCTAGTTTGACTTTAGTAGCTTCTTCCACCTTCCCATTCCATGGGAAAAACTTTCCATGCTTTCAAATATACCACATTAAGAATTGTTGTTTCCATGACTTTTCCTTTCTCTTTGAAGAGAGTGAATAACTGAGTACTCTGTAGGCTTAGGAGGGCATTACTGTTGACATATAATAAAGAACTATTCTCATATTTTCACATATAATTACTACTATTTGGGCCATGGTTCTAACTCTCTATACAGCCTTGTTTGGTGGTCTCATCAGCACCCATGGAATCAGTTGTCATCCCATATGCAGATGATGCTTGGATCTATTGATGCTGCCCTAATTTGTCTCCTGATCTCCTGTATCAAATCATCAATTGCCTATTAGACATATCTAACTGGATATCCCATAGACGTCTTAATCTCAACATGTCCGAGAATGGTCATCTTTCCCTCCAAAGCTTCCCCCTTCCAGACATCTCTATAACTGTCAGTGGTACCAACATCCTTTCTACCTTGGAGTCATCTTCAACTCCTCACTCTCTCACCCCACATATCCAATTAACTGTCAAGTCCTGTTGATTCTACCTTTGTAGCACCTCATGTTTATGTTCTTTTTTCTCCCCTGACACACCTGGTATAGGCGTGTATCACCTCATGCCTAGACTACTGCATTAGCTTTCTGGTTTATCTCCTTTGTTATCAAATGCTTTCAATGAGGAAGAACACAGTATCAAGGTCAGCTACTGCATTAATGGTAAATTCTTCAACTTGAAAAGGCTACAAGCCAAGAACAAAGTGGAGGGAGTGTTGGTGCATGATAATTCTGTTTGCAGATGATTATGCAGTCAATGCAGCCTCTGAAGCTAAAGAGCAACAATGCATGTTTAAATTGTCTTTTGCTTGTGCTACTTTTGGCCTAACAATTAACACCAAGAAAACACAGGTGCTCCATCAGCCACCACCACACCATCCATACCATCAGTTACAGCAAATGGAGAAGTTTTGAATGCTGTGGATAAATTCCCTTATCTTGGTAGTGTACTTTCCAGGGATGTACCCATTGATAATGAGGTTGATACATGCATTGCTAGAGCTAACTCAGTGTTTGGGAGGCTCTGAAGGAAAGTATGGGAGAGAAGAGATATTAGACTGATTGCCAAACTGAAGGTCTACAGAACTATTATGCTGACCTCATTGTTGTATGCCTGCAAAACCTAGACAGGCTTGTGGAACCTGCCAGGAAACTGGATCACTCCCATTTGAATTGTCTCAGGAAGATTCTGAAGATCACCTGACACTGAGGTCCTTACTCAACTAAATTGCCAAGCATCCAAATTCTGTTTCAGAGAGTGCAACTCTGATGGGCTGGGCTTGTTCGAATGCAAAGCATACGCTTGCCAAAAAGACTTATTTTATGGAGAACTCACACAGGGCAAGTGTTCACATGGTGGTCAGAAGAAGTGATACAAGGACACTCTCAAGGTCTCTCTTAAGAACTTTGGAATTGATTGTGTGACATGGGAGACACTGGCACTGGGACTCTCAGCATGGCGTGCCCACATCAGACAAGGTGCTGTGCTCTATGGGCAAAGTAGAATCGAAACAGTTCAAAGGAAGCGCTGCATGCACAGATTTTGAATACCCATCCCACATGTTTACACAAACTATTTGTGCCCGACCTATATTAGAGCATTCTGAGCTCATACTGGTTTGATCAGCCACAGTCAGACACATTGAAACTTGACCCTAGCATATGATGTCATTTTTGTCCTCTTCGAGAACAAAGGACAACTAACCAACCATGTCCCTTCCTCAGGTATTTCCCCAATGGAGCCTATCTTCCACTAAGCTTCCAAAGTGAAGGTCTGACCATGTCACTCTCCTACTCAGTAAACTCCAGTGGCTCCCTATTACTTTCAGGATCAAATATAAAGTGCTCTGCTTGACTTTTAAAAATCTTTACAAACTGGCCTCGCCTTACCTTTCCAGTCCTCTTTCACTTTACTCCCTTCCATGTACTCTTATGTGATACCATCTCCCAACTAAGTACTTTTTCAATAACTGTTCCCCTATGCATAAAAAACTCTTGTTCCTCCTCTCTTTCTTCTGTCTTCCTTTAAGACTCAGATCTCACATTCTGCAAGAGGCAGTTCCCCAGTTCCCCCAGTGCTGGCGCCTTCCATCTGTGATTAATTCTAATTTACATATATATCTTGTACATACATATTTGTTGCTTATTGTCTCTCTCATTAGAAGGTAAGCTCCTTGAGAGCAGGGACTATGGTTTTTTACCTACTTTGGATCCCCAGTGCTTTACACAGTGCTTGGCACAGAATAATTGATTAATAAATGTTTATGGATGATGACAATGGTTTGTTATAGTTATCCCATTTTTTTATTGAATAACATATGATCTGGAAAAATTTGATAAATTTTTTAAAGCTAAATCTATTTTATAATTAAATCCTGTTATAAAATTGGAGAAAGAGTCTATGGAAAACAACATAATAGAGTCAAAACTTTGTGTTCAAAAAGGGTAAAGATGTTAATCAGCTCATTGGAATGTTGGGCAATATCATGAATGCTTTGCTTAGTAAGGTTTATATTTCCCGTTCAGCAGGGTTTTGTTTTTGTTTTTGCCTATTTAGCAGCATTTTCTGTATTCTCCCCAGATCAGTAACTCTCTCCTGTCAGCCATTTCTTTGGACAGTGCTTTTATCCATGCCTGGGGCTTCCCAAACTTCATTTGCTTCTATCTCAGTAGTACTTTGTCAGTAGGTGTCTCATCTATGCTCCTTTTTAGCCTGAATATTCTTTAAGGTTTAAGATTCGAATTGTATAACATTAGCCAGTTTACTAGTTAATCAGATCTCTCTGCAGTAAAGTTCTTTAAATAAAGGAATGCCTGTACAGTTAACCTTTCCATATCAAAGGGGTTAGGGGCACAGTTCCCCTCGTGATCTGGAAAATGCTTGTAAAAGTTTTTGGCCTTCCCTTCATACCAGAGAAGTCTGAATTTTTCTTTTTCTTTTATGGGATGTTTATAGTGCCTTATTGTAAAATTTGGGTTTATGTTATACAATCCTATTCATATATTTTATGCATTTCTGACTTCCTAAATTTTCTCCTTGTCATCTGCCAGCCTTTATGTGTTGTCTATGTCTTCTTCCTCAAAACTCCAAAATTTGCATTTAATTTCTCATGCCAACCCCGCAATATATTGAAACCATAATGGGAAAAGTCACAATGTGCAAGGGATAACTTTAATTATTTATCAATGCAGGATTTAACAGCTTAGGTTTGGTAATATTTATGGCAATAGAAATTAGTTAAGCAATGGAGTAATACCTATTGCATATCCTGTTTGGGTGATGGAGTAGAAAAAATTTTCTAGGGCAGGTCACTGAAGGTCAAAGCCCAGTTTGCTTTGGTAAATAAGAGAAACTATTGATTTTTTTTTAAGGCAGAGCTATGTTTAAAGTTCTATAGCATCTGCTATAAAGGTATTTGAAAAAAAACAAACAATTTTTGTGTATTTCTTTTTTCTGCAAAAAAAAAGCATTTCTTGAACTATTTCTCCTCTGAGCAATATAATTCAACTATACTGGGAAATACCTTTGAAAAACAGGTTTAAAAACCTCTTGGAAAAAAGGAGATGTGAATTCTTATGGTAGGTTTGGATATAACTGGTAAAATCACTATTTTATACAAGGTAAAAGTAGAGGAAATTGTTACTTCTATTCCAATGATAGCAGTGCCCTGCTTCATGGGAATTCATTAGACCAAATCCTAGTCCTTTTACTCAGTTTCCTAGGGAAGGTATGCCTTCTGGCTTCTCTAGTTCTTTGAACCCAACAACCTTAGACACCATAAGTTGACAGTGGCTGGGTCAGCAGCATTTTCAGGATTTTTAGCAAAAGATGGCAGGGTAAAGTAGGATAGGAGGATGCACTGAAGGCAAATCCCATTTTAAAAAAATCAAATAAGATAATATTTGTGAAAGAGTTTGGCACAATGTCTGGCACATAATTGGCTCTCTATAAATGCTTATTGCCTTCCCTCATTCCCTTATTTTGCCATTGGTCGACAACTGGCATAATGTAAATTCACCATTCTTGGAGTTAAAAGATAGGGGTCTGAGACCTGACTGCAATACTTACAAATGAGCCTCAGTCACTTCATCTATGAAATGGGACAAATATTACTTCACAAGATTATTTTGACCATTTTTTCAAACCTTAAGAGGCTATATAAATGTGAGCTATTATTATTCACATGTGCATTTAAAATATTATTGCCATATATTTTTCAGTTTTCAAAGTACTAAAGATTAGCCTAGGGTGGATTCATAAATAAATGTAACTGTTTTACATATTTCAAAGGATCTAATCCCTTTGAAACCATATACTTCCCTGGGAGGCACTTCCCTAAGTTGCCTCTTAGAGTTAATTGGAGATGAGGTATTAAAAAAAAAAGCCAGTCTGCTCTGAAAATAACTGTTTGACTAGTGTGATAAGAGATTTTTTCCTGGTTTGTCTGTATTGCTTTCATTTCCTTGAAACAGCAAGGCACATCACTAGTTAGAGCATGCCAAATTTAACTGACATAAAACTTAAGCTCCAGTGATTAACTAATTTCTGGCTCAGCTTTATCACCTCTGTTTACTTAAGATGAGCATGTCAAGTAACTACATATAGAAATTTTTTGAAAACTGAAAAATATCTGGCAGTAATATTTTCTGTATTAATCACATTTCTACCTTCTAGTATTAATGGTTAGTCTGAAGATTCTAGCTTTATACCTAGTGTTTACTGATGAGTTTATAATTTTACTTGATATGAGCTTACCTTTCTGCTATCTGTTCTTTGATGTGTAAATCTTTACCTCCCCTTCTACCTGCTGTAAAATTCTGTTGTATCCATCCTGGCGACATAACTAATACCTATATAATATTGCTCAAACTGAGTCTCAGGCCCCACTGGTTTTTGTATATCATGGATTTATGCCTCAAACATGTGATAAGCCAGTTATCAAAATATTTCTGCATGTTGATAAGTATGATTGGCAGCAGTGCCTAATCAATGAATCTCTGGACAATTTTTATGTCATCAGCAAAGCTGTGACTTGATTTTGTTCATGTTCCCTATTTAGGTTTAAAAGTGGAGATAAGAGAATCTAAATATATCTTATAAATAATTTTATAAGTTCCATTTCAGTAAATAATTTTCCAACATTATCATGAAAGAAAAATAAGGATTCCTGTGCATTTTCTGTGGGAAATATATTCCAGATTTTAGCTTCATCATCATTGATAACTGAGCCATGTTCTGGGCATGTCAAACCAGTTTTAACCTTTAATAGCTCTTCTAAGGAATTCACATAATCATAAAGAGCTTCAAATATTGTTGTTCTTTCTCTTAGAATACAATCTCCGGAAAAGATAGCATTTTCCTCTTCTAAAAGTAGAACTATATGATTATCAGTATGTCCAAGTGTGTATAGAATTCTGAGAGTGACTTCTTCTGTATTAATAACATCCCCACATTTCAGATAAACATATTTTTGCTCTTTTATGGAAGCTTTTTAATGCAAAATTCAGTACCCATATTGATGCTATTATGTAAGTCTGATATGCCTCCACTGTGATCCCAATGCCAATGAGTCACCATAATTTCTTAGGTTGATGTGTTAAATTCAGTTAGTGCTTGAGCATTTATATAAAGCAACTCACATAACCTTTTCCTTCATTTGAATAAACTAGAAAAAGAAAGAAATGGAAAGCCGATCTCTAGTTTCATGCTAGTGAATAAAGAATAAATAATTTGAAGCTTTTACTGAGGATGTACATTGTAGAAGAATATTGAAAAAGGAACTAGTTACAAATAATTAGTCTTAAATCTTCTCTATTATAAAAAATCTAAAAATTCCACAATATGTATTTAGGGTATTCACTGTAATTATAGTTCATCTGACCTTTTTATTATTTTTGAGATTTTATGAAAAGAGATTGTAATAACTTGTGAGTTAACAGACTGATTAAAACTTATGTGCTTTAAAAATAATAAAGTCCAGCTTAATGCCTCAATCAATCAACTGAAAAATCATTTATAATACTTTTACTGTGTACCAAGCTCTGTGTTAAGCACCAGGGACATCAAGACAAAAGTGAAGCAGTCCCTGCCCTCAAGAAGTTTACATTCCAATGGAGGCATTACTTGTATTCATATAGGTGTATATAGAATACACATATACAAAATGGGACCCTAGGTAGTTTTGGATCAGAGTACACTACCAGCTAGAGGGTGGATGGAGGGGTTGTTGTTATTGTTTGTTCTTTGATCTCTAAGAAGACCATAACATCAGGAAGATGATGCCATGACTTGCAAATGAATTGGATTTAAGTGAGGGAGGGTTGTGCAAGGTCACCAGCTCCATTCTCCTCTGGAGCCATCTGGGTATAATGGTAAGATATAGATCAGGATGACTGGAGATGGCCCCCAAATGGGGGGGGGGGGGCGGAGGAGAACTAGGAAAGCATAATGAAGGCGTTGCTTCATTGGGTCTTGAAGGAGATCAGGGATTCTAAGAAACAGAGGGAACTCAGGGAGGAAGCATATTCCAGCATAGCGATGGCTAGTACAAAGGCTTATTTGGGCAATGGAGGTTTTCTGGTGCAGAACAGGGTGGAGCCTGTATCCCAGAGTGTGGAGGAGAGTAAAATGTAAAAAGATTGGAAAAGTCTGAAGAAGCCAGATTGGGAAAGGCTTTCTAGCTAATTTTTGTTGTTCATTTGTTTCAGTTGTGACCTACTTTTTGTGACCCCATTTGGGGTTTTCTTAGCAAAGATACTATAGTGGTTTGCCATTTCCTTCTCCAGTTCATTTTACAGATAAGGAAACTGAGGCAAACAGGGTTAAGTGACTTGCCCAGGGTCACACAACTAGTAAGTACCTGAGGCTGGATTTGAACTCAGGAAGATGAGTCTTTCTGATTTCAAATCCAGTGCTCTGTTCACTGTGCCACTAGCTGCCTCTTTTTTTTTTTTTTTTGGAGGGCAATTGGGGTTAAGTAACTTGCCCAAGGTCACATGGTTAGGTTTTTTTGTTTGTATGTGCGTTGTGTCTGAGGCTGGATCCGAACTCAGGTCCATCTGACTCCGGGGCCAACACTCTACTCACTGTGCCACCTAGCCGCCCCTACTAGCTGCCTCTTAATAGCTAAAGAGAGGCACTTAATATTTGGTTCCTGAGGAATAGTGAGCCACTTAGATCTATACTTTAGGAAAATCACTATGGCAATTTTATGAAGGATGGATTGTAGTGGGGGAGAGGCTTGAGGTGGGGAGACCAACCTGAAGGCTGTCAGAGTAGTAGGGGGACCTGAACTAGGGTAGTGGCCATGTGAGTGGAGATGTGGGGATGTTTGTGAGAGAGGCTGTAGAGATAGATACCACAGACTTGGCAATTGATTGGATATTTGGGGTGAGGAGTTGGGGATGACACTGGGGTTGTGAACCTATTTGGACATTGGGTTTGAGGCACTTGGGGGACATCCATTTTGAAATGGCCAATAGGCAATTGATGATGCAGGACTAGACCTCAGGGGAGAGAACAGATCTGTGTGTGTGTGTGTGTGTGTGTGTGTGTGTGTGTGTGTGTGTGTGTGTGTGTGTGAAAATCATCTTCATAGAGATTGTAATTAAACTCATGGGAGATGATGAGGTCACCAAGAGATAGTGAAGGGAAAAGAAAAGAAGGGTCCAGGAAAGAGCCTTGAAGTCCATTTATCCAGGCTCCTGTGTTTAAAACTTCTCTTTTTGCTTTTTTGGAGGGCAATTGGGGTTAAGTGATTCGCCCAAAGTCACACAACTAGCAAGTGTGTCAAGTGTTTGAGGCCAGATTTGAACTCAGGTCCTCCTGACTCCAGAGCCGGTGCTCTATTCACCGTGCCACCTAGCTGCCCCGTGTTTTTAAAACTTTGATGTTATCTTTGATGCTTCTTTCTACCTCACTCCTTATATCTTCTCACTTACCAAATTCTGATAATTCTAGCTCTATAACATATTGCATATTCTCCCTCACCCTTCCCATTGTCTCCATCCAAGAGCAGGTCTTTGTTACCACTTGCCTAGAGTAATTTGATAGCCTTTGTTAAAAAATAATTTTTTGTTGATATATTTTGTTTTTCTATATCATTATAGCTTCCCCTAATATCCCTTCTCCTCCCCTTTCAGAGAGCCATCCAACATAACAAGTAGTATTTTTTAAAAGACAAAAATAGAAGGAGAAAACAATCAGTACAGTTGATCAATACACATCTGAAAATATGTGCAATGTACAACACTTTTGGACTTCCCACAACTGCAAAGTGATGGGGTGAGAGTGTTTTCTCATATCTCTTCTTTCAAGTCATATTAGTTCTTTATAATTTTGCAATATTCACTTTTGATTTTTTGTGGTTGTTCTTCCTATTTACATTGTGGTATATTGTTTTCTTGGCCCTGCTTACTTCACTCTACATCAGTTCATGGAGCTTTCTCCATGCTTCTCTGTATTTATCACGTTCATCATATACTGCTATATACATTCATCACATATGCTGCTAGGGCAACATAGTAATATTCCATTTCATTAATGTGCTGCACTTCATCCGTTCTCGTTTGATGGGAATCTACTTTATTTCTAATTCCTTGCTATCACAAGATGATAATAAATATTTTGGTGCATATGGGGAGTAGTAGCTCCTTAACAGGCCCTCATGTTCCCCCAATCTATCCTCCATAAAAATGCCAGGGTAATTATCCTTCAGCATAGCTTTAGTAATTTCACTCTTCTGCACAAATATCTTTAGTGATTCTTTATTGCCTGCTGAGTTAAATCCTAACTCCTTTGCACAGTATTGCAGGTCCCTAAAATCTGGCACCACTATGTCTTTCTAGGCTTAAAATATATCCCTGTCTACTTTACACTGAAGCAAAACTGAATCAAAGATTAGGACCACTCATCAGAGAGAATGGGATAGTAATAACGAACAGAGAGAAAAACGAACCATTTGTCTCAAATTTTGCTTCTGTTTTTTCTACCAAGATGATAAATATTTGGACTAGAAAGGAAAGCATAACAACAGCTAATAGGGAGTTGAAAACCAAAGTAAATAGGGAGAAAGTAAGAGAGCCCTTTGGGCAGCTAGGTGGTGCAGTAGAGAGAGTGCTGGAGCTGGAGTCAGGAAAACTCGTCTTCCTAAGTTCAAATTCAACCTGACACTAGTTGTGTGACACTAGGTAAGTCAATTAAACCATAGTTTCCTCATCTATAAAGTGATCTGGAGAAGGAAATGGCAAAGTACTCCAGTATCTTTGCCAAGAAAACGCCAATGGGTCATGAAGAGTTGGATACGACTGAAAATGGCTGAAAAGCAATAAAGAGAATTTCTTGCTTGTCTTGAAGAGTACAAGTTCAAGTAATCAGGCCCAGAAGAACTGTATCACAGGGCACTGAAAGAACTGGCAAGTATTATTGCTAATGAACTTGACTTTTATTCCTGGCAAAATTCTAGAATGTATTACCAAAGGGATGTTTACTAAACATTTAGAAAGAAAGTGGTGCTCATAAAGAGTTGGCATGATTTCATTAAGAATAGGTTGTGCCAGATGTTTTGGAAAGCTTCCCAGATTGGTGGATCAAGAGAACGATGTAACTAGAGTTGACCTAGATTTTGGCCAGGCCCTTGATAGAGTTGTTTATGCCACTTTCATGGAGAAGATGGAAAGAGATGTACTAGAATTCATGAAAAAAGCATTTTTAAAAGATTTACTTGACTTGCTAGACAATTAGATGAATTTAGAACTGATTGTCTGACTAGACTCAAAGAGTGGTCACAATGGCTAGTTGTATGTGTGCTTGGAAGTCTTTAATGATTGCAGTCCAGGGTGCTGTGCACATAAATGGCATGCTTATCAAATTGGAGGAGTTAAGAAGACTTGAGTTCAAAATTGGCCTCAGACACTAGCTGTGTTGGGAAAATCACCTAATCCTGTTGGTCTCAGTTTCCTCATCTGTAAAATGAGCTGGAGAAGGAAATGGCCAACTGCTCCAGTGTTTTTGCCAAGAAAACTACAAATAGGGTCATGAAGAGTTGGATATGAAAAAGGACAAAACAACAAGATGGCTCTAAGATCCATTTGAGTTCTGTGATTCTTGGCTCCATACCTACACTTTCATGATTTTGCTTGGGTTTTTTCCTAAGCCTAATTTGTTCTTTTTTTTCTCTTTGTCTGTTAAATTCTCACTTGTTTTTTAAAACCCAAGTCAAATGTTCTTTTTTCCATTAAACCTTCCCTAAGAATTAGTGAAGGCGATTAGGTTGCACCATGGATAGATTACTGGGCCTGAAGTTAGGAAGATCTAAGTTCAAATCCAGCCTCAGATACTTACTAGCTCTGTGACCCTGGGTAAGTCATTTAACCTTGTTTTTCTCAGTTTCCTAATTTGTAAAATGAACTGGAGAAGGAAATGTCAAACCACTCTAGTATCTTTGCTAAGAAAACCCCAAATGGGATGGTGATTTTTCTTCTCTGATGCACCTTTATACTACTACTGTCAGCTCTATGAGGGCAGGGATCATCTAATCTTTATATTTCCTTTAATGGCTATCACAATGCTCTGCACACAATAAATGCTTAATAAATGTTTGTTGAGTTCAATTGGAATTGATTCACAAACATTAGTTCTCAAACACTAGGTATGGAAGATGAGACTGAATTTCTACAGACTGTATGACATACCTTATATTAGAAGCTGCTATTTAAAAAATGCATTAGTTTACATTTAATTTCTTTCTCACAAAAAATAATAAACTATGCCAAAAAACTATTTTAGCTTTCTGTTTCATTTTGATATATGGAAATTACTGTACATTGTATATCTGTGAAGATCTTTAAATATTCCTATCTGTATAATTAATAATTTCCCTTATGCATTTGGCTGTTTTTTTTTTTTTTTTGGAGGGGGGAAGGCAGGGCAGTGGGGGTTAAGTGACTTGCCCAAGGTCATATGGCTAGTAAGTGTTAAGTGTCTGAGGTCAGATTTGAACTCAGGTTCTCTTAACTCCAGGGTCAGTGCTCTATTCACTGAGCCACCTAGCCACCCCCCTTATGCATTTATTTACAGGTACTTGTTTTACATAGAAACTCAATTGTTTTATGTTCAGATAGAAACTGACTTTTTAGAATATTTAGGTATATTTTTGTATTTTGATGATTTCATTGCATTACTGGAAGTCCAGATAATAGCAAGAACCAGGGTAGAATGTCTTTTAGATAGATAACTTGTTTGGCTACCCCTGTGCACACCTTACTATTCTTACAACTTTGTCTTCTTGTTTGTCAGACTTGACAATATCATTGCTTAAAATAAGCCATTTATGCATATTAAAATTATTGATGCATTTTTTGACACAAAAGATACTTCAAACAAACTTTCTTATAAAGTATATCCCCCCACCCAAGCTCAGATCTTGTTATTAATGGGAAAGAGGATTGTGTCCTTTAAGTTTGGCATCATGTTATTAGCATTGACTGCTTTATTTGACTAGAGTTTTGTGTCTTCTTAACATCGATTTTATATTGCTATAGTCATGCATTGTGCATGTCCTTTTTTTTTCTCTTTGGAGTGGGGAATGCAGGGCAATTGGGGTTAAGTGACTTGCCCAAGGTCACATGGCTAGTAAGTGTTAAATGTCTGAGGCCAGATTTGAATTCAGGTCCTCCTGACTCCAGGGCCAGTACTCTATTCACTGCTCCACCTAGCTGCCCCCGTTTATATTATTCTTTTGAGCCAATTATCCTTAATAGCTCCAATAATTGTTTGAAGTTGTGGTTTAATTTCTTCTACAAGTTCCATTTTACTACCTTATTCATGTTTCTCACACTAAAACAATTTCCATCCACTAAATTTTAGTATCTTGCTTTCTCTTACATAACTAACCTGGTATTATGCACTTTCAGGGAATACTGATTGCTTTGATGCTAGAACACTGACTATTTCAGTACCTAATTGTTTACAAATCCTACTCAACAAATGAGAATTCCTTATGAATCTGATTGTTACTGTAGCCTGCAGCAGTTCTTGTCCACTGGGGTCAAACTCAAATAGAAATGGGGAGTACTAGACCATAGTAAAGATCCTTGCAGCTTTATATTAACTTAGAGAACCACATATTAACACTATCTTTGTTGTAGGGCAGCTAGATGGCCCAGTGGATAGAGTACCAAGCCTTGAGTCAGGAAGACTTGTCTTCCTGAATTATAATCTGGACTTCGACACTATGTGACTCTAGGCAAGTCACCTTGTTTTTCTCAATTCCTCATCTACAAAATAAGCTGGGGAAAGAAATGACAAGCCACTCCAGTATCTTTGCCCACAAAACCCCTAATGGGGTCATGAAGAGTCAGTCACTGCTAAAAAAACAGCAGAATCATATCAATGTTTTACTGTATATTTATTTATTTGGCTAAATATTTCCCCAAGTACATTTTAATCTGGTTCAGGCTCACTGCAGGCTACATCAGTTTTTGATTCCTCTAGCTTAACTCTTTCAGTGATAGAGAATGTCAGATGCTATTGTTACTATTTTTTTTTTTTTTTGGCCAGAATCTCTTAGTACTTGATTTAATTTTTTCTTCTGTCAGTACACTGTGTTCATTACTAGGATGACAGGACTCAACCGAAGCTTTTTAGTTGTTAAAGCAAACATTGATTGCTTGCTGGCATGTGATCTGCTATTTTCAGCCTGATTTGTCATTCCATAATTCCATCTGCAACCTGCGCAAAGTGTTCCATGATCTCCTTATATAAGCTTTCAGAGCCATTTCCTCTAATAGCCCCTGTCAGACTGAGATAGCTACTGAGCTCTTTAGGCAGCTAGTGAAGTAGAAAAAGTCCTCTAGGGGTACAAGTGTAGTCAGATGCCAGCTTCCTTGTATCCAAGCCTTCCTCCCACCAAGAGGGAAGGCACATCAGCTCCACAGCAATCAGCCAGTATCACAGGAAACTTAAATATCTTCCTAAATTTCTCTGGACATCCCAACATACTTATTAGTCATTGGAGACCAAATTGCTAAAAGGTTCAATGACACCTGTGAGGCTTTGATGCATTTCCTTATATGCTTCTTGTATTTGTTGGCAGGATTCTCCCCAAACACTATTATATTTATGAGAACACCTGGTTGTACAGTAGCCAGTCAGAAGGCTTTCATGTGGGTTTTCTGCTGTGATGGCACATGAGGAGAGGTCACGATAGTTGCCACACTTTTCTTTCCTGTTGTTCAATCGTTAAGTCGTGTCCAACTCTTTGTGATCCTGTGGACCATAGAATGCTAATACTGTATGGCAATGCAAATACTGGAGTGGTTTTGCCAATTCCTTCTCCAGCTCATTTTACAGATGAGGAAACTGAGACAAACAGAGTGAAGTGACTTGCCTAGTGTCCAAGGCTGGATTTGAATTTAGGTCTTCCTGATTCCAGGCCCAGTGCTCTATCCACTGGGCCATCTAGCAGCCCCAAGAAAGCTTTCCTAGGTAATAGTAACATTCTCTTAGGCTCTTTTTTTCTTCTTGTTTTAAGGTCTGTGTTTTTTCCTCAGTAGGCCCACAAAATGGTGTAGTCTTCAGAATGGATCTACTCTATGTTTACTTGTTATGCTCTAGATGGTCTCCTCACATTTGTTTTTTTAGTGCCAGCTCACAGAATAACAGAATTTGAGTTAGAAGAGACCTCAGCGAACTTTTAGTTTAACTCAGACCAGAAAATTAATCTTTTCTGCAATATATCTGAGAGAGGTAAAGGGACGACCTCCAGTGAGGGGAAACCTGCTATGTACTGAGACAGCTTGTTTCCCTTTGGGATAGCTCTGCTCATTAGGGAGTTTTTCCTGACATCAGGTTGATATTTGCCTCTTGGCAACTCCTTGCCTTTGCTCCTTCTACCCTCTGAGGCCAGACAGAGCAAGTCCAATTAATCCCTCTTCCACATGACAGTCCTCCTATTACTTTATGAGAGCTACCCTATCCCATCTTTGTTCTTCTCTTTTCCAAACTCAACTTGCAAAGTAATATGGTATCTCCAAACTGGCTTAGTTTGCATTTCTTTGATCATTAAACAGTTGGAGTAACTTTTTTTCAGGAGATTTTTGATCATTTTTATTTATTCTTTCAAGAACTCTCTATTCTTGTCCTTTGACCATATTGTTCTTGTTTAGTCATTTTTCAGTAGTGTCTGACTTTTCACGACCCCTTTGGGGTTTTCTTGGCAAGGATACTAGAGTGGTTTGGCATTTCCTTCTCCAGTCAATTAAGGTAAACAGGGTCAAGTGACTGGCCAGGGTCACAGAGCAAATAAGTATCTGAGTTTGGATTTGAATTTAGGTCTTCCTGGCTCCAGGCTTGGCACTCCAACAACTGTACCACCTACCTGTCTTTTGTTTACCATAGTCAACTCTATTTGCTTTATATTGTTGGAAGTGATAACACAAGTCTTTGACTTGATTTTTACAATTTGGTTGCTAGGTTAGTGGCTATGTCATATCCTTCAAAAGAAAAAAAGAGGAAGATTTAGGTA
Source organism: Gymnobelideus leadbeateri (assembly GCA_011680675.1). NCBI lineage: Eukaryota > Metazoa > Chordata > Mammalia > Diprotodontia > Petauridae > Gymnobelideus > Gymnobelideus leadbeateri. The sequence goes on along the minus strand of WOXC01008065.1, from coordinate 13,823 downwards.
AGATGGTATAATCTTCTTAACTAGTTAGTATGTATCCTTTTCATGACAGCTAGATGGCTCAGTGGATAGAGGGCTGGGCCTAGAGTCAAGAAGACCAGAGTACAAATCCAGTCACAGACAGTAGCTGTGTGGCCCGGGCAAGTCATTTAGCCTTTGTTTGCCTTAATCCACTGGAGAAGGAAGTGGCAAACCACACCAGTACCTTTGCTAAGAAAACCTCATGGATAGTATGGTCCAGGGCATCACAAAGAGTTGGACACAATTGAACAACAACAACAACAACAACAACAACAACAACAACAACAACAACAACAATCCTTGCTCTAGAATTCCACAAAGTGGAACTGAATATGTAGGAATAGAGAAACTGGGAAGTAATGTTCTCTATTTCACATTGCATCTTGTGACTTTGCAGTTTTAATCTTTTGTGGTAGACAGCAATGACAGAGAATGCTTAAATGAGACATGAAAAGAATTGACCAGAATCTTAGCAGAAGATGAGTACAAAGATGCATTGTGGTTAATGTTGGTAAACAAACAGGTAAAGTCCGTCTACCTTTGTCATCATGAAATGAACCCGGTTGTATTTTGTATTTAGACTTTTGAAAATGTAAGTTGTATACCTATTACTTCATCTGCCCTGATCTCATCCCCTTCTCTGACTGACTCTTTTGACCACTAGAATGTTGTTTTCTCTTTAATTTTCTTTCAGTTTCCTCTAAAAATTGTTAAAATATTTTAAAAAGCATTTGAGTTATCAGTTACTTGCCTATATAAACTACTTTGCCTTAAAGAAACTGACTATCATAGACTTGTGAATTTATGCAACTGGAATAGTAGGAAACACCTGGTATTCACTGTATTGAGTAGGATATTTACAAATAGGAAAACACAGATTTAAACTTAATGGTCTGAGCATACTCAACACAACTAATATCACAGCATAATATCCTGCTTTCGGTTCCAATACATTGGGCTCTTTATAAATCTATGACCTTTCAGGCTATGATCAAAACATATTTTCTTTCCTGAGTCACCTTTCTGGACAGTTTCTTGGCCTCTTTAAGTATTAGTCTTTCCGAGCAAGAATGTGCTGGCAAATATTTAACAACCAGCTTGCTGAGAAAAAAAATATATGCATGACCCAATTTTATGTTTAATCTGCATTATTAACATTTTTTCCAATAATTTGAGTTTACACATTCAACAAAACAAAAAATCAAGTCCTGGTTTGTAGCATTTGCCAACTTGTGGGGTATTAATGCTCAAGCTAAAAATTAAAGAATCAGCTCTCATGAGGTGGTCTGTATTATCTCCAGAATGATACCATTCCTGAGGAAATGCTACCCTCACTTGATTCTTCTGATTATCTGTGACCAGTGATCACTACATTCATACTATCTGGATGTAAAGTATGTAGAAAAAAACTTTTATTGGCTTAGATTATCAGATAACACAAAGACACTAATGCAGTATTAATCAAGCAAAAAGGTGATGGAATGTAATAGACAAAGGGTTCTTTAAAACTCTAACATGGCTAGGGATGCCTGAGAGGAGAAATGCATGTAGAGAGGACTTGTTCACCAGAAGACAAAAATAAAAAATAAGGAAAAAACAGTGTGGCTGGTACCAAACAGGGCTTTTAAAATTCTTCTATTGCCTTTTTTCTTCCTGGTCACAGATGGAGAGTTCATCTAATCCAACCCCTTCATTTTATAGATGGAGAAACTGAGACCCAGAGAAGTTAAGGTCAATTGCAGATCCAAGATATGAGTCAATGACTTCTGATTCCTTATTCCCTGTGTCAGGTTGCCTGAGTCTTACAGAACAAAGAAACAAGAGAAAGCAGACAAAAACATTTAGGATGTGATTATGAACAAAAAATACCAGAAAAGGAGAAAATAATGTGAAGCTGTCAAATAGAACTTTGTTTCTAATGATTAAGTCATTTATTGTAGCAGCAACCACACTGGCATACCCAGAATGTCTGCTAGCACAGGTTCTTTGATTTGCTTTGCTCGGAAAGATAGCTGTTTAAGGGGTCAGCAATCTTTTAAAAATTACATTCACTAGTTCAGGGGAAAAGTCAGCACCCTGAACTTCAGAGAAGATACAAACAGAGAAAATATAAGCAGAGAAATAAAGACGACAGGGCTCTGACTGTCTGAACCAACTATACACTTTACATACATCCGTGGATCAAGAGAGCCTTTACATCTGAGCAGGTGGGGAACTGAACATAAGGGCCACTCAGAATCTCAAGCAGGGAGTCAGAAGAACCTTCTCATAAGTGAGCCCCCAAAGAAAAATACCAACTCAGAGTATATATACACTTAGAGCCAGAAGGCATCCCAAACCTTGTGACTCAGTGCCTAATTAGAAATTAGCAAAAGGTGTGAAAGTCTTCCTACAAGCAAGCCTCCTCCTAAGCAAGCTTCCCTTAATGGACTCTACTGAGGCCTATTAATGGGTGGGGAAGATCTTATATCCCATTAACATTACATTCCTCTACTCAAAAATCTTCAGTGACACTAATCATTGCTTTGATTATTGACATGGATTATTCAAAATCTTTGGCCTCTGTCTCCAAAAGTGGCGGGTGTGGTGTAGGGGAAAGAGCACTGGCTCAGGAGTCAGAAGACCTGAGTTCAATTCTGTGTATATAGTTATATGTGTGCATGTATACACACACACACATATGGGGAGAAAAGGAGGAAAATAAGGAAGAGGAGGAGGAGGAGGAGGAGGGGAGAGAGAGAGAGAGAGAGAGAGAGAGAGAGAGAGAGAGAGAGAGAGAGAAGGCATGTGCCTGTGTGATTTGTAGGGAACTGGGACGGTCCACCTTCCCACAATGTACCTAGTATTACCCTATTATACCTTTGGGTATATATAGATATATGTATACACATACATATATGTTTATGTGTATACACATACATATATGTTTATGTGTATACACATACATATATGTTTATGTGTATAGACATACATATATGTTTATGTGTATATACTACATATATGTTTATGTGTATAGACATACATATATGTTTATGTGTATACACATACATATATGTTTATGTGTATACACATACATATATGTTTATGTGTATATACACATATGTGTGTGTTGTTGTTGTTGTTGTTATTAATGTTGGTAAACAAGTAAAGTCCATCTTCCTTTACCATCATGGAATATACCTGATTATGTGTGTATACCTATCTATCTATCTATCTATGTGTGTGTATGTATGTATGTGTATATATGTGTGTATCTCTATATCTATCTATCTATCTATACACATCCCTATGGCAGAATATACTCATAGGGCAGAAAGACCAGCTATTCAAATGCAAGGATTACATGGAAAGAGCAGCCACAATAAATGGCCACTGTAAATTTGCCATTCTTGATTTAGCATAAATTAGTTTGCATTGGAGCAGTTAGGTGGTGCAGTGAATAGAGTGCTGGCCCCAGAGTCAGGAGGACCTGAGTTTAAATCTAGCCTCAGACACTTAACACTTACTAGCTGTGTGACCTTGGGCAAGTCACTTTACTCTAATTGCCCTGGAGGGAGAGAAACCCCTCCAAGAAAAAGCAAAAAAAAATTAGTTTACATCATTATCTCTAACTAGCTAGTAGCACCCTGAGGAACAGGATACAGACAAGCCAGTTTTGATGGACTGCTGAGAGATCCAGACCAAAGTTTGGATCATAAGAAGACAATTGGGCTGAATGTTATAGTAGAAGGATCTGAGCAGCTGCTGGTATCATAGCACTAACTGCTTGGTAAGAAGGGTCACAGAAAAGATGTTGACAGGGAGAACAGGCTATAGGAAAGGATTAAAGGACACCAAAGAAACCTTGCCTACTTCATAGATTGACAAAGGGCTAATTCTGTAGTAGGAGGCATAGGATGGAGACCATGAAGGTGAAGAAAGATGCCCGAGGTAAGCCAAGCTGTAGAAAGCAGAGGCCAGGCAGGCATGTGTGTCATAGTTGGGCAGATGGTAGCCCTGGCAATCATATAAACCTTCCTGTCCTGGAGTTCTAACACCTCACAGTGGTCCAGTGTTCTTGCCTTGATTTACTCCAAAGAAAGTGGATATTACTCACAGGCCCAGCCATATATATTTGAAACCCTGAAGCCCCTTCTTATATATACCTTATAACAACAGCCACTCCAGATTTATGGCACATTGTGAGTCAGTCTCAATACCACAGATTACAATCCCTCACCATTATTTCTTTTAACAGACCAGCCAGAACATACATTAATTCAAAGTAAAAATGAGTGATGAGGAAAATGTTTTCCACTTTCCTATGGTCCTAGAATGCTGGTTGGAAAGGCAATACATATGTGAGAGACTATGCATATGGTCAGGATAACTCAGTCTCTTAGGATTACATACTAAAGGGAACCCCACGCCACCTCTGACATTTGTTGCCACTTGGGGGCTGCTGGCCTGTCTGCTGGGCTGTGAAGCTTTCATGGTATCTTTGGCATTTCACTGCTATCTTTGGTCCACTATGGATGGGCTGCTGACTGCTGCCATCTGTTGGTCTTTACCTGTCATTCCCATTTCCTCTTAGAGGAGGAATCTCAGCTTTTTTAAAGCCCATAAGCCCAGGTACTAGTCCAACTTTTGAAAAAAAATCTCTCAAATCTAGTTCCTAACCAGCCAAAGAAGCTCTTGGATATTTTTGTCTTTTGAACTCCTTAGCCTAAGCAGCCACTCCCAATCCCAGTCTACCCTCTGACAGTGTTAGAAAATTTCTTTAAACTCTTGCCAGTTGTGATCCATGCAACTCTCCCTCTGGAAGGAAGATTGGATGGTACCATATGAAGATGGCCACTCTGGTCCTACTTCCATGACATTAATAGTTACTGGCCTCTATGCCTAAGCACTTTAAGGTTTACAAACAACCCTACTTCCATGACATTAATAGTTACTGGCTTCTCTGCCTAAGCACTTTAAGGTTTACAAACAACTCTTTTGGGATAGTGAGTATTATCTCCATTTTATCTGTGAGGAAAGAGGCAGAAAAAGATTAACTGTCTTGCTCACAGCCACATAATAATTTTGGAACCACGATTCATCATCTCATCTCTCAGCTTTGAAGTTTCGAACCACCAACTGGAGCCTTTACCTAGAATAGCATTGCCTCAAGCTGTTTGGAGAAACAAATACCTCTACTATCACTTCAGGGCACCAAGAGAAATACCATTATCCCAGACTGTTCTGTAAAATTGAGAAAAAAGCCCCAAACTTATTCATCTCAAGTCAAATGAATTACAGAGCCACCCACCCTCTTCCTTCTTCCATCTCCACAGGCCCCACAGATGCTTCCTAAAAGAAAAGAGAGCGTCGGTCATAGGAGTGACCATAAGCATTGCACCTCATCTACTTAAGTCTCAAGAATTCCTAGGACTATGTGCCAGAGACCTTTGTCAGGAATATCTTAAACTGCTAACGAAACAGTAAGGTTTCAAATGATTGGGATAAATCTTTCATCTCAGACTTCCATAAGAAAGTATTGGGAGAAAAATGTTGATATAATATGGAGTCACAAACCCTGAACAAGGCGAGGAGGAAGCTAGAAGGCCTAGGAGATTTTGATCCTTCTCAGGCCAAGCCTTAAATTAATTTCCTCATCCCTGAAATATGTTCAGGCCCAAGTGATTGGTTGAAATTTTTTAAGAGGGAGGAGGAAAGATAGATGTGATGAGAGAGCCAGTCTTAGCCAATTACTGGGAATCTTCATGGAACTGTGGAAAGACCTAGATAAAATGATACAAAGTGAGATCCACAGAACCAGAATTGTATTCACATTAACAACATCTGTGTATGTGAAGGAAACAAAGCCAAATGTAGCAAAACTTCAGACAGACTTGTAGGAGAACACATTGTAACTGCGGGTTTAGGCAAGTCTGTGTTCCTTTTGTATGCTTGGTTTCACTGATAGTTAAGTTTAAAATGGATATTATGAAAGGATTGCCTTCTTGAAATGGGAGTTGGGAGTTGCTCTGGAGAATGGAAACCCAGACTCTAAATATCATCTCATTTCTGTGGGCTGTCAACCAACTCTCAGTGTCCTGGCCAGGGGCAGTAGAGAGTCAGAGAACTGTGGACAAAGTTGAAAGGTTTGGGGCTCAGCTGCCTTGAGCCATTTTTGGTGCATATTGGGGATGGAGTCAAAGAGCATGAAGAATGGACCACATTACTGGTAACTAGTCTGGTTGGTATTCTGGACAAAGCTTTGTATCAGCTTTAGTTGCTTCCAGAAGGTGACTCAAACTCAGAAGATCCTCAAGGGCCGGGGAAGTCCATCGCTACATTTTGGGAATGCTTGGGAGACTTTCCAAATATGGGTATAACTCAGCAGTTAATCAGAGAAACTTTTCTTTGTTGCTATTCAGTTGAGTCTGACTCTTTGTGACCCCATTTGGGGTTTTCTTTGCAAAGATATTGGAGTGGTTTGCCACTTCCTTCTCCAGTTCATTTTTCAGATGAGAAACTGAGGTAAACAGGGTAAAGTGACTTGCCAAGTGTCACACAGCTAGTAAGTGTCTGAGGCTGGATTTGAACTCAGGAAGATGAGCCTTCCTGATTCCAAGCCCAGTGCTCTTTACACTGAACTACCTAAAGAGCTGCCCTCCTTGCCACACAGTAAGTAGAAAGAAAACAGTTATAGAATAAATACCCGTGCATGCTCTGAAGTACAGGAGGGATTTTATCAGACAAAGCATGCTAATGAAGGCTTGGTTCTCAGTGGCTAGTCTCTTATTACATAAGGGAGAACTTCCATAAAATTAGGGCTGTCTAATGATGAAATAAGCAGTTCTCTGAGGTGAGCCCCACTTTTTGGAGGTTTTGAAGGTGAACATTTGTCAGGTCTGCTGTAGAGGAGTTCCCTTGAGTAGAAGGTTGGATTAGATAACCTCTGAAGTGTCTTTAATATTAAAATTTTATGATTCTTAACTAGCTATGACCACAGGGCCTGGCACATAGTAAGCACTTAACAAATGCTTACTGAACTGTGGAACATTGTGGGAAATGACAGGGAAGGAGGTTGCTTCTGGTTCCATCCATTGCTCTTGGTTCTTCTTTTGGTGATGTTCAGTTTGTCCAATCCTTCATGACTCCATGAACCATAGCCGCCAGGTCCTTCTGTCCTCCACTGTCTCTTGAAATCTGTCCAAGTTCATGTTTGTTGCTTCCATGGCACTATCTATCCATCTCATCCTCTGCCATTCCCTTTTCCTTTTGCCTTCAATCCTTCCCAACATCAAGGTCTTTTCCAATGAATCCTGTCTTTTCATTTTGTAGCCAGAGTATTTAGACTTCAACTTCAATATTTGACCTTCCAGTGAATAGCCTAAATTAATTTCTTTAAGTGTTGACTGATTTGATCTCCTTGCAGTCCAAGAGATTCTCCAAAATCTTCTCCAGCACAATTCAAAAAGGTCATTTCTGTGGCACTCAGCTTTCTTTATAGTCCAACTCTCATAGTTATACATTGCTACTGGAAAAATCATAGTTTTGACCATATGGGTTCTGTCTTTAAAGTAAAGTAATCTCTTGTCCTCATGATAACCCTTCAGTTACTTGAGGACAGCTGCAGGGTGCTTGCTTGGTCTTCACTTCTTCAGTGTGAACATCCATTGTCCATTCTCTAGTGACACAAACCTGAAGACCTTCACTATTCTAGTTGCCCTTCTCTGTACACTCTCCAGTTTATTACTATCCTTCCTAAAATATGACATTAATGCATAAAGGTCAATTCAACAAACAGTTATTAGTACCTAGAGTCTATATCTCATAGGAACTTTTCTAGAACATTTATTAGGGCCTGGAGCCTATATCTCACAGGAACTTTTCTAGAACAGAGGACAAATTTCTTTCTAGTGCAGATAGAATGGGAGATATCCTGTTGGATAAGCATATGCGTATTGACCGATGCTTAGAGATAGGGCTAATAAATGACACTTTGGGTCTCCTGCTCTTTAGAATATTCATATAATTTATTAATTGTTATAGAACCTCAGAATTGGAAAGGATTTTGGAGCTTATTTCATACAACATGGCACCTGATGAAAGATCTATCCTACAATGGGTCTAACAAAGACTGTCATTGTTTAAAAACTCCATTTAACAGGGATAAATTTTATCTTACTAGATTTGGACCAGTGTTCTTACCTGTCAAAGTCTTTTGTAGTCTTTGACTGTCTTTAGTGTGGAGGTGTCAAATATGTGGTCAACGACACCCCTGAGTGCTATGGAACTAGATTAAAGTATAATTGGGAAATATTTAACAAAATAAATGAAAATACAGTAAAACATAGATAATATTACATTTTAAAACCAAGTTATTATATGGTCCACAGGAATCCTCATTTGTGGATTTAGTATCCCCCTCCCTTTCTGTTTGATTTTGATGTCACTGATCTAGTATGTTAATTGTGTCTCCCAGCTTTACATCATTTGCAAATTGTTAAGGTTTCACTCCACACTTTTATCCAAGTCATTGATAAAAATGTTGAACAGCACAGGGCCAAGTACAGATCCCTGTGAACTTCATTGGCAACCCCCTTACATGCTGATATCAAACCATTAATAGGTTTGGGTCTGGCCATTCAGCCAGTTCCTTCTCTACCTAATTGCATATTATCCTATATCTCTCTATCCCCTACACAAGAATAATATGAAAGATTTTATCAAGCACTTCATTAAAACTTAGGTAAACCAGAACATTTTTCTGATCTCCCTGTCCTGACAAAAAAGGAATCTGTTAGTTTGGCATGACCTGATTTTAAAAAATTAAATTATTCATTCTTAGTTTTCAACAATCACTTCCATAAGTTTTGAATTTTCTCTCCCTCCTTCCTCACACCCTCCCCAAGAGAGCTTGCAATATGATATGGGCTCCACACAGACGTTCCTATTAAACACATTTTCACATTAGTTATGTTGCATAGAAGGAGTATACTGAATGGAAAAAAACCATAAGAAAAAAACAAAATAAAACAAAACAGAAAAGGAAATAATCTCTTCATTCTGTATTCTGACTCCATAGTTCTTTCTCTGGATGTGACTGGCATTTTCCATTATGTGTTCTTTGGAATTGTTTTAGGCCCTTGCAGAGAAGGGTTAAGTCTATCAAAATCAGTCCTCAAGTACTGTGACTGTTACTATGTACAGTGTTCTCCTGGTTCTGCTCCTTTTACTCAGCATCAGTTCATATAAATCTTTCCAGGTTTCTCTGAAGTCTGCCTATTCATCATTTCTTATAGTGCAATAGTATTCCATTACATTCGTATACCAGAAGTTGTTTAGCCATTCCCCAATTGATGGGCAACCCCTCGATTTCCAGTTCTTGGCCACCACCAAAAGAGGTGTTATAAAGATTTTTGTACACACGATCTGATTTTGATGCCTCCATGTTGGGATTGCTGCTTCTTTTTCTAGAGCTGTCCTAACAATCCTGTTGGAGATCGCTTAGCTCAACATTCATCTGTGGCCATTGTCACTTGTCTTGACTTTTATCTTGACACTGGACTCTGATGACTCTGAAAGAGAGAGTGAGGCTGATAACTTTGTGCAACTCTGCCTCACTTAAATCAAATTCACTTGCAAGCCAAGATATCACAGTCCTGATGTCATTGGTCCTCTTAAAAAATGAAGGACAAACAACAATTTCACAGCTTGATATTATATCCTCCTTTTATGAATGAGGAAACTAAAGGACAGGGGAAGGAGATGGGAACAAACATTTATATAGCATCTACTATGTTCCAGGTACCATTCTAAGGGCTTTGAAAATATTATCCCACTTCATCCTCACAACACCCTGTGAAGGTGATATTATTATGCCCATTAGGACTTGCCTAGGGTCACACAACTAAGAAGTATCTGAACCTGAACTTGAACTCAGGTCTTCCTAACTCTAGTTCCAGTGCTTTATGCCCTTTGCCACCCTGATGCTTCCAGTACAATGAGGCAAAGTCTCACACAGTTAGAAGCAAAGCTGAGATATTCAAGCTCAGATTTCCTTACACTAAGCCCAGAATTCTTTTCACTATTCTCTGCGAGCTCTCATTTATTCAAAGAATGTATTATCCATATTTTTATCTCCTTCCCTCCAGTGCCTAGCACCAGGTAGGCATTTAATAACTTTATTGAATTAAATACATGAGGCATGCTTAGTGTAAGTTGAATTCAACACTTCTACAAAAAACTGAAATTTGCAAAAAATTTTGGTCCGTATTCTCCCACCAGGTGGCGCTGCTGCTCTATTTCAATTGACTGACACCCCACATGTGTCCACCCATGCTGAGGAGCAGGACAGTCTGTCTCCCAACCGTCACAGAGGCGGGGACTAAAACACAAAGGCACAAGGGATGCTGGATGATAAGATGCTGAACAGAAAGGCCCAGGTGTGCATGTGAAAGAGGGATTGCTCTTTGGGTGCACTAATTTCCAATGAGTGGAGATATTTGTGTGGAGACAAGCAAATCATGGAAACATTTTTATCCCCAGTATCCCCACCTGTAAAATGAGGGTGTTGGTCTTTTTTTTTTTTTTGGTGGACACAGCTAGAACATTTATTCAAATACCACAAAACTGAGTCCCAAAACCAGAAAGTCAAAGCCATCACAGTAGCCATGGAGTTGGCACACATGGTTAATGCAGTAAACACCCACATTCACAAGTCTTCAAAACAGAACAGGCTACCTCAGGGAAAGATCCTCCTCTCCTCACTCACAGTAACGGCCAAGCCTTCACACAGCTTGTTTCCAGCACCTCTGCCCACCGCCCCCTCGCCCCTGCAGTTCCTATCCCTGGTCATCCTCAGCAGGAATTCTTTTTTTTTTTTTTAATTAATTTATTAGTTTAGTTTCAGTTAACAAGATTCAATTCCATAGTTCCTTGATTTTCAAATTTCCTTTACTTCCCTCCCCCCTCCCCTCATGACATCATATAGTACAGTATAGGGTCTGAAAATGCATTCATATTAAACATTATTCCAATTACAAAGGCATATTGTACTAGGTGGGATGAAAGATGGTAAGGAAGAAGTAAAACCAAACAATGAGAAGAACAAGATCATTTAGTTTGCTTCCATCAGGATTCAGGTTCAGTTCTTTCTAGTTATATCTCTGGATGGCGCATTTTTCACTTTCTTGAGTCATTCGGGATTAACTTATATCACTGCATTGCTGAAAAGAGTCCAGTCTGTCATAGTTGGTCATCACAGATATGGTATGTCTGTGATTGTATACAAATTTCTTCTGATTCTACTCTTCTCGCTCAGCATCAGTTTGTATAAGTCTCTCCAGGTAATTATGAAATCCATCACCTCCTCGTTTCTTACAGCACAATAAAATTCCATTACATTAATATACCACAACTTGTTTAGCCATTCCCCAATTGATGGGCACCCCTTTAGTTTCCAATTCTTTGCAACCACAAAAAGGGCTGATAAAAATATTTTTGTACATATGGTTCTTCCTCCCACTACTATGATCTCTTTGGGATATAACCCTAGGAGTGGTATGGCTGGGTCAAAGGGTATGAAATTATTTATAATCCTTTGGGCATAATTCCAGATTGCTCTCCAGAATGGCTGGATAAGTTCACAACTCCACCAGCAATGTATTAGCGTTCCAATTTACCCACATCCTCTCCAGCATTTGTCACTTTCTTGTTTTGTCATCTTAGCCAATCTGACTGGAGAGATGTGGTATCTCAGAGTTGTTTTGATTTGCATTTCTCTAATTAATAGTGATTTAGAGCATTTCTTCATATGCTTATAGATATCTTTAATTTCTTTCTCTGAAAACTTCTTATTCATATCCTTTGACCATTTCTCAATTGGGGAATGACTTGTATTCGTATAGATTTGGCTCAATTCTCTATAAATTTTAGAAATGAGTCCTTTATCAGAGACACAGGTTGTAAAAATTCTTTCCCACTTTCCCACCTCCCTCTTGATCTTGGTTACATTGGCTTTGTTTGTGCAGAAGCTTTTCAATTTAATGTAATCAAAATTATCCATTTTGCATTTTATAATGCTCTCTAATTCTTGTTTGGTCCTAAAATCTTCCCCTCTCCACAGATCTGTCAGGTAAACTATTCCTTGCTTTCCCAAATTGCTTACAGTATCATCCTTTACACCTAGATCACGCACCCATTTAGACTTGATTTTGGTATATGGTGTTAGATAGTGATCTATGCCCAGTTTCTGCCATACTGTATTCCAGTTTTCCCAGCAGTTTTTGTCAAATAGTGTATTCTTATCCCAAAAACTGGGGTCTTTGGGTTTATCAAACAATAGATTGCTATATTCATTAACTGCTGGGTCTCCTGCACCTAATCTATTCCATTGATCCACTACTCTACACCTCGGCCAGTACCAAGCAGTTTTGATGACTGCTGCTGTATAATACAGATTAAGATCTGGCATAGCTAGTCCACCTTCCCTAGCATTTCTTTTCATCAATTCCCTTGATATTCTAGACCATTTGTTTTTCCAAATAAATTTTGTTATTATTTTGTCTAACTCTACAAAGTAGTTTTTTGGTAAATTGATTGGAATGGCACTAAATATATAATTTAGTTTGGGTAAAATTGTCATTTTTTATTATATTAGCTCGACCCAGCCACGAGCAATTGATATTTTTCCAACTATTTAGATCTGTTTTTATTTGTGTGAGAAGTGTTTTGTAGTTTTGATCATATAGATTCTGGGTTTGTTTTGGCAAGTATATTCCCAAATATTTTATAATGTCTACAGTGACTTTAAATGGGATTTCTCTTTCTATCTCTTGCAGTTGAGTTTTATTAGAGATGTACAGGAATGCTGAGGATTTATGTGGGTTTATTTTATATCCTGCAACTTTGCCAAATTTATTTATTGTCTCAAGTAATTTTTTACTTGATTCTCTAGGATTCTCTAAGTATATCATCCTATCATCTGCAAAGAGTGAGAGCTTGGTCACTTCTTTGCCTAATTTGATTCCTTTGATTTCTTTTTCTTCTCTAATTGCTACTGCTAACGTTTCAAGTACCAGATTGAATAAGAGGGGTGATAGTGGACACCCTTGTTTCACTCCTGATCTTATTGGAAAGGCTTCTAGTTTATCATCATTGCATATAATACTTGCTGATGGCTTTAGATAGATGCTAGCAACTATTTTAAGGAAGGCTCCATTTATTCCTATACTTTCTAGTGTTTTTAATAGGAATGGATGTTGTACTCTGTCAAAAGCCTTTTCTGCATCTATTGAGATGATCATGTGGTTTTTGCTAGTTTTGTTGTTGATATGCTCAATTATATTGATGGTTTTCCTAATATTAAACCATCCTTGCATTCCTGGAATGAATCCTACCTGATCAGAGTGTATTATTTTTGTGATAAGTTGTTGGAGTCTTTTGGCTAATGTTTTATTTAGAATTTTTGTGTCTAAATTCATGAGGGAAATTGGTCTATAATTTTCTTTCTGTTTTATCTCTTCCTGATTTAGGAATCAGTACCATATTTGTGTCATAGAAAGAGTTTGGTAGGACTCCTTCTTCACTAATTTTCCCAAATAGTTTGTAGAGTATTGGAATCAATTGTTCTTTAAATGTTTGATAGAATCCACTAGTGAACCCATCTGGCCCTGGAGATTTTTTCCTAGGGAGTTCATTGATGGCTTGTTTGATTTCTTTTTCTGAGATGGGGTTATTTAGGTAATTCACTTCCTCTTCAGTTAATCTGGGCAACTTGTGATTTTGTAAATATTCATCCATTTCACTAAGATTGTCATATTTATGTGCAT
>WOXC01008064.1:600000-819262 GCA_011680675.1 Gymnobelideus leadbeateri | reverse complement strand
TGGCAACAAGCCCAAAAGTCAAGTAATTAAGTGGCAACATGCAAGGCAAAGGAAACAGAAAAATGCAACCCTAGACTCCTATTTTGGGGGCATAGAGCAGGAAAAGGACTGTGAGGTCAGAAGTCCTGCTGCAAAAGCCCCAGGGGAAAACATGAGCGGGTTGCAGGCCATAGAGGACCTTAAGAAGGACTTTAAAAATCAAATAAGAGAAGTGGAGGAAAATTAGAAAGAGAAATGAGAAGGATGCAGGAAAAGTATGAAATGAGGGTCAACAGCCTGACTGAGGAAAACAACACCTTAAAAAATAGACTAACTCAAATGGCAAAGGAGGCCCAAAAGGGCAATGAGGAGAAGAATGCCTTAAAAAGTCGAATTTGCCAGATGGGAAAAGAATCTCAAAAGTTCACTGAGGAGATTCATTCCTTCAGAGTTAGACTGGAGCAAATGGAAGCTAATGACTTTATGAGAAATCAAGATGCTGTTAAGCAGATCCAAACAAACGAAAGATTAGAAGGCAAATGTGAAATATCTCATGGGAAAAACAGCTAGATCTGAAAAATAAACACAGAGAGACAATTTAAAAAGTATTGAACTACCTGAAAGCCATGATCAAAGAAAGAACCTAGAAACCATAGTAGATCAATAAAGGAAAATTGCCCTGACGTTTAGATCCAGAGGGCAAAATAAGAGTGAATCCACAATCACCTCCTGAAAAAGATACGAAACTCCCAGGAATATTATAGCCAGGTTCCAGAATCCCCAGATGGGGAGAATACTCAGCAGCAGGAAGGAAACAATTTCAATATGGAAACACAATCAGAATAGCACAGGACCTGGCAGCTTCTACACTGAGGGATTGAAGGGCATGGAATATGATATTCCAGAGGGCAAAGAGCTGGGATTGAAGCCAAGGGTTACCTACCCAGCAAAACTAGATTTCTTGTTTCAGGGGAAAATATGGTCATTCAGTGGAATAGAGGACTTTCAAGCATTCTTGAGGAAAAAACCAGAGTTGAATAGAAAATTTGACATCCAGACACAAGAAGGAAGAGATGCCTGAGAAGGTAATAGGGAAAAGAAATCAAAAGGAACTTATCAAAGTTGAACTATTTACATTCCTATATGGAAAAGCAATAACTGTGACTGATGATATCTTTCTCACTATGAAAATAATGGAAGAAGGGTGTGTGGTCATGTGAATACATATGTGAATGTGTGTGTATATGGTTACAGTTATATATGGATAGAGGCCATAGGTTGAATTTGTTGGGAAGGGAGAATACTCAAGGGATGAAATTATGAGGTGAGAGAGGAAAGTGGCAAGAGGAGATGGGGAGAGACAGGGTAGGGTAAACTATCTCATGTAGAAGAAGCAAGGGGAAGTGGCTGCAAGGGAGGGGAAGAATAGGAAGGCAAAAAGGCAAAACCACATTCTCACTGAATTTGGCTCAGGGAGAGAATGACATACATACTAAATGGGATATCTCAACCTGCAGCAGAATAGGGGGAAGGGGGATGAGAGGAGGGATAATGGATGGGAGGGCATCCTTGGGGGGAGGGGAGGTTGGAAGTACCCACTATAGAAGAGGGACAGGATCATGTAGGGAATGGACCAGGTGGGGGGTGGGATGAGTGGGAGGGAATTATAAGCAGCCTTGTACAATATATCTACTATGATAATGTTTTGCATAGCTAGACATGTACAACATATACTGAATTACTTGTCTCCCCAGAGGGAATGGGTGACAAGGGAGGAAGGAAATGGATCTGAAATTCGAGGTCTTAACATTAAATGTTTCAAATATATATAAATACTATTATTAATACCCTTTTGCTTATAATTGGGAGATAAGATGTGCAGGCATTGGGACACAAAGATTCACCCTCCTCTAATGGAAAAGTCGAAGGGGGTATGGGAGAAGGTATGGGAGAGAGCAGATTGGAGGAAGCAATATCTTGTGGGACTGCTATTCTGGGAGGTTGGGTAGGGGAATAATGGGGGGAAAATGATTGTAACTCAAAATCTGGCGGAAATGAATGATGTAAAACAGAAGTTAATAAAGCATTTGTTTAATAATAAAAAAAGAGTACAGTAGTACTGAGACACATTTGCAGAGGACATCTGTGACCAAAAGGTATGGTCAGTTACTGAAAGTCTTTTCCTGAGTTCATAACTGGTATTTTTCTCTGTTGAAAGAGGTCACATTCCCTGAAAATGTCTCCTCCTTTACATGGCTATCATTCTGTATCTAACTGTGTCTATGTATATCTTTGTTTATATCTGGTTTTCTTTTCTCTGCTCCCAGTTGTCTCTTACTGGTCAAGTCTCTCCAACAACATTGGGGGGATACTTCCAGGATCATTTCCCCAATCCCTTTTATCCCCACTGGTATATGTACAAGTGTTTGCCAAAACACTTCCAAGCCTGTAGTTCTCCACAGTTTGTCTGAGCTCACCAATGGACTCACCATATAGGCCTAATAAGCATGGATGATTCTCTTACCCAATCATATAACTTTCTTTCTTGACCCAATCAAAGAGATTTATATTTATATCACAGACTGCAAAACATGTTTACAAATTTTAAACTTAATCTTGTCTTTCAATCATTGATTGAGATGGAATAGAAACTCACCCTTCCATCAGGACCCCAAAACTACTAAGAGGAGAGCCAGGATTTTAGCTTTAGTCTTATGGTTCTATGTCTAGCGCTGTTTTCACTATAGTGCCCTGCCAACAGATTACCAGTAGTCATAAGACATATTAGCAAAGCAAAACTACTGAAGCAAGACCACAGAATCATGG
Organism: Gymnobelideus leadbeateri; assembly: GCA_011680675.1. NCBI lineage: Eukaryota > Metazoa > Chordata > Mammalia > Diprotodontia > Petauridae > Gymnobelideus > Gymnobelideus leadbeateri. The sequence goes on along the minus strand of WOXC01008064.1, from coordinate 816,457 downwards.
ACTTAGAGCCAGTGGATATAGAAGTTCTCTGGTTCAACTACATTATTTTAAAATTGTTTTAAAATTTTTAATTTAATATTTTATTTTTCCCCAATTACATATAAAAATAATTTTTAACATTTAAAAAATTTTTTGAGTTCCAAATTCTCTCCCTCCCTTCCCTTCCCCCTCGTTGAGAAGGCAAGCAATTTGATATAGGTTATACATGTGTAGTCAAAACATATTTCCACATATTTAAAGAGGAGAAAATTGAGCTCAAGGGGTCAAATGACTTGCCCAAATTCAAATAGGTAGTGAATAGTAAAGCTAGTACATGAATGCAAATACTCTGACTCAAAATTCAGAACTCTTTCTACTATACTGCACTAGAAACTCTAAGGCATTTCTACATGTACAATCAAAGGTAATTGGATTTAGTGAAAAGAACTTGGATAGAGAGCCAGAAGACCTATATTTGAATTTGAGCTCTGCTTCTTACGAATAGATAGGTAATCAAGTCCTTTTACCATCAGGTCTCTCTGGGTATCCTCACTTATAAAATGAGTTTGGACCACATCATTTCTTAGATCTTTTCCAGCTCTAAATCCTGTTATTTTAATGGAAAAGAAAAAAACTAGGTATTCTATTTAATAACTACTTGCTGAAAAGCTGCTGTGTACATAGTGTCACTTTAACCCCTTCTTTTATATCATTTCAGGAAGTTACCAACAAACATTCCATTTTCCTAGCCTCAGCCCTAGTCCCAGGACCCACAAGGACATTTTGAAACTAAGCTTTTCTAGGAAATAAGTTCCTTTTATGTCTCATTCTGATTCAGGCCCCTTTCCTGCAAAAAGATAGGTTGAGTCATTTTTTCAATCGTGTCCAACTCTCTGGAACCATATTTGGAATCTTCTTGACAAAAATGCTGCAGTGGCTTGCCACTTTCTTCTCCATCTCATTGTATAGGGGAGGAAACTAAGGTAAACAGGATAAGAGACTTGTACAGCCAGTTTCAAGACAGATTTCAACTCAAAGACATGAGTCTTCCTGACTTCAGCCCTAGCACTCTATCTAGTGCTCCGCTTTGCTGCACTTAGAAAGGGAACAATTCTCTACAAAGAGAATTATAGAGACCTAGTTTCTCTGGGACAAAAATGACCCTACTGATAAGTCTAACAGAACTGAGCATTTTTTTATGCCAACAGATAAGCCATTCTTGAAGAAATATGATTGTTCAGTCAAACCCCACAAATCCCACAAACCCCACATGTCATCCTTTGCCTAGCAGTATCATAAACACAAATTCCACTGCATACAAATGGCAGAGCATCCAATTCTCTGAACTCCACTGTGGTGAATCCAAGAAGTGCTAGAGCCTTCAAAAGAATTTTTTATTCAGCCTCCTGATTATATTATAGAATCACAGGTTTCTAGAATGAAGAAGGGGCCTTAATCTAGACCAGCAGGGTCAAACTCAAATAGAGACAGATCTCTACCTTGACTTAGAAGACTACAAACTAACATTATTTTTGTTTCATTATACTTTTACTTATTTTGTCAAACATTTCCAGTATTTTAGCGTGGTTAGGTCAGCACTCAGGAGTGTTGGGGGCTTCATGGAACCCCAAACTGAATATCTTCTTTACAGATCACCCAAAAGCATGCTTGTCTCGCCCTTCCATAATTCTTTAATGATGATTTCTAGGTTCTTTCTTTGATCATGGCTTTCAGGTAGTCCAATAATTTTTAAATTATCTCTCCTGGATCTATTTTCCAGGTCAATTGTTTTTCCCATGAGATATTTCACATTGCCTTCTATTCTTTCATTTGTTTGGATCTGTTTAATAGTATCTTGATTTCTCATAAAGTCACTAGCTTCCATTTGCTCCAGTCTAACTCTGAAGGAATGAATCTCTCAGTGAGCTTTTGAGATTCTTTTTCCATCTGGCAAATTCGACTTTTTAAGGCATTCTTCTCCTCATTGCCTTTCTGAGCCTCTTTTGCCATTTGAGTTAGTCTATTTTAAGGTGTTATTTTCCTCAGTCAGGCTGTTGACTGTCATTTCATACTTTTCTTGCATCTTTTTCATTTCTCTTCCCAAATTTTCCCCCACTTCTCTTATCTGCTTCTTAAGGTCCTCTATGGCCTGTAGCCAGCTTGTATTTTCATTTGGGACTTTTGGTGCAGGAGCTCTGACCTCACAGTCCTCCTCCATGCTTTGAGCCTCTTTGCCCCTAAAATAGGAGTCCAATGTTGAACTTTTCTGTTTATTTTGTTTCATTTGCCTAGGCATGTTGCCATTTAATTACTTGATTTTGGGGCTTGTTGCCACAGTAGGACTCTGCCACCAGACAGGGGAGCTTCTGCCCAAACGTGGGGTCTTCACAACTTCCGCCACTTGGGTGGCCTCTGTAAAGCCTCCACCCACTCTGGCAAATTGGATACCCACCCCAAACTTCCCCCCCAGACCACAATCCAGATCCAGGCAGTTTAAAGCAAGAGCGATTAACCCCCAGACTGATTGCTGGATCTCCCTACAGTCCGCAGACCAGGAGTGAGAGCCACAACTGGTGCTGCAAAATGGCTTCTGTGCAGCTGTTTCTTCAGCAGCTTTTCGCCCCCAGGGGAGGAAGCCACGTGTTCCCCAAATACTGGTCCCAAAGTCCATAGGGCACTAACCTCTCACTTTGTCCTAGGCATATCTGTGCTGACAATTCTGGAATCTCCACAATTGCTCGTGTTCTGGGGTCCCTCCAGCTGGCTGATGGCCCGGCCGCCCTGGGGCTAAAACCTCGGACCTGGGCTCTGCGCGCTGTGCTGTTGGTTCCCAGCGCACTGTACTGCCTGCTTTCAGAGAGCTGTGCTGGCCGCTCCCTGCAGGGCTGCTGGGCTGTCCTCAGCAGGAGGTTAGCTTCTCTGTGTAGTTCTGTGGGTGCTGTGGCTCCAGAAGTTGTTTGGAGCCCCCTTTCACATTATTTGAAATTTGTGTGGGGCAGAGCACATTGGAAATGCTGTTTCTACTCCGCCATCTTGGCTCCTCCCACCCGCCCTTCCATAATTCTATTCTTGGTTAGTTCCATGACTTGCAATCTTTTGTTGTCTCTGTCTTGTGACTTGGCTTCTACTTCCATCTCCTAATCATCTCTCTTGCCCCTGATTATTCAATCACTCAGCATGATAGGCATACAGTCCATAGAAGAACTAAAAAGTTCTCAGCTTATCCCGTTTGCTTATCTAGAATCCCATGGGGAATGTAGCCTGAATCCCAATTTGACAGAAAACTTTAAAAATTCAGGCAAAAATTTAATTTAAATATATGATTTATAGAACTGTAAAATTGATTTAAATAATTAATTTTTGAATAAGTTAGCATTCATTTAATTAACTGATCTTGAACCAATTATCAAATAAATATACAAGAAGTCCCAAAAGTCTTAGAGCAGTTAACAGCTTAAAACTACACTAAGATTTTTGAAAATCCCTATTTAAATATATCTGCTTTAAATATAAGCTAGCTTATAACAAATTTGTTCATTTCTGCTCTAATAGTGTGGGAGGTGCTGACTTGTCTGATAAGACATGACCTGATAAATGAGAAGTAATAAATAATACAGCCCCCAAAGAGCTGAAATTCATCCATCATTCATTCCTTCATAGCATACTTCTACTGAGTCCTGAGAAAGGTATGCAATGTCCTGGACAAAGTCAATTCCTTAACAAGGAATAGAATCTCTTTGTTCTGAGTCTCAATAACTCTACTGAGGAGACATTTGTTAATGAGTTGATGATATCTTCTTTTTTTTTTTTTTTTGCAGGGGGAAGGCAAGGCAATTGGGGTTAAGTGACTTGCCCAAGGTCACATGGCTGGTAAGTGTTAAATGTCTGAGGCTGGATTTGAATTCAGGTCCTCCTGACTCCAGGGCCAGTGCTCTACTCACTGTGCCACTTAGCCACCCCCCATGTTACCTTCTTAATAAGCTGAGAACTTGCCTCTAACCCATTACCTTTCCCCATTGAAACTACTTTGGAGGCTCTTCTTATACTTGAGCTAGCCTCTTGGCTTTGACCTTCAGAAAGAGGCTGTTCTCTGACTCCGGATGCTATTGAGCTGGGGACAAGTCACTGAAGAGAAGGGAGTGACAACAGAGAGGCAGAGGCTCCCTGGAAGTGGACCCTCCAGAGCAATGATGTCAAACTCAGAGTTTTGGGGCTTCTTACTAAGGATTTGTGTGGGCAGCCCATTAATTTCAACAACCACATATTAACATTATCTGTGTTCTATTGGGTTTTAAAATTTTTATTTTGTTAAATATTTTTCAATTATATTTGTTATATTTTTATATACATATATATATATGTGTGTGTGTGTGTGTATATATATATATATATATATATATATATATATATATATATGTATGTATATTTATTTATTTATATTTGTTGCCAGCAACAATAAGATCTGTGGACCGGGTATTTTGAGTCTGCTCCAAATATCCAATAGAGGAAGAATACCTCAATTGCAGTGATGACAGGAGACAGAGGCGAGTTAGAAACTGCAGGAAAGTGAAATAGTTGCAGAAGACCAGTAGTAGTAGAACAATCTAGAGATTCCTGACAGAAGCTAGAACCAGAGCTGAGGAGCAAGGAATGATATAGGCAGGGGTGCTGGTAAATGTTTAACAAACAGTTCTCCAAAACAAAATATTCTCATAACATATTTCCCAATTCAATCTGCATCATTTTTCTCCATCATTTTTTAAAAAAATCTAGACAATCAACAAAACACTCTATTAAGAAGGAAACCCAGACTTTAACCTTCATTCTTACTTAGACCATGTTGATATTTCCAGGTCTGGGAAAAAGACTCAGTTCTCCAGCAATCCCCAGTTCTTATCCCCTCTCAAGGATGGATCGACCTGAGGGTCTTCTTACTGTAAGCTTTGGACTGCATAGGTGCCTGGAAAGGCCAGGCTCACCAGAGTACTTGACTCTCAATTCTGTCTTTTTCCCTTGGAGTGGGTGGGGTATACACCCTACCCAGGGTAGTCTGTGTTTCCTTCTTATCATGATGGTATCCAGGGGTATAAGCCAATTGTTAAAATTTTCAGAGTGAGCATTTACACCTGGAAATGCTACAAATCAGGGCTTAAAAGAATGTTTTGTTGATGATAAGTATGAAGGATTGTATATGTTCACTAGGACACCAATGAAGTGATTACTGTAAATAGTTCCTTCCTCAGTTTGAGGTCTTTATGTCCATCTATATTCCTGGCATTTCTGGAGGCAAGGAAAGCAAGTAGGACAGATTAGTTAACTAGGATCCCCTCTAGCTCTAAACCTATGATCCTTACAAATCACCATGTTGTTATTCACTTATTTTTCAGTCCCACCTGACTCTTTGTGACCACAACATCTTGGCAAAGACACTGGAATGGTTCACCATTTCTTTCTCCAGCTCATTTTACAGATGAGGAAACTGAGGCAAACAGGGTTAAGTGATGCCCAGAGTCCCAGAGCTAGTAAGTGTCTGAGGCCAGATTTGACCTTAGGTTTTCCTGACTTTGGGTCTAGTGCTCCATCACTGTACCCCCAAGCTGCCCCTATAAACTACTGTAATATGACCTAAGTGTCCTACACATACAAAACAAGTCTTTCCTGTTTAGTCCTTCCTCTAATTCACCCTTCATTCCACCACCAGATAATTTTCCTTATTTCCATATAGAGGAACATTCACACTCTTTGATCTGTCATTTAAGGCTCTACAATTACTGTATCTTTCCATATTTGTCTAGTATTACCCCTTTTCATAAAGTTTATGCTCTAGCCAACCTGGACCAAGTCAATAAGCATTAAGGGGGTCCTTTGTGACAGGCTTTAGGTAAGTGCTGGAAATACAAATATAAACAGAGAGAAAGAGAGTTCCTGCTTTCAAGGAGCTTACATTCTAATATGGAAAGACAATACAGAAAAGGAAAATGGTAGACAAAAGGGAGAGAAGAGATGAAGGTACCCAGTCTGGTATGTATGTATGTAAGTGTTGTAGTGTATAAATGTTATATATCTTATAGTCAATTCAATACAATAAACATTTATGAAATACCTATTTGCCAAGTACTTTGCAAACTGCTATATGTATATGAATGTATATATTGTATATGTATGTGTACATGTATAGTTTTCTACTAGGAATAATCTCCTTGAGGGTAGGGACCATATCTTTTCTAAACTTTTTATCTCTTCCAGTGATCATCACAGAGCTTTGTATACAGCAGGCATTATGTTTGTTGAATTAAATGTTTTTTTCTCTATAAAGTTGTCTTCTCAGACTTCACTGCCATCTAGTGATATCCCAGAATTCCCACAAGCCCAAGCCTAATGAGCATTTTAGAGATTTTAGGATCTCTTGAGATGGACGTAAAATGATATTCCCCATTCCCAAAAATATTTAGGGAAAGTCAGAGAACCTATCCTAGACCAGGCAACCACTTTTTCACCTAGAAGTGGAATGATCTCCAAAGGCCTCCGAGGAAATTATCACGACCTCCAGAGACTCAGTAGACTTTGCCCTGTTTGTGTCTAGAAGACTGCAGTTGTCCCTGGCATCCCTGGCTGTCTCTGGATTCTGCACTCTGCAAGCTACTATAACCAAAGAACCTAGAAGTACTTTCCTGAATTTTTTCCATTACTTATCAGTTCTGCTCTGAGGCTCATAAAGGTTCCCAAATAACTTTGGAATCAAAGTAAAATTCCTAACACAGGCATTAAGACTCTTAGCCATTATTCCTCAAATTTTTACCTAACTGACCTCATATATATTACTTCTAGGCTTGCACAAGATGCTCCAGAGAGAAAAAACTGCTTCCTGTCTTTAGTCTGAAATGCCTCAAAGCAGGGGTACATTGGTAAAAGTTTAACAATCAGTTCTCCAAAAAAAAAATTCTCACAACGTAATTTTAAGTTTAACCTGTATTATTTACCTTTTTCTCACTTTCTGATGCCTAGACAATCAACAAAACAACAAATCAAGCTCTGATTTGTTAACTTCCAAGGCATGACATGAGAAAAAGAGAGAGCCAGATTACATGTTTTGGAAAAATCTGAGGAAGAAGGGAACATTTTATTTTGAGTAAATTAGGCCCTCTGGAAAGGCAACCAGTCTAAGTTTTGCTATAAGAACTGTTAAATATTCATGTACTCCACCACCAAAGCTGGAGATAGCTCATATAAGCTCATGAGAGTCAATTGTTAAATTCTCCATGTGAGTTTTTACACCAGGCCCCAACAGACTCCTTCCTCAAAGCTTCACACATTTCAGCTTCTCTGCCTGAATGCTATCCCCTCTTCTGCAAAATGTTACTCAAGGCTCACCTGCTCCTTGAAGATTAGTCCTACCTGGCTCTTTTCATTCCAGCTGCCCCACTAAGGACTAAGCACATATACACAATTGGACTTGGGTTTCCTGGTTTTTGTGTTTTGAGGGCATTTTTGAGAGGGGATAGAATATATATTATGGACCAGTGATTTCATCTATGAAGGGAACTCCACTCATGTAAAGTTGCAGCTCATCTATAACTTATAGTTATCAGCAACTGATTCATATGGCTGGCAGGTACCAGAGACAAGACTCTGAACCCAGGTCTTTCTGTCACCAATTCCAGGTGTTATGTAGTAATGTAGTAATTGCCTCTCTAGAATTATTTATGCATACATTTATATGGTTCTATTTAATGTGTTTCTGTGTATTTTATCTTGCACTAGCCATGTTTTCTTCCTTAGACTGAATGTCCTCTGAAAGCAGAAACATTGGCAGTATGACACAGTACCCAATTTTTTCAAGTATGGCTCCTTTTTCAATGTCAGAAAACTGGACAGCTCCCTCAACACATATAATAGTCACTGAACTAATACCATCTATTGATTGAGAAAGCGTATCACGGGGCGGCTAGGTGATGCAGTGAATAGAGCACCGGCCCTGGAGTCAGGAGAAAGCCTATCAAGACCAAAGAGTTACTGTAACACCAAACACCAAAGAGTTTGCCTCAGAATCATCCCTGTGCACAGCAACTCAAGAAAAAGTGAGCCACAGTAATGCTTATCTGAATGAAGAAGAAGGAACTTCAGATGGTTGAAAGACTGTGACAGAGGCAGGTTGAGGAAGGCAAGGCCTGAACGTTTAAATCAAGGGGAAGCTGCCCCTCCCCCTCAAATGTCTCTTGGCATTCTGCACTTGCAACCCTAGCCACTGCTAAAAAGTAAACTCTCTCTCTATCCCCGTTTTCTTTTCTTGGTTGAATAAGGCTTGCTCCCAAGCCAAAGAGTTCCTTTATTTTCGTGCATTATTGGCCTCTCCTAATCTTTATAAATTCTCCTATTTCTACTGACTGTTACCTTTAGATAGAGGCATACTAGTTATAAATGATGCTCCTTTTGTGTAACCAGTTTTTGAAAGAAGGAAGCTGGTAATATTGAACTAGGTATTACCTTCCTTTTGAGAGAGATCAAGGAAGACAGCATTTACCCTAGGCCCCAAAATCTTATAACCCTAGACTATCAATATTTGAAGATAGATAGATATAATTCTAGTCTAATTTATCTCTTGGAGATAGATGAAAGAAAGTGAAAGTACCTGATCACAGCCTTCCTGATACTCTCCACAAAGGTGGAAATTACAGTCTCTCTTGGAGAGGGACAAACCAGTTCCCAGATCAGATACCTATCCAATTTATCCATATGGAACCTAGCCATATTTACATTTAGTTACCATGCACACATATCTTACACTGCTATAAGTTCTATAACATTTAAAAATTATTTTGCATTTGGAACTATGCCCAAAGGGCAATCAAACTGTGCATACCCTTTGATCTAGCAATACTACTACTAGGTCTATATACCAAAGAGATCACACAAAAAGCGAAAGGACCTACATGTACAAAAATATTTATAGCAGCTCTTTTTGTGGTAGCAAAGAATTAGAAATTGAGGGTAATGCTTAATGACTGGGGAATGGCTGAACAAGTTGTAGTAATATGAATGTAATGGAAGGAAGATTACTTACTGTGTTGCAAGAAATGAGGAGTGGGCAGATTTCAGAAAAACCTGGAAAGACTTACATGAACTGATGCTGAGTGAAGTGAGAACCAGGAGAACACTGTACACAGTAACAGTGACATTATGTGATTATCAACTATGATTGACTTAGTTCTTCTCAGCAATACAATGATCCACGACAATTCCAAAAGACTCATGATGAAAAATGCTATCCACATCCAGAGAAAAAACTGATGGAGTCAGAATGCAGATAGAAGCATACTATTTTCACTTTGGTTTTTTTTGTTTGTTTGTTTGTTTGCGTGTGTGTGTTTCCTTTCATTCTGTTTCTTCTTTCACAGCATGACTAATGTGGAAATATGTTTTACAAGACTGTACATGTGTAACTTAAACCAGACTGCTTGCTGTCTTGGGGAGGGTGAAGGGAAGGAAGGGAAGGAGAAAAAATTTGTAACTCAAAATCTTTTTAAAAAATTAGTGTTGAAAACTGTCTTTACATGTAATTGGAAAAAAATACTAGTAAATAAAAATGAATTTGCATTTTATTGATCTCAACATCTATATGCATTTGAAAATGAGTATATATGTGTCATATTTTTTCAGTCTCAAGAAGGTATGATTACTTTCTTATTATAGTAATAATATTTACAATATTATTGCAATATTTACAGCACTGACTGTGACAATAAATATTCCCCTATCGTGTTTGATCACAAAATATAACAGATTCTCCATGTGGAGGACAGAACCAAAACATTTATTTAGACACCAGAAAACCCAATCCCAAAACCAGTAAGCTGATTCCATCATAGCAGCAAAGAACTTAACAAGCCATAACAACACAGAAAGTCACAGCATCCTTCAGCCTTCCCACAAACCAATGTAAAATCAATATTTACTCACAAACCTCTCTATCTCCTTGCCTGAGTGTCCTCTCTCCCAACTGTCTAATCTAGCTCTGACTCCCAACTTCCTATGGCTCTGCTCTACCGTTCAGTAAACTCCTCCCAACACAGGCTCCATGTGACTACATTCAGCCTATGAGGGGGCAGAGAAACTCTTTCAAAGCAGAGGTCTTCAAATACCCCCCTAGGCCTATTAAGGGGCAGGGAATATCTTCAAATTCTCATTCCCATTACAAATAATTGGACAGGACAATGTGAGTTCAAAGCACTTTCTGTCCCACGGGAATTCAGGAACTGTCTCGGGGCCTCTTGGTTCCAAGGCCACTCTGTACATTGGAAATAAGGAAGTGCTGAGGGCCACAGTCCAGTTGCCTGCTCACAAGGACGTCTCCCAGGAGACTGCTCACTTGTTGAGCAGCAGCTGACATGACCGGTTCGGCACCCCCTCCGTTAGTTCACTCTCCCCGTGCATGAGGGGATCGCGCTTGAATCATGTTCACTTTTAGGTATGTAGGAGCTAGTTTTCTTCCCTATGCATGCGTGCCATATTGGAATAAACTGCAAGTTAATGCTCTCTCTCATCTCTCATCATCTATGGTCCACGAGTTGAGAACCAGAAAGTGTACTCACCTTGGGAATCAGAAGGCCTGTGTTCAAAAGTTGGTTCTAATATTTACTAATGGTGTGATCTTCAGCAAGTCATAAAAATTCCCTGAGCCTCAGTTTACTCATCTATAAAATGGAAAAAGTGATAATTATACTATGTGCATGGTGGTTGTGGGGAACCATTTTATCCTTTAAAGCACTACTTAAAACTAATCACTTGTTATAATTAGTCCCTCTATAACTAGGTCCACTATTTAACTGAGTCATTTGAGGGTACTGACCTAGTTCAACATAAGGTGGGTGTAGTATTGGCATGTAATGTGATATCCATATTCCCCTTCTTTCTCTCTGGGCTGGCTCCCTAAACCCAAACCAGATGAGGTACCAGCTATGGTCATGATCGCTCAATTGAATTTACTCTTAGTCCCAGAAGTAACCCCATTCTGTGTATGTGGAGGAAAATATACTCCATCTAGTCCCCACCTGTGCACTTTCCATTTACATAAATCAGCCACAATGACACCATTAACTCTTTTTAAAAATTTTATTGATATTTTTGTTTTTACATCAACTATATTTCCCTCTATATCCTTCCTACCACCTCCCCTCAGAGAGCCATCCCTTTTAACAAAGAATTTTTGAAAAGAAAAGGAGAAAAATCTTTGAAAAATTGATAAACATATCAAAAAAATAGGACATAATATGCAATATTCCACACATATAGACACCAACTACTGCAAAAGAGCAGGAAAAGGATCTTCTCATATCTCTTCTTTACAACCAAGTTCGTTCTTCTGATTTTGCGACATTCTTTTTTTTTAATTGTTTCATAGTTGTTCTTTCTACTTGCATTGTTGAAATCATTACATATACCATTTTCCTGGCTCATCTTACTTTACTTTGTTCATGTTAGTCTTTCCATTCTTCTCTATATTCATTATGCTCAGATCTTACAGCAGAAAATTACATTGCATTTGTGCACTTAGATTTGTTTAGTTATTCCCTGACAGACAACTACTTTATTTACAATTCTCCACTAATCACCAAAAGTGGAACTTTAAACATCTTGATGTTTATGTATATAGCATTTGTTTTTGTATCAATGACACAAAGGGTATATGCCTAGCAGTGGAATCTCTGGTTCAAAGTTTATGGATATTTTAATCACTTTATTTGCATAATTCCAAACTACTTTCCAAAAAGATTGTACCAATTCAAAGCTTCACCAACAATTCATTAGCGACACCATTAACTCTTAAACATAAATCATTAAGTGTTGGCAAGAACAAGAATAATCATAACATCACATTTACTCAATAGAAGGCAAAATCAGGAATAATAAATAACAGTACAGTCTATAAACCTTGATTATACTCTCTGACCAATGCACCTAGTACCTAGGGGGGAGGCAGCAGGGTGTGATGGAGGAGGCACAAACTTATAGAAACAGCGAGGTAAATGAATAAGGAACCCCATCTGTTTATGGCAACTAATAACTTCTACTGTAGGTCTTGATGTCTTTGGTCCCCTTAGGGACTAGTTTAAAACAACATTCCAGAAAGGACAATTCCTTTTCTAAACATCTCCATTTTCTTCTTGGACAAAGTCATTTCTCTGTTATTTTTGACTCACGGGAGTCAGTTATATTCTTTTAGCAAATAGAAATATTATATCCTTTCAGTGAAAAAATAGTCTTAATCCTAAGATTTGCAGCTTTTTAGTTTTACTCCTTTGCCTAGTTATGGAAGCAATGTTAAGCTGTTTAATGACAGTTACTAGATCCCGAGATCCTTTCTTAGAGCTCTGTGAAATTTCCTCTGTGAAATTCCACTAAAGAATAATACAGACAGTCCAGTGAGCTCATCACAATAGCAGGATTATGTCTTCTCCAATCAGCTTCCAGAAGCTACAGAGCTCTCCTCCAATCAAAACATCTCCCAAATTAATTTTATGTCTTCTCTATTCTTAGTCAGTTCTTGAATTGTATATGGCATAAAGGAGCAATGGGGTCAATCTCAGCCAGCTACCTTTCTTTCTGCTTTCTCTAATTCTGCTTTCTCTAATCATTTCCCAGCAACTTCAGAGCTTTCCTCTAAGGAGCTACCAGAAATAATTACAGTCTCCCTTCAGTCAGTTCTCTCCATTGGCTCAGCTGAAGCAGCTACTTTTATCTTCTAATTCTCCTCTGCTCTATTTCTTTCAAGCAGCAGGAGGCAGTCTCTGATTTTCCTCTCTCTGGCTCCAAATGCCTTAAATCAAGGCTTCCTAAATTCAAAATAAAGCAAGTAATTATTACACAACAATACTAAAATAATCTTTGATTTATAAGTTTCTCGGTTGTAATCTTCAAAACTCTGAAAACAGTCCCATATAAATGAGCTGAAGGACTTAATGCATTTTAGGTTTTAGTCAGTATTTTTTTTTTTTTTTGCTTTTTGGAGGGCAGTTGGGGTTAAGTAACTTGCCCAAGGTTACATGGCTAGGTTTTTTTTTTGTTTGTTTGTGTGTGTGCATTAAGTGTCTGAGGCTGGATCCGAACTCAGGTCCTTCTGACTCCAGGGCTGACACTCTACTCACTGTGCCACCTAGCCGCCCTTTAGTCAGTATTTTTGCTTCAAAGAAGGGCTGCTTATTCATTTCTTCAGTCAGTGTCTCTCCTCAAGCTCTTGTATCTGTGTTCCTTACACAAATGTCTTTTTGTTTTGTTTTGTTGGGGGGGTGTTGCCCTTCAGTAAATAAAACTTTCACATATGGAATATAGGGATACTTAAGCCTCAGCCTTTCTCACTTGTTTATTGTATTAGGATGGGAAAGGGAGATTGAGAGAGAGAGAGAATAAGCATTGTTGGGATCCTATAAGTACAAAATCCCTACTCTGTCTAATACCATACACTGTTATCCTTGTTCAGTAATTCAGTAGTGTCTGACTCTTCATGACCCCATGGACTTTGTCTATGAGGTTCTCTTGGCAAAGAGAAGTAGTTTGTCATTTCCTTTTCAATGTGTTCCCATTCTACAGATGAGGACCTGAGGCAAATAGGGGTTAAGTGACTTATCCAGGGTCACACAGCTGTAAATTTCTGAGGCCTTATTTGAACTCAGAGCTTCCTGACTCCAGCCTAGTTCTTTATCCATTGCACCACTTAGCTGCCCCATATCATATTTACAGGATTCATATACTAAAAATGCTCAATCAGCACTATAGACTAACTGCATGTGTAGCACTTCAACCCAACATCTCTGATTGATTCAATTCAATAAACATTTATTGAGTGCATACTATGTTTGAGGCACTGTGCTAAACTCCAAGGGATTAAAAAAGAAGCAAAAGACAATCCTTGTCCTCAAGAAACTTAAAGTTCGGCGAGGGAGACAACATGAAAACAAATACATACAAAGCAAGCTAGATACAGGAGACACTGGGATTAAGCAGGGGAAGTGCTATGCTGCCCCTGGCTTCCTTTACGTCCCAACTAAACTTCCACCTTCTACAAGAAGTCTTCCCCAACCCTGCTTAATTCCAGTGTCTGCTCTGTTCCTTATTTCCTAGGTATCCTGAATCTAGCTTGCTTTGTATGTATTTGTTTTCATGTTGCCATTGCAGGATCAAATGACTGCCATACACTGCATTCACATTCACATAGTTTTTAATGATATGTTAGTTTAATGATTAGTGGCAATGATTCCCAGCAAATTAAATATACAGCAATAGCAAGCAAGCTAAGTGGCTTGAAAAATACATCTAGTACCCAGTGAAAGACACAACTAGTGGGCAAGAATGCAAACAAGAGCACTAATTGGCAGAAGTATTTTATTTCCTCTCCACAAGTGATTCACGAAATTATAAAAACCCATTAGTTTAAACCTTGAAATTAAACGTTTTTTAAAATGGCAAAAGGCTCCATGTATCTTTCTAGTGCTCATGTTTAAAACAGAGCTTTTGTTACTGTACTCTTTATTTTTCAGTCACTGGTAGAACACAGTACCTGACAGAAGCTCAGTTAGATAAGGGAGACTTGTCTGCTTAAACACTTCAGGAGCAATTTATTCTCCTATTTTATCACTACCCTTAAGATTCATTTCATTCATACTGAATCCAGTCCAAATTTTCACAGGAAAAAAAGCCTCCTTTTCACCTTTTGATTTCTTGTTTTTGTCTCCTGGGGGAGCAGGGAGGAGTGACTGTTGCTTACATGGCATATTAGAATCCTATAAATCATGTAAATGACTTGAGTGTTTTGGTCTGATAAATCCCTTCCAACCTACTGTGAGGCTCAGCTGCAACATGTCACAGACAATTATGCAAATACAGTATGTGGGGGAGCAAATGTGGCCTGGCAGAAAGTAGCTGGGAAATGATGAAGAAGGCTATAGAACAGGGTCTCCTTGTCCTTCCCCTACCTGAAAATCCAATCTGGAGCTGTCAGAGGTGCTGGGTTTTCTAAGGCAGTTCAAAGCTCTTGATTATGGCTGGGGAAACTCTTATCAGTACTTGCATTTCCTCTGGTAATAGCATGTTTCTCATCATTAATGACTGTATTTGTATTTTTTTTCCAAATGCTTTATTAACTTCTGGTTTACATCATTCATTTCTGTCAGATTTTGAGTTACAATTTTTTCCCCATTTTCCCCCTCCTCACCACCCCAGAATAGCAGTCCCACAGGATATCCCCTCATCCAATCTGCTCTCTCCCATCTCTTCTCCCATACCCCCTTCAACTTTTCCAGTAGGGCAAGGTGAATCCTCATGCCCCAATGCCTGCACATCTTGTTTCCCAATTATATGCAAAATAGTATTAATCATAGTATTTATATATTTTTTCAAAATTTTATTTTAAAAGGAAGATAAGCAACTCAGCATATACTGTACATGTGTAGATATGCAAAACATTGCCATAGTAGATATATTGTAGAAGACTGACTATATTTCCCTCCCTCCTATCCCACCTCCCACCTGGTCCACTCCCCACTTTGGTCCTGTCCCTCTTCAAAAGTGGGTGCTTCCAACTCCCCCCACCAGCCTGCCCTCCCTTCCATTGTCCCCCCTCTCATCCCCTTCTCCCCTACTCTCCTGTAGGGTGAGAAACCCTATTTAGTATGTATGTTATTCTCTCCCTGATCCAAATTCAATGAGAATAAGGTTTTGCCTTTTTGCCTTCCTGTTCTTCCCCTCCCTTGTAAGCATTTTCCCTTGCTTCTTCTATATGAGATAGTTTACCCCATTCTGTCTCTCCCCATCTCCTCTCATTATATTCCTCTCTCACCTCTTAATTTCACCTTTTAAGTATAATCCCTTCCTATTAAATTTGATTTTTTTTAATTTTTTTTTCTTTTTTTTTTTTTTTGCTTTTTGGAGGGCAATTGGTGTTAAGTAACTTGCCCAAGGTTACCCGGCTAGGTTTTTTTTGTTTGTGTGCATTAAGTGTCTGAGGTCAGATCCGAACTCAGGTCCTTCTGACTCCAGGGCCGACACTCTACTCACTGCGCCACTTAGCCGCCCCTCCTATTAAATTTGACCTGTGCCCTCTATCTATGTATACCTGAAAACATATATACACACATTCACATATGTATTCATATGCCCATATGCCCTTCCTCAACAATTTTCATACTGAGAAAAGTTTCATCAGTTACACTTATTGTTTTTCCCTGTAGGAATGTAAATAGTTCAACTTTGATAAGTTCATAATGATTTCTTTTCCCTGTTTACCTTCTCAAGCATCTCTTGCTTCTTGTATCTGAATGTCAAATTTTCTATTCAACTCTGGTTTTTTTCTCAAGAATGCTTGAAAGTCCTCTATTCCACTGAATGACCACATTTTCCCCTGAAACATGATACTCAGTTTTGCTGGGTAGGTGATTCTTGATTTTAATCCCAGGTTCTTTGCTCTGCAGAATATCATATTCCATGCCCTTCTATCCCTCAGTGTAGAAGCTGCCAGGTCCTGTGCTATTCTGATTGTGTTTCCACAATATTGAAATTGTTTCTTCCTGGCTGCTTGTAGTATTTTCTCCTTGATCTGGGAATTCTGGAACCTGGCTATAATATTCCTAGGAGTTTTCTTTTGGGGATCTTTTTGAAGAGGTGATCTGTGGATTCTTTCAACCACTATTTCCCCCTCTGGTTCTAAAATATCAGGGCAATTTTCCTTGAGAATTTATTGAAGGATGATTTCCAGATTCTTTCTTTGATCATGGTTTTCAGGTAGTCCAATAATTTTTAGATTGTCTCTCCTGGATCTATTTTCCAGGTCAGTGGTTTTTTCCATGAGATACTTTACATTGCCTTCTATTCTTTCAATTGCTTGGATCTAACAGCATCTTGATTTCTCATAAAGTCATTAACTTCCATTTGCTCCAGTCTAATTCTGAAGGAATGATTCTCCTCAGTGAGCTTTTAAGATTCTTTTTCCATCTGGCAAATTCGGATTTTTAAGGCATTCTTCTCCTCATTGCCTTTTTGAGCCTCTTTTGCCATTTGAGTTAGTCTATTTTTTAAGGTGTTATTTTCCTCAGTCAGGCTGTTGACTCTCATTTCATACTTTTCTTGCATCTTTCTCATTTCTCTACCCAATTTTTCCTCCACTTCTCTTATCTGCTTCTTAAGGTCCTCTATGGCCTGTAACCAGCTTGTATTTACATTTGGGGCTTTTGGTGCAGGATTTCTGACCTCACAGTCCTCCTCCCATTCCATGCTTTGATCCTCTTTGCCCCCCAAATAGGAGTCTAATGTTGAATTTTTCTGTTTATTTTGTTTCCTTTGCCTACGCATGTTGCCACTCAATTACTTGACTTTTGGGCTTGTTGCCACAGTAGGACTCTGCCACCAGCCAGGGGAGCTTCCATCCCAAACGCTGGGGTTTTTCTCAACTTCCAGAGGTATTAGTTGGGTGGCCTCTGTGAAGCCTCCACACACTTTGTCAAGCTGGTCACACACCCCAAGACCTCCACCCCAGACCACAATCCAGATCCAAGAAGGGTAAAGCAAGATCAATTACCCCCCAGACTGATCACCGGATCCCCCTACAGTTCTCAGGCCAGGAGCTGAAGCTGCAACGTGGCAATGTGGCACGAGCTGCGCCCACTCCTCAGCGGCTTCTAGCCCCCAGGGAAAGAACCCGACAGGCTCTCCCAACCAGTCCCAAAGTCCATAGGGCAGTGACCTCTCACTTTGTCCTAGGCATCTATGTGTTGATAATTCTGGCAACTCCACAGCTGCTGGTGTTCTGGGGTCCCTCCAGCCGGCTGCTAGTCCGGCTGCCCTGAGGTTAGAACCTCCGACTCACATGGACCTGGGCTCAGCTCCCAGAGCACTGTGCTGGCTACTCCCTGCCGGGCTGCCAGGCTGTCATCAGCGGGAGGTTAGCTTCTCTGTGTCATTTTGTGGGTTCTGGAGCTCCAGAGGTTGTTCAGAGTTCCCCTTTTACATAATTTTGAAGTTGTGTGGGCTGGAGCTCTGTGGAAGTCTGTATTTGTATTTTAAGTCATCCAGAACCAAGGACCATCTTAAAAGTATGGACATTTTTAGAGCCTAAGCCTATTTTCTTTGAATGTTTTAAACTGTAATCCCATGAACATAAAACCCTTTACTTCAGTGTAAGCCCATTTCTTCTTATTTTGATTCAGATGAGAGAAAGAAATTAGGCACATCTCTCTTCACCCCTCATACATTAACAATAATCTTCAGCATACAGTTGACCAAGGGAAAGAATCTTCTTTAACATTAGATTATATCTTTCTAGTAAAAATTATAACCAGGGTCATTCGTATCAGATTGGCTAACATGACAAAATAGGAAAATGATAAATGTTGGAGAAGATATGGTAAAGTTGGAACACTAATTCATTGTTGGTGGAGCTGTGATCTGATCCAATCATTCTGGAGAGCAATTTGGAACTATGCCCAAAGGGCTATAAAAATATGCATACCCTTCCAATCAGCAATACCCCTTCTAGGGCTGTATTCCAAAGAGATTAAAAAAATGGGGAAAGGACCCACATGTACAAAAACATTTATAGTAGCTCTTTTTGTGGTGACCAAGAACTAGAAATTGAGGGGATGCCCATCAATTGGGGAATGGCTAAACAAGTTGTGGTGTATGAATGTAATGGAATACTATTGTGCTATAAGAAATAATGAACAGGCAGACTTCAGAAAATCCTGAAAATACTTATATGAACTCAGTGAGGGGAGCAGAACCAGGAGAACATTGTACACAGTAATAGCCACAGTGTGTGAAGACTGACTTTGATAGACTTAACTCTTCTCAGCAATGCAAGGAACTAAAACAATTCCAAAGGACACATGATGGAAAATGCCATCCACATGCAGAGAAAGAACTATGGAGTCAGAATGCAGAGTGAAGCAGGCTGGTTTTTTTGTTTTGCTTGTTTATTTTTCTTTCTCATGTTTTCTCCCATTCATTACAATTCTTCTATGCAACATGAATAATGTCAAAATGTGTTTAATATAAATGTATGTCAAGAGTTTATATCAGATTACATAACATCTTGGGGAGGGAGGTGGGAAGGGAGGGGGAGAAGATTTAAAACTTATGGAAGTTAATGTTGAAAACTAAAAGAAAAATAAACTAGTAAAAATTATAACCATATTTGATTATTTTTCTTCCCCTTATCCTAGTGATATATTATCTCCAAAAAAGTGCTTTTACTTGGACAAGAGAGAAATGACACATACATAGGGTAGGTTTTAACATGTTTCTTTCCTATGTGATTGACAGGGAAACCTCTCGCATGATCCTAGAAAGGAAAGAAAATGATTGTGGTCCAATTTCTCCCCTTTTTTTTTAGTCCTAAAACCTCCAGCATTATAAATGACAGGCATTTTCATAGAAGTACAATAGACACACACACACACACACACTCAAAAAAACATACATGTATGATACATAAGCAAGATGGCAGAGCAGCAGGATAAAGTACAGCAGAACTTTCCCCCCTCCCCCAACACACACGTAACATTTCTAAGAAGATCTAGAAAATTCAGTAGATCAAATCTTGCTTGGGAAATCCAAGACAAAAATACATTGAGTTATTTTTCCAGCCCAGATTGGCATAGGAAAAGGAAGGACTTTTTCCAGAAAGTGGTGCTTTGGTTGGACCTTGAAATAACCCAGGGAAGTGAGAAAATGGAGATGAGGAGGGAGAGCATTCCAGGTATGGGAAAGATGAAGTATCTTGCTTGAGGAACAGCATGAAAGTCATCATCTTGTAATACAGGAGACAGATGGGGTCAGAAGGGGTGTACTGCATAAAAAGACTAGAAAGGTAGTGAAGTGAACAGGTTATAAAAGGTTTAAAAAGTCAAAGAGAAGATTTTATATTTGGTCTGGCAGCAAAAGGAGTCTCTGGAATTGACTGAATGAGGGGAGGGCTGTGACATGGTCAGACATTTCTTTGGAAGAAACATAACTGCTACTCTTTTTTAAATTTAATTTTTACTAATATCTTTTGGTTTTACATCAACTTTATTTTCTTATATACTTTTATTTCCCCAATCCCATCCCTTCTAATAGGGAAGAAAAAAGAACTCCCCCAAACTAACCAATATTTCAATCAAGTCCAACAATGTATGCAAGTTCCACACATAATACCTCTGTCTGCAAAGAAAGTGCATGCTTATATCTTTTCTTTGGATTCAGGCTTGGTCATAATAATCATATAACATTAAGTTTCAATATTCTTGTAGCTGTTCTTTACATTTGCACTGTTATAGACACTGCATACATCATTTTCCTGGTTTTGCTTACATAAGAGGGCATGCACAAAGTTTCCCTACCTGCTTCCAGATGACCATGTGTTCAGCACTTTGAGGATAGCAAATTCTTTGGATGATTCCAGTCAGCCATGAGTGACTGCACTAAAAGAGTCAATGCTTTGAGGTATTAAAACAATATACTAATTGGCCACTGAGCAGATTTTAATGAACATTCAAAAAGGAAGTGACTCTGCCCCTGTCTTCTCACTTCTTTCAACCCTCCAGGTGGAATTATGCAACTCTAGGACTTCCTGAAAAGGAAATGTTTTATGTTTTGGTGGTTTTTCTGTCTCAACCTCTTGACAAAGTATAATAGTAATTATCACATTTGTTTAGCTTGCTTACTTTTTTTTTTTACATCAATGTGTGTATATGAGAACCTTTTGTGTTAGGTATTTCTTCTTATGTGTAGGAAATAAAACATGATTTTCATTGTATATTGAGTACTTATTGTTCTCTATTTTTAGGGAGAAGCTAAAGCCTAAGCTTTTAGGAATGCCAAAGTATGGGGTTTAACAAACCAGTGAATATAAGAAAAGAAGTCTGATGCTTCTTTTAATGTTCCCCAAGGACTGAACTCAGTCTGGATCACATTTTTGGGTCCAGGGCAGAGGCCCCTTTTAGGGACCACAACTATTATTAGAGGCTATAGATTTGTCTGAGATCTAAGAGGCTAAATCCAATCAAGTGTTTAATCTTGTGTGTGTGTGTGTGTGTGTGTGTGTGTGTGTGTGTGTGTGTGTTGGGGGGGTTGCCTACATGTGTTTGACAATCATCTGAATTCATTTTCTTTCTTTTTGGGTTAAAGCTGCTTGTCTTATCATGTGAGTTAGAACCTCTATTTGGCTTGCCCTATCCTATGCATTGGTAGGAATTCGTTGAAGTAAAGTGGAATCCTCCATGTTTCCCAGAGAAGTCTGGGAAGACCTGTCTTAACTGACAGAGTGTGAAGTGAGCAGAACTAAAAACAATTTATACAATTATAACATTATGGAGAAAAAACAACTTTGAAAGACTTTAAAATTATAAACAAAACAATGACAAACTACAAGTCCAAAAGAATAGAGATAAAACTCACCACTCCTGACAAAAGTGATGGGTTGAATTCTTTTTTTTTTTTTGGAGGGCAGTTGGAGTTAAGTGACCTGCCCAAGGTCACATGGCTAGTTTTTGTGTTAAGCTTCTGAGGCCGGATTTGAACTCAGGTCCTCCTGACTTCAGGGCCGGTGCTCTATTCACTGCGTCACCTAGCCATCCCAGGGACGTTACTTTCCAAACATAATGTGAAAATTTGCTTTGCTAGACTATGCTGCTATGTATTGAAGGCTTTATTTTTCTTTTTGTTTTTCATTTGCTCAATTGGGAGAGAGTATGTCAGATTAATACAAAAAAGAGAAAAGAAAAAAAAAAGAAATTGATGCCATGATATGATACATTTATTTCAATACAATTTATTGCTCTGCAGTGGTGCTGAATTAAATTTCAGGCAATGAGTCACTGTCAAAGAGGAATGATAAAAATACACTGCATTATCTTGCTACTATAAAAGTGTGTTTTAATGGAGTAAGACTGCGACTGATACTATTGTTATTGGTGGGGAACAAAGAGAATCTATTGAAAAATAATTTGTTAAATCAGAATATTTAAAGCAGACACCATTTAAAAATCATTGCATTGTTAAGACATATATGCTGCATTACATGTATGTTATATATGTATGTATAAATATGTACTACAGGGCCTTCTTTAATGTATATTTATATATATAATATACTACATGTTTTAATCTGTATATATGTGTGTGAGCATGTATATGCATGTGTGTACGTGAAGGCCCTGTAGTATGTTAGGCCAAGACAAACACAGATAGAATTAATGAGTGCATGTGCAGGAACCATGGACAGGCTCACTGAGGTCAATGTGTTTGCTGATTACACAGGTAACTGCAACCACATCTTTGTGCTGTCAAAAAGAAAAATAATGAGATTGCCTCAGGAGTTAACATTTTGTTCTGCCACAGAGGGAATGTCCTCTCTCCCTCCCCCCCCCACCTCTCTCTCTCTCTGTCTCTCTCTCTCCTCTCTCTCTCTCTGTCTCTCTCTCTCTGTCTCTCTCTCTCCTCTCTCTCTCTCTCTCTCTCTCTCTCTCTCTCTCTCTCTCTCTCTCTGTCTCTCTCCTCTCTGTCTCTCTCTCCTCTCTCTGTCTCTCTGTCTCTGTCTCTGTCTCTCTCCTCTCTGTCTCTCTGTCTCTCTCTCTCTCTCTGTCTCTCTCCTCTCCCTCTCTGTCTCTCTGTCTCTCTCTCTCTCTCTGTCTCTCTCTCTCTCTCTCTGTCTCTCTCTCTCTCTCTCTCCCTCTGCCCCTCTCTCCTCTCTCCCTCTCCCCACCCCCCTCTGCCTTTTTCTCCTTCCTAGCCATTTTCTTCAAGCTTTAATTGGGTAACGATTTATTTTTTTGAGAAAGGTTAAATGCTGTGTGCTAGGGAGGGGCTGAAGGAGAGAGGCAAAGAAGGGGGAGAGGATGGAGAGGAAGAGAATCGTGATGGGGTTTGCGGAGCAGGCTAATGCACTCTGACACATGCACCATTAGGAGAAGCCTACAAATAGAAGTTGCATCACATGCCTCCCGACTGCTGCCTGCTTTTCAAAATGGTTATAACACAGAAACTCACAGAAAAGGGCTTTGCGTATGAGCTGATGAGCCAAATATAGGGCATGCTTTCTAGCACTGCAGCAGCTTCTCACAGTTCAGCACTACCGTTTCCTCCCTTCTTCCCTCTCCTCTCTCCTCTCTCCCTTCTCCTCTCTCCCCTCTCCCCTCTCCCCAGCTCTTGCTAGCAGATGTTGCTGTTAAACCAGAGGCAGTGAGTGTATCTGAAGCACAAAATTCATTATAGAGCAACTGGCTGTGCTGACAGCAAATACAACAGTCTTCTCCTTTGCTTTCTGATGCCCCCCAATGTGAGGTGTTGCCAGGCTGTCACATGTCTTCATGAACCCCTCACTGCTTATGCACAAACCGAGCTCTCCTGTCCTTCTGCACATGTGAGCAATCTATCAAAGACTGACAGCTGCACACTAAGCTAGGGAAGCTGCAAGTGTTGATTTGACCCAGATGAACCCCTCGCACAGGAAAGCTCCTCCTCAAGGGCGTCCTCTGAGAATTTAAACTTGTCACTGTTTACTCTCTGCAATTTGTTACCCAGTCATAAAGGCTTCAGAGAAAAGTTCTATCTGCAAATCACAGGAGTCAATAGGAAAGGAGAAGGAAGGGGCCTACTGTAAGTCACACACTGTGCAAATCTCTCATTTAATCCTCACAATATTGTGATCTCCACAAGATCCTGTTATTTAAAAAAATAAAACAAAAACATAAACAAAAGCAAAAAAAATATTTAAGACAATTCCTAAGGACTTATGATGAAAAATGCTATCCATCTCCAGGGAAAGAAGTAATGAAATAGGAGAGCTGATCAAAACATACTTTTTTTTCTTACTTTATTTTTTTCTTGGTTTTTTTTTTTTTTTGGTCTGTGTTTTCTTTCACAACATGACTCATATGGAAATATTTTGCATGACTACACATGTACAACCTAAAATGAACTGCTTGCCTTCTCAATGAGGGGGCCAGGGAGAGAGAAAGGAAAAGAATCTGAAACTCAAAATTTTTTAAAATGAATGTTAAAAACGGGGCAGCTAGGTGGTGCAGTGAATAGAGCACCAGCCCTGGAGTCAGAAGGACCTGAGTTCAAATGTGACCTCAGACACTTAACACTTACTTGGGCAAGTGACCTTGGGCAAGTCACAACCTCAATTGCTCTGTCCTCCCCCCTCCAAAAAAGAGGGAAAAATTGTTTTTTTTTTTAAATGAATGTTAAAAACTTTTTACATGTAATTGAGAAAAAATAAAATATTAAATTTTTAAAAGACCCTGTTATTATCCCCATTTTACAGCTTAAGAAGGATAATCAGAGTTTAAGTGATTTGCTCAGGGTCATACAACTGTGCACCCTAAAACTGTGTGCAACAGAAATCCTTACCCAAATAATCCTCAGAGGCTTCTCAAGGTAGGAAGCAGAAAAGAATGGTTTATTATGATCTCGAGAAAGGGCCACCCTCCTGACAAATGGTCGGGGAGGAGAAGCAATTTACAAAAGGAAATGGCGAAGTTATAAAGCCCTAACAGGGAATTTTCCTCCACCCCCCTTCTGACCCTTTTCTTCCATTGGCTGGAAGTTAGGTGGACAATCTAAATGTCACAGTCTACCTCAAGTACTGGAAAAAGGAAACAGTAGACCACCCAATGAACATCTGAGAAAGCACTGCTGGCCTTACTTGGCATATCTTGTGCTGAGGTGGCACTGGGGAGGGTCTCCATTGCTCTAAGTCCCAGGTTCCTGCAAGGTCAGGTGACCTCTAAACTTAGGCCTAGGGGATGCTGAAGCCGCTCTAGATTTGATTTTTCAGAATGGGGAAACTTCACTGCAAATTATCCCTCACTCAACCAAGAAGTATCTGAGGCCAGACTTGAACTGAGGTCTTCCTGCCCATAAGACTAGCACACTATCCACTTCACCATCTGGCTGCCTGGTACTTGGTACCACTTACTTCTTTTATCAGGTGTAATAAGTATGGATTTCTACAGGGTCTACACTTCCCCTAGATGGAGACCAGATGTTACTGGTTTAAGTAGTGGTGAAAACTAGGGGCCTGAAGACTATACTCTTCAATAATTATAAAATCTCAAAGTTGGAATGTACCTCAGAGAACATCTAATTCATTACCAATATACCTAAGCCAAAATATATTTTCCTTTTCTTTTTTTTTCAAATGCTTTATTAACTTCTGGTTTACATCATTCATTTCCGTCAGATTTTGAGTTACAATTTTTTCCCCATTTTTCGCCTACCCACCACCCCAGAGTAACAGTCCCACAGGATATCCCCTCATCCAATCTGTTCTCTCCCATCTCTTCTCCCATACCTCCTTCGACTTTTCCATTAGGGCAAGGTGAATCTCTGTGCCCCAATGCCTGCACATCTTATCTCCCAATTACATGCAAAAGAGTATTAATCATAGTATTTATATATTTTTTAAAAATTTTATTTTAAAAGGAAGATAAGCAACTCAGTATATGCTGTACATGCAAAATATATTTTTCAATACCCTGAGCAGTCATCTCAAATCTGCTTCCAAAGTGTGCTCGATGTTCCTCAGATAGAAAAGAAGTACATGACGTCAGCATTTTGGGGGCCTCAGAGATTGGAGGCCCAAAGCCCAGAAGTAAAGGGCCTGCAGGAAAAGGGACCCATCCATCAATCTCTAAGTAGAATGAACTTCCATCAGAAATCCCAAGCCTCAGAACCTAAACTGAAGGAGACATCGCTAGGGTGCTAAGCGCTTGCTTCACACTGGGGATATCTTATGTGTGCACCTCATTCATTCCCTGTCCTCTTGAGATGAGGCTACTGGACTGGCACAAAGTATAAGTTCAGTCCTGCCCAAGGGACTTAATGACTAAATAACACCCAGGCATAAGTGTTTGCTGCCTATAACCCCTGTCCAAACATAAGTCCCAGGCTCATCTGGAAAAATACATGTTTATGGGGTCATTCTTGCAGATGGAGCTAGGGGAATAGTTAGCACTGAAAGTCTGAGGGAGAGACAATGTTGATTGTGTCCCAAAAAAGAAGTCACCTTGAAGTTTTCAAAGGAAGAAATTCAAACTATTAACAATTATATAAAATAAAGTTCCAAATTGCTAATACTTTTAGAGATTAAAGTAACTCTAAGGTTCTACCTCACACCTATTAGAATGGCAAATTATTAGAGGCTGTAAAACATGTACACTAATGCACTGCTGGAAGAGCTATGGATTAGTCCACCCATTCTGGAAAACAATTTGGAATTATGCTGAACACATCATTAAACTATGCATACCCTTTAACTCAGCAAAACCACAAGGCAAAGAGATTGAAAAAAGACAATAAAGATCCATATGTACAAAAATATTTTAGCAACTCCTTTTGATATAGCAATGAACTAGAAAACTAAAGGGGTATCCATCAACCGGTGAATCACTGAGTGAAAAATCCATATCCTTTTGGGTTTGGGTTTTGATGGCCCTGTAAATAGCAATTGTTTCTGTTCTAGCTAGAAACTCTAAGGGTTGTTGAGCCAAAAGGATCAAGACAAAAGATCCCTGCGAGTAAAATTTGGAAGTGGACTTTATTACCGAGGGACTGTCAGGGTCACATACCCAGATCAGACAGTGAGTTGGTACAGACAATGTGCCAGTTTTTAAAGTGATTCCAATAGTCAGGTTACATAAGCCAAGACTACAATCAGTGATTTGACAGTGTATATTTAAATTTCCCTCAAGTGTGAAGTTTACCCTAGGCTGAGGCAGGGAACCTAGAATGGGCAAAGATGGGGAAGATCTGGTGGGGGGCAGAGGGCTAGGGATCGGGAATATCCAGTGGGGGCAGGGGAAGGGGAAGAATGGGGAAACACTCAATAGTAATTTTACCCCAGGCTGAAATTCCTACTCAAGGATCAGCTGGGAGAGGGAAGAGTGGAGTCATGCTCAACAGGGTCCCCTCCCAGATTGATTCTTTTGTGAAGGCCATCTTTGGCCTTATCTTTAATTCCTACCTAGCCTTTAATTACTGAATAAGTATTGCTTCAGACAAACCTACACCTGGGAAAGACCTAGCTTAAAAAGACTCAAGTCTCCCACTACATCCAGGTCATTGCCAGTCATCCTGAACTATTTCTTGTCACTGGACTCTGATGACTCTGGAGAAGAGAGTAAGGCTGATGATTTTGAACAGCCCAGTCTCACTCAGATCCAATTCACTTGCAAGTCAAGACATCACCCTCCACATATCATTGGTTCTCTTCAAGAATGAAGGAGAAACAACAACAAATCACTGAACAATTTATGGTATTTGAATATAATGGAATATTATTATCCTGTAAGAAATGGTTAAAGGGAAAGTTTCAGAGAAACCTGGGAAGATATAAACTGCCTGTTATAGAAAGCAGATATAAAGAGTAAAGAGAGCAGAACCAGAAAAATAATTTATGCAATGAAAACACTGTAAAGACAAACAACTTTGAGACTTAACTCTGACCATCACAATGACAAAACACAATTCAAAAGGAACTGTGGTGGCCTAGGGGTGCTGAGAACACCAAAATTCAAGGGCAAAAGACATAGGTCCTGCCTCAAAAGAATTTGACTCAAGCCTCTTTCAGAGACAATGTTTATTAAAACATTGGCTGAGGTGGCAAGATTTTAAGAATCCTCCCTTTGGTAGATTAGACTAACCCTTTTTATAGGGAAAAGATCTATGGGAAGATTTAGATGGGGGTGGACAAGTAGTTTGGGGTGACTGAGAGGAAACAGAGAAGGGGTCTAAGGGTGAGAAGTGGCCTGGGGTGGTAACTGAGAATTGGAGGTTTAGGCATGGGGCCACAATGAAAGGCCAGTTGAAAGGATTACTCGGATGAATCAATGCCTCGGGCAAACACCAGAGACTTGGCCAGGGAAGTTCAAGGGAAGTTGGGGGGAAGGAGTTTCCAGGGCCCATACTAGTCAAAATGATGATTAACCAAGCTACCCATCTCTTAGGTGGAGTAGTCAAGAAAGAGAACAAGGCATACAATTATGGACACAGCCAAAGAGGGAATTTGTTATACTCCATGGGCTCACCCCAGTTATGCTATTTTATAACACATCCAAAAGTGGTCATTTGGCTTCTGCCTGATGACCTCCATTGAGGATGAATCCACCACATGCATAGGAAGAAGCCTACTGCACCTTTAGACATCTCTGTTAGCATGTTTTTCCTGACATCAAGCCTCAACATTTTTCTATGCAAGTTCCACTCATTACCCACGATTCTACCTTTTGGGGTCAAACAGAAGTCTAATTTCTCTTTTGCATAAAAACCTTCCAAATACCTTAAAGAAAGTTATTATGTACTCCTCAGTACCCACCCCCAGAATCTCTCTTTTACAAGATAAACCTCCCCAGTTCTTTTAAATGATCTTCATATGTAAAGAACTCAATTCATCAGCCTGGTTGCTCTCCTCTGGATTTTCCCCAGCTTATCTGTTTTTCTTAAACTGTGATCCCCAGAACTAAACACAATACTCTAGATAAGATGTGATAAGGACAGAGCTATGTCTCTCTTTTCTGGTTCCTGTATCACACTGCTAACTCATATAGAGCTTATAGTCCACTAAACGCCCCCAGATCTTTTCCAGACAAATTGGTGTCTAACCATGCTTCCTGAACCATGATCTAATGAAGTAGATTTCCTAACACCAATGTAAGACTCTATACTTATCTCTACTGAATTTATCAGATTCAATCCAATTGCTCTCTCCTGTCAACATCTTTTTAGATCCTGACTCTGTCATCCAGCATTCCCTTTGAGCATTATGTCACCTGAAATGGCATAAGCTTTTCATCTGTACCTAAGTCACCAAAAAAAAATGTTAAATGGTACACAACCAGGCAAAGATAGATCTCTGGAGCATTAAACTATAGACAAAATGACAATGAACAATGCATTAATGGCCATTTTTTTTCAATATGACCATTCAACAAGTTACAATTCTATGTAATAGCACTATCATCAATTACACATTTCTCCATCTTTTCCACAAAAATAGTATAAGATACTTAAGTAAATACTAAAATCAAAGCAAACTATATCTACAGCCTTTCTCTAAGCAAGTAGTTTAGTAACTTCCCCCAAAAAGAAATAAGGTTAATCTGGCATGATGGTTCTTTTTTTTTTCACGTTTAATAGTATTTTTTCCCAATTATGTATAAAAACAATTTTTAGCATTCATTTTTACAAGATTTTGTGTTCCAAATTTTTCTTCCTCCTTCCTTCCTCTCTCCCTAAAATGGTAAGCAATATATGTTATATATGTGCAATGGCATAATGAAGCCATCCTGGCTCTTTGTAATCATGGCTTCCTTCTTTATATATGCTCATCAATGAACTCTTTAATGATTCAGTTTATAATTTCTCCAGGGATGGAGGTCAAGCTTACTGACCTATAGTTTATAGATTCATCTTCATTTCCTTTTCTAAAAATGCAAATCACATCTCTCTTAATTTTGACACAGTCCAGTCCACACTGAATACTAGGAATCTTCCTTGAGTTCACCTAATATTATGACAATAATACTGGTATATTTAGGATACCCATCAGTTATCTATCATTCTTACCACACAACTAACTCATCTTCTTTTTTTCTGTTGTACATTTCTTGGACATTTGTAACTTAGCTCCTCCTACAATAATAACTCCTCTTTTGTGATGTTGCAGACTACCCATATCTGTCATGAACCTCTCCATTGTTCTTTGAATGATCCTCAATCTGAATTCTTCAGCTAATAAAAATAACCATAACTCCCTCAAAGTCCAACTATAATTCATGTTATAAAAGACCCACAAAATAAGGGAATACCAATCAGGGACTTTGTGTGCCCAGTACTACTACTGTAGTAGTCTTCTGCATAGACAGCCTTGAAGGAATTAAAAAAGATTGGCCAGCTCAGCTCTGATGATGCCATTGTTTGGGCTAGGACCCTAGTCAATGTGATGAAACTGATCCTATGAATCTAAGAGACTAATATTTGACAGAAAAGAACAGGGCTGCAGGTTAGTCCTGCTTGGAATTGTCATAAAGATTATAATGCTTGTTATAGAGGCCTGAAGACCAAACAGTAGTCCTTTGGGCTCTAGTACCACAAGAGGGCAAATCACACCAGAACAAATCGGAAATAACAATACCTCCACCTGCTGGAAATACTTGAAATGTACATGGTGCTTTCCAGAGGTGTTGGTAAAATACAGTTGTCCCTCTCATATCCTGGTTCACAGCCACACAATCTGGAAAATCTACATAAAAATTTTTGACCCTTCCTTCATACCAAAGAATAAGTCTGAATTATTATGGCATTAAAAGATAAAACATGTTACATAATACTGTAGATATATTTTATGCATTTCTAAGTTTCTAAATTTTTTCTGTGTTGTCTTGCTTCACATGTCCTCTGAGATTTATGTCCACCTATATCAAAACCAGCATGGCAAAAGTTGTAATGTAGAAGGGATAATTGTAGACCATTGGATCAGTCACTCAGTGGAGGAGCATTTTTTTAAACTCTTACAAAGCATCAGGCCCTATGCTAAGAGCTTGTGACATAAAACAAAGTTAAAAACATAGTCCCTGCCCTCAGGGAACTTAGATTTTAATGGGAAAAGACCAAATGCAAACGATAGCTAGCATTATTCAGTCCTTTGGGTGTTTAAAAGTACTTTACAGAAGTGGCGCAGTGAATAGAGCATGGGTCCTGGAGTCAGGAAGACCTGTGTTCAAATCTACCTCAGACACTTAACACAAAAACTAGCCATGTGACCTTGGATAAGTCACTTAACTCCAGTTGCCCTGTTCTTCCCCCTCCAAAAAGCGAAAGAAAGAAAGATGGAACTTTACAAACAATCTCATTTGTCCTCACAATGATTCTGAATGGTGAATGCTATTCTTTTTTTTTTTTGGAGGGCAATTAAGGTTAAGTAACTTGCCCAAGGTCACACAGCTAGGTTTTTGTTTGTGTGTGTTAAGTGTCTGAGGCTGGATCCGAACTCAGATCCTTCTGATCCTTCTGACTCCAGGGCCGGTGCTCTACTCACTGCACCACCTAGCCGCCCCTATGTGAATGCTATTCTTATCTCCATTTCTATGGCTGGGAAAACTGAGGCAAGCAAAGAGAAAAGTGTAAGTTGAAGGTCTGGAGTGTGGGAAGGAATGATGAAAGTCCAGACATTTTGAGAGAAGCTTGGAGTGCAGTTTTTCTTTCCATTTTTAATTGGGTGTGGGGGTGTGGGATAGGAGCCGTTAAGAATAGTGATACTGTAGAGCTTAAAGGAGAGAGATAGAAGATCCCCGAGATTAAAATTGAAAGTGGATTTTATTGCCATGGGACTGTCTGGGTTACATGCCCAAATCAGACAGTGCTGGCACAGGCAGTGTGCCAGTTTTTAAAGAGATTCAATAGCCAGGTTATGTAAGCTGAAACTACAATCAGTGATTGGTCAATGTATATTTGAATTTCCGTGTGAAGTTTACCCTAGGCTGAGGGACAGGAAGCCTAGGGTGGGTGGGGATGGGGTGATCAGGAGGGGGGCAGGGGATGACGGATGGACACATATCTAGATCAGGTGATTTCGTGGGGGGCAGGGGACAGGGGAGGATGGAGAAATCTCCAGCCAAAATTCCTGCTCACTGATCATTTCGGGGAGGGAAAGGTGGAGTTGTGCTCAACAATACCAGAGAATTGGAAATTGAGGGGATATCTATCAATTGGAGAATGGCTGAAGATCGTGCTATCAGAAATGATGAGCAGGTAGACTTTAGAAAAACCTGGAGAAACTTTTATGAACTGATGCTGAATGAAGGGAGCAGAACCAGGAGAACATTGTACACAGTCACACACTGTCCCAAGACTAACATTGATGGATTTGGCTCTTCTGGGCAATGCAAGGTTCTAAGACAACTCTGAAAGGCTCATAATGGAAAATATCCATATAGAGAGAAAGAATAGCGGAGTCTGAGTGCAGATCGAAGCACGTTATCTGCTCTCTTTTTTGTATTTTCCTTTTTTCTAATAGTCCGTTCCATTGGTTCTGATTCTTCTTTACAACACGACTAACGTGAAAATATGTTTAATATGAATGCAGATGTGGAGCCTGTATCAGATTTCACGCTGTCTTGGAGAGGAGGGAGAGGAAGGAGGGAGAGGAAATTTAAAACTCAAAACCTTGTGGAACTGAATGTTGTAAACTAAAAATAAATAAATTTTAAAAAAGAATAGCAATGCCAACCAAAAAAATAAGCCAGCAATTGTAACATTTTTAATGCACAGAAAAGAATAAGGAAAGTTCAGAAGAAAGCACAGGCAAGCAGGGCCGTTTTGAAAGTAAGAGGTGGGGGGGAATTTATCATATACTTTTCTTCAAGCAAGTATGAAACAGACATTCAGTCTCACGTGTGGCGTTCCGCTGGAAATCTTCTTTTTTTTTTTGGTGTTTAAGTTCAAAATGATTTTTTTATGTTAAGACTCCCCTCTCTGCTTTCCACCTTTTGGAGAAATGAAACAATAAAACTGTGATAGCAGCCAGTGTATCTGCACCTGCCGACACCTACGCACACAGCACCCGGCACAGGTATAAATGCTACACACACCCGCGCATCTTGGCTCCCATCACCTCGCCTGATCCTCACGACTCTGGCAGGTGGGTGCTGCTGGTGGGGGCAGGCTCTGGGCCTCTCCTGGAATCTCCCAGGAGGCGAAAGCATTTCGTTACTGTTGGGCCCAGATCTCCTTACCCTTAACCTGGCCTGGCCCGCCCCTGCCGGTAATCCCCAAGCCACCTGCGGCCATTTTCCAGTTCCTGGGAATCTGACCCTCCCCCACCCCTCCCCCCATGGCCCCAGACTCCTAGGCCTGCCCCGAACCCTCTTCCCTTCATGGAGGTGCCCGGATGCAGTCGGGCCTGCTGGTCTCTGCCGAGGCCACAAATGCTCCCGAACCGGGCGAATCCTCAGTGAACAGGGCTTTCCTTTGAGAGGAGGCTGGAGGGCAATAGTGGAGCAGGACCCCCTGCTGGGGTCTCGAGCCCCCAAAGCCTCAACGCTACTGTTACCTCCATCTTTTCAGAGAAGGAAACTGAGTCAGGGCAGCATTTGAATTCGGGTCTTTCCACGGAACCATCTTGCTGCCTCTCCTGTAAAGTGGCCTTACCCATTTAATTTCTCACTATTAGAAACTATAATGATGTAAAATATGGCCCCTGGTTCCAGTCCAGGGGAAATATGCAGTGACAATTAAAGTATCTGCCCAACATTCTGGGAAACTAACCTAGTAACTCGCCAACGCCATCGTCTGTCTCCCAGAGCCGCGGAAAAGACGAATTTACAAATCCCTGGCTCTCTGGGTGAGCGGGGGTTCCTTTAAGACTTCTCCCTGGAGGACTCGTCTCCATGGCGACAGCGGCGCTCTACCTTCCCTTCTCTATGTCAGTTCCTGGACCGCACCGGATATCCGGTTTCTATTTTGAGGCTGGTAGCCACGTTCTCGGCCCCAGCGGAAGAGCTTATAGCTGGCTTCTCTTCGTCTGAGCTCTATGGACTAGAAGTTGGCTTCGCTCCGTCCGAGTGGCCTGGTTTGGTTTCTGCCCCCGGAGGAACCCCCACCCATTCCTCGGTAGGTAGTTCGCGATCAGTGGAGGACTCTCCGCGAGCGCGTCTCTCCCCTTTTCCCGGGCGTGACGCCGCCCCCCGAGCTGGGACGCGCCCGTCAGGGCCCGGCGGTCTGGGGCCCAGGACTGCGAGGCCCGGCCCCCCGCCCCCCCCCGCAGCTTTGGGGCCGGTGTCTGGGAGTGGGCGGGCTGAGGCCTGGGAGGGAGTAAGGGGTGGGGGCAAGGAATAGAACCCCGGCCCTGGAGTCTGGGGGACACTTGACACGCTTACTGTGTGACCTTAGGCAAGTCACTTATACTGCCAGTGCCAAGGCACACAATGGCCTTGCCTTCCCTCCTCCAACAAAAAAGAAAAGACGCAGAGTAAAGTGAGAGGCGGCGGAAGTTCACGGTAGCGCTTTTTTAAGCTGGCAGGAGGGAGGGCACTTTCCCGGAGTCCTCCGTCCCCATAGAGCCCCCGTGCAGGATCCGGCCGCGTGGCTGAGCTCCGGGGGCATGGGGGGGTGGGGGGCGGGCTTGGGCCTCTGTTCCCCGGTCATTCAGAGGAAGCCCGGCCCCCGGCAGCCCTTAACATTCCAGGAAGGAGTCCCCAGGGGCCCGTGACACACAGAGATCAGCCCCCGAACAGACGGCTCCAGCTCTAGAAACACCAGCTGGCCCCACACAGCCCTGCGACTCGGGTGCGGTTATTGCCCCATTTACAAGTGAGGAAACTGAGGCAGGCAGATGGAGTGAATGGGCCCAGGATCACACAGCTGGGAAGTGTCTGAGACCTGATGTTAACTCCATGAGGCCCCTGAAGCTGCCTGGTCTAGATAGCCAGTCAGGAAAGCCTGAATCCCAATCTGGCCCGGGCACTTCCTAGCTGTGTGACCTGGGCAAGTCACTTAACCCTGATTGCCTTCGATTCCTCATCTGCAAGATGAGCTAGAGAAGGGAATGGCAAAGCAGGTGCTGATGTCTTTGCCAAGATTAATCCAAATGGAGTCAGAGTCAAATACGCCTGCAAGGTGACTAAATAAACAGCAATCCCATGGGTGCCACCTTATTTAAAAGGCTCTTGTGAAGAGAGTAAATGGTGACTTAACATGAGGTGTTGTTATCCCAATCTGCCAGTGTGCAAATGAAGGCTCAAAGGAATGAAAGATTATGTAATGTGAAGAGTTCAGCGTGTGGATTTCCTACCGCCACACTGCTGTTTATACCAAGTTATATTTAAAGTCGTCTAGAAATTGTGTCTCCGTTTACTCATTTGTAAAAGGAAGAAGCTGGACTATTGATGGTCTCCAAGGACTTTCCACCTAAATCCTTTTGAGTCTATATAAGTAATATTTTTATCTACTGCACCACAATTAGGTGTTGAAAGGGGAAAAAAGGATATTAAGTGGAGGGGATAAGGGTGTCATTGAAATGACTGCTTCTCTATTTTAATTACAAAACTTGAGGAATGGGGGTCAGGGATAGGCAGAGGAGTTTGTTTTCAAATCACCACTGGTTTTCTCTCTCTCTCTCTTCCCCAGGGCTTTCATCACAGCAAACCAGAATTACCCAGTTCCTGGTCTTTGAGTGAGACTACGATTTCCTTTTTCCAGTTTCTTATAGGTAACCTCAGCAGTTGCTTCAGGTTTGGAACCAGTCCACTTGTTTCTGGGACTGGTGCAGAAATCTTGGTGTTAGTACATGGTCTGGAAAAAAGGCTACTGTGTGGTTGAATCCCAGAAACCTGGGTGAAGCCCTGTACCAGTCAGCCTGATTGTGACCTAGAGTAAATTCCCAGGAAAAGTGGGATTTAAATTTTGCAGTAACAGGTGTGAGCATTCTAGCAGCAGTTTGGTGATCATGTATAATACTGCAAACAATACCTGTCTTGAAAGAAAAACCACATAGCCATGTACTAGAAGAATAACTTTGCCATAATGAGATATTTCTAATAACCATTACTTCTCAGCTCATTTCCATTTAACAGTGATAAAATGCCTTTGTTTGGAGCACTTCATACAAAGTGCTATTTGAGAATTGAAGAATGACTGACCTAAAACTGACAGACATAGGATCATAGATTCTGAGCTAAAAGGAACTTTATAGGCCATCTAGTATAGCTTTAAAAGTTGGAAAGAATTTAAATAGGCAGGGATTGAATATAAGTTACTTAAATGTGAGACCAGAATACATAAGGAAGATGGCTAGTAGTCTTGTTTGGCTAGAATCCTTAGGTTTTTGTGGTATATCTACGTCTGCATCATACCTGTTACTTAGAGGAAATGTAGGTTCCCAGGATTCTGCCAAATAAAATTATCTAGTATTTGTCTTATCTTCCCTTTCAGATTATAGCTAATTTAGACAAGCACTTTCTCATATTTGAATTCCCCATAGAATTTAGGGCAGTGTCTACTATGCACATAGTATATGTTTACTAAATAGTAGTTGAACCATATTTTTTAAAAACTCATTCCTGGGGCGGGGAGGTGTTATAGTGAATAGAGCACCAGCCCTGAAGTCAGGAGGACCTGAGTTCAAATACAGCCTCAGACGCTTAACACAAATTGCAAGTCACTTAACCCCAAAAGCAAAAAAAAAAAAAACAACCAAACCTCATTCCTATTATTGTCTTAGTGTATTTTTTTTCCTGGTATGGTTGATAAAATTTTGGTTTTTGTAGGGTCAGATTTAATAATCATAATTTTATTATGCCTTGTAAAAGGAAAAATTGAAATAGTATTACAAATGGAACATAAATATATTTATAGTACATAAATAAATACAAATAGAAGGAATATAAAGAAAATATTACAAGAAATATCTAATACCATAAGATGCATGTAACTTCAAGACAGGATTTACCATCCTCTGGCTGGCTTAAAAAGTTGGGGATTTCAGTGATGTAATCTGACCAAATTGGAATCAAACTAGAAAGTGTCTTTTTCATTTTTGTTGATCTTTTGGCTTTTTATCTTCAATTCCCACTTCATTCCTCCCTCAACCAAAGAACTGTCCTTTAAGACAGATAATTAAGAGAAGAAGGGTAAAAGGCAATTCATTAAAACCAACTGTTATATCAGTCATGTCTCACAGCATATTCAGCATTTCATCTCTTTTCTTTGGAGCCAGACTTAGTCATTGTAATCACAGAGTTCAGTTTCAACTTCTGGTTGTTGTCACTGTTCTCCCTATGTTTCCTTTTATTCTCATATTCCCCAGTTGTTACTACAGTCATAGTTCATTGCATTTTTATACCGTATTTTTTTGCGTGCTAAACATTTCTGTTTTTTACCTCCTTAGTGTTTATGCCAACCAGTGGGATCTCCAGGCCATAAGGTATAAATGTGTTAGTCACTGAAAGGATGATTTTTATAAACTGCATTAATGGAGAAATAAAATTATGTTGCTTACTAAATTTCTTTGTAGATCAGCTAAGCAGATTTCTTCTGTGTTATGATCCATACATTTCATTTCATCATGATTTTGAATTTGTGTAGTTAAGGTAGTTGTATGTCAAAACTCTATTTTCTTGGTCCAATTCTTAGGCAATTAAAAAATTAAGGAATTAACTTCAGAACAGTTATATTCTAAACATACCAGAACAGTCATGATTTCAAATGTTCTGTCTCATTGTCTTCCTAAACTTTTGAATCACCCTAGATATTTGGCAAATTTGGCAAATTGCTGGTCTGATCGAGCCAGTCCGCATTAAATAAAAATAAGCAAAAGTTTTAAAGGATTTGAGCACTACAAAGCATAGAATAAAAGAATGGAGAAATATAATTACCCATAAAAAATAGGAATGCTGTCATATAAGGTGTTTATAGCATATGTAGTGTAACAGCCCACACTGTGCTTTATACATTAAAAAGAAGATATTTCTAGACCCCAGTAAACTTAATTACCTTGATTGTAGTTTGTATTTATTTGTAATTACTGTTTTAGTTTCACACAAGATAAGTATAATTTAACAAAGTTTTGCAAAAAGGGATTTACTTAAAGGAATTCTGTAATTTGTATATAATGCTTTAAGTTCAACTTAAAGAAAAAAAATTCATCAAAATAAAAAAGATCTGACATCATTTAACATATTCAGTTAAGGAACCATTAGCCCATTAGCTTTCATTGCCTCAGTGAAGAAATTCTGTTTAAAATGGAGCCTATTGCAAGGAAGTAGACATTGCATTTTAGAGAACAAATCTGGAACGGATCATTTTTTGTAGGCTTTTATTCATATATGCCTCTACTGTTTCAGATCTGCAACCTATCTATAGCTTACTTGGAGCACTGAGAGTTCATGTAATTTGCTTATCTGTGGTCACATAGCTATTGTCAAAGGCAGAACTTAGACCTGGGTCTTTCTGACAGACCAATGCTTTATCCACTATAGGCCTCACTGCCTTGTATAATAATTGCATATTCACCATAAAACACTATTGTAGTTTTAGATACCACTTCCTTTCTGCATTTTCAACTCATCCTTGGTAATGCACTGCAGTTTACTTTCTTCAACTGCATTTTTTCATTGCCATTTGGGTTACTTGTAATTTTCTTTCTTCCAGAATCATGGTGTATTATTATTTGCAGCCATAGAGTGTCAATAGGACAATTTTACAAAGAGATAAGCTTATAAAGCAGACAATAACTTGAGATCACTGAAAGCACTGTACAACTTGGCAACTATCTGTCTGAATCTACTATTCAAATCTATGCCCGACTACTGTGACTTAGTGGATCATATTTTTCGTCAGATTTGTTTTTTTTTAGTGTGGTAGTTAAACAAATTTCTTACATTATTATGGGTTTTACTGAGACATGCTGGAACTCCCACACTTGGTATACAATTTTATCCATAAATGAGAACATTTGAAAAACCTTGCTATCAGTACATTAATCCTTTTTTTTTTTTTAATACTGCAAAGATTTCTAAGATGCTAATGAAAATCTTGGGCAAACTATCAGTTTTACAGCTTAGTAGTGGAACAGAGCTATCTCTATTGATGTATACATATCATAGAATCTTGTATAATTTTAACTTATTCATTAGAGACACTTTATTTGAGGATTCTTCAAAGACCCTGTAAAAGGTCTTATGATGCAGTGATATTCCATACATTCAGAATCAACAGACAACTATGAAAAGATTTTACACTCGAAATTATATGATTTTTATAGTCTTATTGTTACGACTCATCTAATAAAAAAAGTTTTTAGTCTAAAGTAATTTAGATCTGGATTTCAAGGAAGAGAGGCATTGCCATGTATACCTTAAACTTAAGTAAGATTCAGACCATATAGGTATATAAAGTAAAGGTTTGAAGTCAAGGACTGTTCATGGATATCCATTAGCTGCCCAAACTTGCAAAACTTCTCTGTACCCCTTGTTCCCTTTGGGTAAGAACTGATTTATTCAACTTGCATCAGATGTTTTTGTATATTTACAGATCCTAATGTGTGAGACAAGTGATAAAGTAAATGATAAGGGTTTTTTTGTCTTCTTATCCACAGAAGAATTCTTCTGATGTAATAATATTGTGCTGCAAGGTAAGCCCCAGGTGGGTACCAAAACACCTGACCAACCGGAAGAGTCAGTATATATATGCTTGTCAGTTATTGGTGAACTACCATAGAGTTTAGTCTTAACCATTACTTAAACAAGAATCCCATATGCCACATATTTGTCAAGTGATCATCTAGTGTTGCTTAAAGATATTCGTTAAACCCTCATTCTGTGCAATTTTTGTCTTTCTCTCTTCATAAATCCTTTTATAAAGGAACTATCCATTGTGTTGGAAGCTTTTGTAAAACTATTTGGGTGTATGACATTGCAACAGAAGCCCAAGCAGCCATGTGGCACAGTGGATAGATGTTAGACCTAGAGTCAGGAGAACCCGAGTTTAAATCCTTC
The DNA here is from genome assembly GCA_011680675.1 of Gymnobelideus leadbeateri. Taxonomy (NCBI): domain Eukaryota; kingdom Metazoa; phylum Chordata; class Mammalia; order Diprotodontia; family Petauridae; genus Gymnobelideus; species Gymnobelideus leadbeateri. The sequence continues at coordinate 776,960 of WOXC01008064.1, read as the reverse complement.
CTCAGATCTTTAATATCTGTGTGACCTTGGATAAGTACACAGTTTTCACTTTATATAAATTCACATTACATGAATTTGTTAATGTGAAGGATTCTGAAAGAAATCCACATTAAAAAAAAAAATCTGTGTTAGCTTTACTATATAGCACTGTTCTCTTCACACCTGCCCCTCTGTTTAGGAGCTTCCCACCCACCCAAACATCACCACCAAAAAAACCTTCTAAGGGAAAGCAGAATGCAAGCACAAAAAGGCTGTTGCTGCTGGATCCAGGGCTTGGCTTGACCATCAGCCTGCATATCTACCCCACGTCTGTCCTGTCTGTCTTTGCTTGGTTACTACATTCACTCATCCTCTCCTTTCTATGTCTAGCCCCCCACATGCACACACACCCCTCATGTTCTTAGTTCCAGCCAGTCCCCCCCACTTGGCTAACCTTAGTCCCCATGTGTTTCTCCTGTTCTTTTCTGTCACTTGCCCCCATGATGTTCTTGAACCATGTGCCAGCCCCCTCCCACTGTAGGTGCAGGACCCCTTTCTTGCTTCCCTCCCCCACAGCCGTGAGCAAATTCTCATCTAAAAATCACTTTACATTAAGATCTGCAGAACTGTCCATTTATGTAAAGTCTTTGGCCCTCAGTTTCCTTATTGATAAAGTTAAGGAATTCGGCTTATTTTCTTTTCTCTCATTTTTTTGAAGGGGGGAAGGCAGGGCAATTGGGTTAAGTGACTTGCCCAAGGTCACACAGCTAGTAAGTGTTAAGTATCTGAGGCTGGATTTGAACTCGGGTCCTCCTGACTCTCGGGCTGGTGCTCTATTCACTGCGCCACCTAGCCACCCCAACTTAGATGTTTTCAGTTCTAAGGCCATAAGTCTGGGATTGTTGGAATAATCTTGGTTCTCTAAAATACGTAGATCTCCCTTTAATGCAGTTGGAGAAAGATTATGGTTTTGACCAGAAAGGTAGAAGTTTCCATAAATACAAGATTTTTGAAGGCAGCTGAGTAGGTCTACTTCTTGCTTGTGTCATAGTGCAGCAAAGTCCTCAAGAGCCAAATAAGCTGATACAAAGTTTTTAGATTGCATAAACTCCATAAACATCACCACTTACACAATACCGGATCACAGTTTGTATTTTTTATCTTGTCTCTGTACTACCTAAACTTAGCTCTAGAGCAAGATTGTTCTTGAAAGTCTTTATAGCTCAGCCATTATTTGAAGCAGCATATAATATTGGGCAGTAATTATGAGGGATTTTGGTTCCAAAACATCTTATCCCCCTTTTGCAGATGAAGGAACTAAGCTTTTAAGTAACTTCTCCAAGGTCACATAGCTAGTAAGTGATTAAGCCAGTGCATGAACTCAGGAGTTATGTCTCTAAAACTATTATTCATTACATGACTGCTTCTCTAATCAAGAAAATGAGAAAAGCATTTGCTAGCAAACTAATAATAAGATGAAGTTTTGGAGGGGAACTAGTTGGTGCTAGGTAGAGCTTGATGGACTTTGAGTTCACATCTCACAACATTATTAGTTGTATGACCTCAAAAAGGTCACTTAACCTCTCTGCCCCAGTGTCCTGTAATTTAAAATGAGGATGGGGCAGCTAGGTGATGCAGTGAATAGAGCACCGGCCGTGGAGTCAGGAAGACCTGAGTTCAAGTCCAGCCTCAGACACTTAACACAAAAGCTAGCTGTGTGACCTTGGGTCACTTAACCCCAAATGCCTTCCAAAAAGCAAAAAATAAAAATGAGGATAATCCGTTTTTTTGAGGAGCAAAGTAATATTTGTAAAAGGACTCTGAAAAATTGAAAGCTTTATATAATTGGCCTATATTTTGGGTATGAATTGGGGGGTATATTTTAAGTAAGGAACAGTTTTTTATTTTAACATTCTATATTTTAATTGTATGTATAGTTGGAGATAGACTACTGTGCCAAACCGTTACCTGTGAAATGAGCTGAAAAATAAAAGGAAGTGTTCATTAAAGAAGGTCAAGATGGTGGAAGAAGGGGAGAGGAAACCTGTGTTGGAAATGGTCCAGGCAGCTGGAACAGATGGAAACTGTGTTACATTTGTGTTGTATGATGAGGACCATACACTTGGAAACTCTCTACGTTACATGATCATGAAGAACCCAGAAGTGGAGTTCTGTGGGTACAGTATCACTCATCCTTCAGAAAGCAAAATTAATTTTCGCATCCAGACTAAAGGGGGTCTTCCAGCTGTTGAACCCTTTCGGCAAGGCCTTAATGAGCTCATGGATGTCTGTCAACATGTGCTTAACAAATTTGAAGCAAGTATAAAGAACTATAAAGATCAAAAGCAAGTTGAAATGGAATAGTTCTACTTTTGATCAGATTAGAATGCATACCAGTGTGCTATCTAGTTTTATAGAATTGTTCTGTTCCTTAAGTTACCTCTGAGGTGAATAGTGTATATTAAATATTATTTTTGTTACAATGTAATGTGTGTAAAGAACTGGCACAATACTTTAAAAAATCACGCATAAGGCAATAAACCTAAAAGTCCAATAAGAGTAACTGATTTGGGGGTGGCTAGGTGGCACAGTGAGTAGAGCGCTGGCCCTGGAGTCAGAAGGACCTGAGTTCGGATCCAGCCTCAGACACTTAACCCACACAAACAAACCTAGCTGTGTGACCTTGGGCAAGTTACTTAACCCCAATTGCCCTAAAAGGGGCGGCTAGGTGGCGCAGTGAGTAAGAGCGCCAGCCTCGGAGTTGGGATGACCCGAGATCAAATCCGGCCTCAGAAAATGAGCACCCACACATAAATAATGACTAGCCGTGTAACCTTGAGCAAGTTACTTAACCCCAATTGCTTTAAAAAAAAAAGAGAGTAACTGATTTTTTGATTAAGGAATTTCTTCAGTATTCCAATCTGTTGGTGATTTCAGTCCTAGGCCCTTTTTTTTTTTCCTAAACATCGATGGAAGCTATCCAACCCTTCTCAGCATAATTCTTGTTTGTTTTTCATGGACAGTCTCATTACTTTGAGGGCCTTCTAAATAAATTTACATTTCTTATTCAATATAATATTTTATTAGGGCCTAAAAACTAAGCTTTGCTAGCAGAACATAGGTTCTGATGGGCTGAGGAGATGAACACCAAGAAGTATAGGAAACTGGAGCTGGTTTTGTGACTTTAAAGTGTACCATTTCACATGTAATTTTTTCATGGATGTGCATGTATAAAGTATCCATTTTTTTATTTCTATTTTAAAAAATATTTAGATACACAATACACAAGTGGGGGTTTGGGTTTTTTTTTGTTTGTTTGGGTTTTTTTTTTTGCTTTTTGGACAGGGGAAGGTAGGGCAATTGGGGTTAAGTGACTTACCCCAAAAGTACTGCTATAAATATTTTGGCTTTCTTTTGTCGTTCCTATTGGAATCTCTATATCAAAGAGTATGGCCATTTTAAACATGTTTGCATAATTCCAAATTTACGAAGTGGCTCTATGCATTCATAGCAAAGCACTATATAAACATTAGCTATTCTCTCGTAATCTTACATTACACAAATTTCATTTCCTCCACTGTTATCTTTTTTTTTTTAAGCAATTGGGGTTAAGTAACTTGCTCAAGGTTACACGGCTAGTCATTCGATTTATGCGTGGGGGCTCATTTTCTGAGGCTGGATCTGATCTCGGGTCATCCAAACTCCGAGGCCGGCGCTCTTACTCACTGCTCCACCTAGCCGCCCCTACTGTTATCTTAACATGGAAAAAATTACCTTTCTCCTTGCTAAGGCAAACACCTATACATGTGCCCTTCGTTCCCTTCTGCCCCATCTCCAGCAGTGACCTCTATCATCACCACTGTCACAAATCTTCAATCTCTAGCCCTGCTGCCACTAGCTCTGACCATCCTTGCTACCTGTCCCATATTGCCTTTCATAGCTAAGTTCTTTGAGAAAACCACATATAATTCATGCCTCCACTTCTCAATTCCGTACCCTCTGGAGTCTGACTCCATCATTTGACTTTAGTTGTTCTCCTAAGTCACTGATGGTCTCTTAGTTGCCAAATTCAATGTCCTCAGTCATCATCCTTGACCTCTCCAACATTTGCCAGTGTTGGTCACCCTCTTCCTGGATCTTCACACCTCTTGAAAGTTCCTTTTCCAGTGCTCTCTCCTGGTTCTCATCTGTCTTGGCTGCTGCTTAGTCTCCTTTGCTTGATCTTCATCCAGGTCATGCCTGATAACCCAGAGTGTCCTCCAAGGCTCTGTCCTGGACCTTTATATACTATTTTGTTTGGTGACTTCATCAACTCATGGATTTAATCACCTCAATACTCATGTTTACCCAGCCCTAACCTCTTCTGATCTCCAGTCTTGAGTCACCAATACCTGTTGGACTTATTTAACTGGATGTCCCAAAGACATCTTTAACAAGTCCAAAGCAAAACTCATCTTTTGCCCCAAACCTTCCCTTCCTCAATTTCCTGTTAGATATGCAAATAAGCATGATAGTAAAGCATGCATTGTCACTAATGTAGTAATTTACATGTATGTCAATGAGCATAGGCATTTACATGCAAGGCACCCAACCTGCTGATTTATCTGCTTCCACAGCAAAGTCTTCATAAGAAAATGATTAAGGATGGAAGCTAGTCTTTCAACAGAGTAAATCTTGTTTATATCATTGCTTCTCCCACCCAGGAAGTAATTGAGATGCTTTCTATTTTGCCTCTCCCCTAAAATGAAAATTAAGGTAGTAATCAAAAGGAGAAGGAAGGAAAAAGAAGATCAGAACAACAAGCAGAATGATACTTCTCAAGGCCATGAAGCTGGCATTATGAAATAGAGTATACCTGGTACTAACTCTCATCTGGGCTAGTCTTGCTAATCTAAACCCAAACCTGGAGTGAGTCCATTCTGTTTTAACTTAATAAGTTCTCTGAGCGGCGTTCATACCCCAGGAGTCCAGAGCTGAAGTACTAGGCAGAAAAAAAGGTATGAAATCCGCCCTTTCTCATGATTTGGAGTCATTGTTGGAATGTAGCATGCAGATTGTTTAGCTAAAATGTCTTTTTGAGTGGAGGAGAATAACTCAGGCTGCCTAATTGAATGTCAATCATTGTCACTGCTCTTCATGAAGTCCAACTAAGTCATCTACCAGTAATGTGTGGTTACAGTGGATTTTCTTTGCAGGGTCCCTCAATTTCTCAAATCTCTCACAATAAGAGTAGCTGTCCATTAATCAACTAATGTGATATTAACACTGGGATTTCTAAGGAAAATTCACCTTGTGGAAAGTCTTAAACTTGGGCGATATACTGTATGATACTTCATTATTTTTCTAAGCTGAAATTTTAGCCCCTTTTACTTCTTTGACAGCCAAGAAATATGCTATTCATGAGTACATTCCCTGCATCCTGCAAGACTCTAAAACACAAGTACAATTAATAGCATGTGTCAGATTCAAACATGACCAGGTAGTGTGGGAGTCAGTGTATCAATCTTAGTAGAGTGTACTTAGTACTACTGTAACAGGGACAGAAGGACCAAATCCAGGAAATGTTTTTCATAACCCTAGTTTTTTAATGCATTCATCAGTGTGCAGTTGAAGCATTAAGGTCATAGGTCTCTGAGGGTGGTAAAGTGGTGTAGTAGATTTCATAATGATGGGGTCCTTGTGATGTATATATGTCTGTAGTATCAATCTGTAACATCAGTTTGTAAATGGGGTGCTTTGGGATCTATGTCTGTAAAATCAATTTGTAAAAGCAGTCTGTAAGATCACATTTCCACCCCCCCAGCCTCAGAATATTGACTCTGCCCCTTCCCCCTTCCAGCACTCTGCCCAGCAACAACTCATGACCTGTTTATCTCTGCTTGAAACAATAAGTTATGTAAATGTTGTCTCCCTTAGTTAGAGTGGCCAGCCCCACCATAAATTCTTCAATACCTTATCTATAGGGTAACTCCTTAGTCAATTATATACCCACACTGTCTCTGATGACCTTGGTGGGAGGCAGACTGGGCACTCTTTAGTGACATGTCAGGCCTAAAACCACACCTCCAGGTAGCCCCGCTTGAGCTATTTCCCAGTGAATCATGGGCAATTCACCTGCGCAGTTGATATTAAAAGTGTATGGTCCTTTGAGCACTGACCACTCCTTAACTCCTCCCTGATCCCACCCTTACTCACCTAGTTAGCATAATTGAAACCTTAAAACTATGCTTGCGGCCTCTGTGAGTTTGCAGGTTCCATAAGAATCTAGCCCGCTGTTCTCTGCAGCTTAACAATAAACTTTACAATTTTGGCTTCAAAGTTTGCTTGAGCCTGGTGAATTCCTTCAAGACTGGATGCCAGGGAGGCATCCCTGGCAGAGCCACTTACCCTCCCCCCCCTCCTTATCACCCTTCTCTCTTCAATAATGTCCTTGAGAGGGGCGGCTAGGTGGCGCAGTGAGTAGAGCGTCGGCCCTGGAGTCAGAAGGACCTGAGTTCGGTTCCGGCCTCAGACACTTACCACACACAAACAAAAAAAACCTAGCCGTGTGACCTTGGGCAAGTTACTTAACCCCAATGGCCCTCCAAAAAGCAAAAAAAAAAAAAAAAATAATGTCCTTGAGAAGTGTCCTGCTTGTTCTTCCTCTTATCTTCCTTTTCTTTTTTCCTTTCTTTCCTTATTTTGTCTTTTTCTTCCTCCTCCCTCCTCCTTCCTTTGTTTAATATCCTAATTTTCACTTTAGGGGATAGACAAAATAGAAAATATCCCGATCACTTCTTGGGTGGAAGAGGCAATGATGTAAACAAGACAAGACTGGCTTCCATCCGTAATCATTTTCTTATGAAGACTTTGTCCTTGGCCTAATTCACCTTCACACAGGGAAATGTGGCTTAGCCTAGAAAAATATTCTTCCTTAATATTTTTAGAGGAACTATAAAGGATTTTATTTTATCATTATTAACATATAACAAATGCTTCTGTAAGAAGAAGTAAAACTGGCAAATGTAAGATTGAGGATTAGTGACCAGGGAAATGAGAGGCTTTTGCATGGAGCCTATTATATCTCACAGCAATAATATTTGGTGAGACAGCTATAATTCCAACCTAGTCACTTTCCCCTTGGAGACTAGGGAAAGAGCAGCTCATCTATTCATCCCAACTCATGCTGTCTTTTTTCTCAGTGGATCCTTTAGATTGTATCTCTTAGTGCCTTCCAGCAAGTCACATTTAGATAACCTATATGAATATACATATATCAAATGGGCACACATCTTATACATTAATATAAGGCTTATACTCATATTATCACTTTAAAGAAATAAGAAGCCAAAATAGACAAGATTTTAAAATTTGTAAATAGGCAGCATGAGTCAATCATAGATACGATAAGCACAAATTTCACATTTCCTTGTAACATCTACAGTATTGATGGACCAGTCATATTTGTTTCTTGTTAGGTCTAGGGTCTTTTCTTCAGGTAACAGTTAACCAGTATTTATTAAGTACCTACTGTACTAAGCATTGAGAATACAAAGAAAGGTAAAAGACAATCCAAATTTATTATATAAAGCTTTAATGACCATGCATAGCACCAGCTGCTTCTTAGTACCATGTGCAGGATCAGTGACAGTCCAGGATAGTTTCAAGTTTTCCCATTGTCTTAACAGTTCCTTTAAGAGACTGGAATATAGATAATTTATATCTATTATATATATATATCTTTATATTATTATAATAATAGATAATAAGAGACTTTTTGATATAGTTGCCTCACTTCTTGGCTTCTATCATTTCTCTAAATCTTTCTTCAGCCATATCCCATTTCCTCAGTCAAGAAAAGAGGAAAATGACTAATGCTGGTCCAAGAATGGGAAAACATGAACACTACTAGGTAGCTAGGTGGCACAATTAGGCAGCTAGATGGCACAATGAATAGAGGAAGTCCTGATTCAAATCCAGTCTCAGACACTTTACTGGTGGCATGACGCTGGAAAACTCAATCTGTCTGCCTCCTTAATTGTAAAATGGGGATGATAGCACCTCCCCCTCCCCCCAACCTCCAGGGTTGTTGTTATGGCATATGAATGAAGTGAAATATTTTATAGCAAATTATGAGATGGACAATTTCAGAGAAACCTGGCAAGACTTATATGAACTAATGCAAAATAAAGTGAGCAGACTGGGAGAATAATTTGTATAAAAAACTTCAAAAAATCTGTAAGGATCAAATCGGGTAAAATTTGTAAGCTGCTTAGCACAGTGCCTGGCACATAGTAGATGCTTATTAATAAATGTTTATTTCCTTCTCAGCTAGTGCACTATTAGTGGAAGTTTGAATTGGTCCAGCCATTCTAGAAAGCAATTTGGTACTATGGCCAGGTTACTAAATTGTGCATAACCCTTAACCCAGATATACCACTAGACCTATACTAAAGAAATCAAAGGAAGAGAAAAAGGATACGCATGTGGAAAAAATATTTATAGCCACTCTTTTTGTAGTTGCCAAAAATTGGATACTTAAAGGGATGTCCTCTTATTGGGGAATAAACATTGTGATATGAATATTATTGTGGTATATGAATGTGATCAAATATTATTTTGACATAAAGATTATTGAAGGGAGAGTTTCAGTGAAAATTGGGAAGACTATAAACTGATTCAGGGCAAAGTGAGCAAAAATGGGAGAAATATTTATACAATGATAACATCATAAAGAAAAATAACTTTGAAAGACTTTAGAATTCTGATTAACCCAATGATAAACCATGAGTCCAGAAGAATGAAGAGGAAACATGATACTCACCTTTTGACAGAAAGGCGGTGAACTTAAAATGAAGATATAGACATACATTTTTGGACAGGGCTGATGTGTAAATTTGTTTTGCCAACTATGCAGCTATGTACTGAGGACTTCATTTTTTAAAATTTGGTGAGGGAGGGGATAAGAATAGTGAAAGGAAGAGATTAAATGCTTTTTAAGTGAAAAATAATAACGATGCTATAAAAAAGACAAAAATAAAGAGGTCAATCAGGGAACAGATTAGAGAGACAACATTTAGAAGCAAATGAACATACTGGTTAATAGAACCTAAGATTCCAACTAGTAAAGCAAGGATTCATTCACATTTCAACAAAAATTGTTTGGAATTCTGTGGAATGGTCTGACAGAAATTAGATATAGACAAATATCTCTCAGAATATATCAAGATAAAACTTCAAATGGATACATTACTTAAATATAAACAGTGACATCATAAATAAGTTAGAGGAGGAAGGAAAGAAGTAAATTTTACAGTTATGTGCAGGAAAAGAGTTTGTGACCAACAAGGCATAGAAAAGATCACAGTAGGCAAAATGGACTATTTTAATTACAGGAAATTAAAGTTTTTGCACAAACAAAACCAATGCAATTTAAGTCAGAAGGGAAAGTTAACTAAGAAAAAAATCTTGACATTTCCTCTGATTAAGGTCTCATATCCAAGAAATATAAGGAATTAATTCAAATTTATAAGAAAAAGATACATTTCTCAATAGATAAATGGTCAAAAATGCAAACAGACAGTTCTCAAAGGAAGAAATTCAAAACATCAATAACTACATGAAGAAGTGCTCTACATCACCAATAGCAAAATGTAAATAAAGTCAATTCTGAATTTCTACATCATTCTCATCAATTTAGGAAAAATAGCAAAAAAAAAAAAAAGAAAGAAAATGACAGTAGAGGGTTTTCAAAAAAAGGCATATTGGTATATTCTTGATGAATTTGTCTAAGCTCTTTGGAATGTAATTTGGAACTATATCCCCAAAGTTGACAAAATGTACATACCCATTGACCCAATGATTCCACTATTTTACCTATACCCCAAAGAGATTTTTTTTTAAAGAGGAAAAGGAAATATTTATGACAGCTCCATTTATTACAGTAAAGAATTGAAAACCAAGGCAGTGTTTATCATTGGCAATTGCCAACAATATCCTGGCATATGAATATAATGGAATATGTTATAGTACTATAAGAAATTACAAAATGGATAATTTCAGAAAAACTTGGCAAAACTTATATTTATAATAACTTATAATGCAGAATGAAGTGAGTATGGCAGGAGAATAATTTGTTAAAGAAACAACTTTGAAAAACTTAAGAACTGGTATCAGAGCAATGACCAGTCACATTTTTCATCTTGATTATGATGTATGCTATCCAAAACAGAGATAATGGATGCAGGGAGCAGAATGAGACACTTTCAGACACAATATAAAAATTCTTTTCCTTGGTTATGCCTGTTATGTAACAACTCCCACAGTAGTGCAGGGGGACGTAGTTTAAAGATTGTCGTAGCACTCTAGGTTCAGCACTTTTTTTGACTCTCCTTCAAAACCTAGGACTCCCATGAGAAGTAAACTTAGAGATCAAGTCTTGAAGGGGTTGAAGAGAGAGAGGAAAGAGGTACTGATTTGCTCTCTCCTGGAAATGAAAAAATATAACCAGAACCAGATTGGGGACAATTTGACAATGATGACATTGAGGCCTGCAGCTCAGGTGCTATTTCCATTCCTAGGCCATGGAAGGTTGTATAGAGACAATGGGGGAAGTTCTAGTCAGGGCAACGAAGTTTGAGAAACAAACAAACAAAAAAAACCTAGGGGCAGCTAGGTGGCTCAATGAGTAAGAGCGCCGGCCTCAGAGTTGGGATGACCCAGGATCGAATCCGGCCTCAGAAAATGAGCACCCACACATAAATAATGACTAGCCGTGTAACCTTGAGCAAGTTAATTAACCCCAATTGCTTTAAAAAAAAAAAGAAGAAAAAAACCCTAAACTTTATTCAACTTCCCTTTGTCTGCTTGTTTATTAAAAAGCAGTTTTGTCATTGATTTTCATCTTATGAGCTAAAGTGTTTCCTTTGTACTAACTCTTGCTCTTTCTGTAGAATAGGATTAATTCCTTGTGTCCTTATGTTCAAAGGTGTGCACGTCTCTCTCTGTGTGTGTGTGTGTGTGTGTGTGTGTGTGTGTGTGTGTGTGTGTTTAGTGGGGAGAACAGCTTTAGTAGTTTGAACCACACAAAAGAATACTAAATGGGATATTTTTCCTTCCTGATTCTGGGCTAGGAATATCAATCCCTGGCCCTCTATTTGACTGAGGGCATACATTGTGAGCCATTTATCCTTTATACCCTTGATATTGGAAGCTCCCCAAAACAGAAGTTTAAAAAGGAATTCTGGGCCATTTCTTTCTCTAGGCAAAAAGAACCCAATTTTCACTGTTACTATAATACCTCATAGTTAGAATTAAAAGAATCCACTCCCACCCACCACCTACCCCATTGAGGAAAGGAGGGGAGGATGAGAGGATGATAGGGTTGTCAAAATAAAAACCAACGAAATAAATTAAGTCAAATGTTTTTTTCAAAATTGCACAAAGAAAGAACAGATGGAAGACCAGAAGGGAGCACAGATAAACAGCAGTTTTCAAAGTTATATATTGAACATATACTTAAAAGGGAAAGCAAGCTGTAAATGATAGATTCTCAGTTTCACCTGCAATCCTCTATTTCTTTTCCATTTTGTATATGAAAATGGTCATGGTGCTTGATTTTTGTTCAATTCAGGATTTAACTTTTTGAGTGATTATATAACTCATTTTGTAGGCTCTGCAGTGTTGTAGGTCTTGTTTATATAGAGGCCTAATTATATAAGACAATTTTCCCTAGCCTTTCTTTCCTCCCTTCTGCCTTCCCTTATGGATTATTCTTCCTCTCTTTTTATTATTTTCTTAAGATCAAGACATAATAGAACCACTCCTGGGCATTGTCTAATTAGCTTCCTATATGAACCCTGATGATGATCAGGTTCAGAGGAGATACATATATCATCTCCCCATATTTGAATGCTAAGCAGTTTATTTTTATTTAGTCTATCATTGTTCATTTATGTTTCCCTTTTTATGTTTCTCTTAAATCTTATGTTTGAACTTCAAAATTTCTCCATAGCTCTGGTACTTTCATCAGGATTTCTTGGAAGTCCTCTATTTCATTAAAGATCCATTTTTTCCCTTGTAGTATTTAGTTTTGCTGGCTTCATCATTCTTTGCTGTAAGCTCATATTTTTTTGCTTCCTGGAACATCATATTCCAAATTCTTTGCTCCTATAGTACAGGACTGCTAAATCATGTATGATCCTTTCTGTGGTTCCTCAGTAATTGATTTTTTTTCACTTTCTGGATGTTTTTGGTATTTTTCCTTTGACCTAAGGTTCTGTATTTTGTCTGTGATGTTCTGGAAGTTTTCCTTTGAGGATTTCTTTCAAGAGGCAACCAATGGATTCTATTTCCACTTTGCACTCAAGTTCTACAAGACTTGGGCAGTTTTCTTTTAAGAGTTCTTGCAATATGATGCCTAGATAGTTTTATTTTTACCATAGAATTCAAATAGATTAATAATTCCTAATTTTTTTCCTTGATTTTCTTTCCAGGTCAATTATATTTTCTGTGATTTCCCTTACTTTTTCTTCTATTGTTTTAAGTCTTTTGACTTTGTTTTAATATTTCTTGTTGCCTCATGAAGTCATTTGCTTCTATTTGATCAGTTCAAATTTTCAGAGTTTGTTGCTCTCTGAAAGGTTTTGTGCCTTCGCTACTAATACCTTTACCAATTCTTTCTTCCATAGCTCTCATTTCTTTTTTATTTTTTCCCTCAAAAGCTCCATTTATAAAAATATTTTTAACTCTTTTTTTTTTGTTTGTTTTTGGAGGGCAATTGGGGTTAAGTAACTTGCCCAAGGACACACGGCTAGGTTTTTATTTGTGTGTTTTAAGTGTCTGAGGCTGGATCCTAACTCAGGTCCTTCTGACTCCAGGGCCGACGCTCTACTCACTGCGCCACCTAGCCGCCCCTCTTTTTTTTTTCTTTTAACTCTTGCTTTGCCTCTTCCAAGAATTCTATTTGATCTGGGGATGTACTTGTAGATGTTTTAGAGTCATTCTCTTCTGCCATTTATATTTTGAGCATCTTTGCCACCACAGTAGCTCATTATGATGAGGGTCTTCTTTTTTTGCCCATTCTTCCAGCCTACTTCTTGACTTCAGACTTGATGTTAGGCCTAGGCTTTGCCATGCTTCTGGAGGGAAGGTCTAGGCTGGTCCTGTTGCTGCTTTCTTAGTTTATTGAATGTTGTGCTATTCTAGGATCTCAGGTCCAGGATGAGGACCTGCGAGTTTTCAGTGCTCCTAAAGTAGTCTGATACTGGGCAACATCCAATTTCTGATGCCCACCCCACCCCTTTGTCCAAGCTCTGCAAATTCTTGACTTGGGTTTGGGTCTATGAAAGAGTAGACAGTGGCTGGACCCAGCCCCTAATAATGGAAATGCGAATTTAAAGATCTTCCCTGCCCCTAGGTTAAGTGCACCTGGAGCCTGTGGTGTGAGGCTTGTTTTTCAGGAATGCCCACACCTTGATACTTTGTGATTGGACAGTGGGTCAAGAAGGTTGCTACATTCTCTGAGCCAGAAGAAGGCTATATAAACCCTATAGGAGGCTTTGCTTTGGGGCTCACTTTGAGAAGTATTGTGTGATTTGACCAGATGAGACTCTGGGCAGTTGTTGAGAGCCTCCTCCCCACCCCTTTGAAAAGCCAGATGTTGATGCTTCCCTCTCTGGTAACTGTGATTTGGTATTGAGGTAATGGTTGGACAATTTGGAAGCCTGTCTGCTTGATCTGTTTGTTTCTCTGTTTTGAAACTTCTGTCTGTATACTCTGAAGTTCGGGGTGCTGACCTTTTTCCCCTGAACTAGGTAAACAATATATGTTTGATTAAAGTAAGCATGTTAACCCATTTTGAGTTACTTTCCTTTAGAAAAGCAGATCTAAGAAACTGTGTTGGCAGCCACCCTGGGGATGTTGGGGTGCTTGCCGCTACACCCTATCAGCCTGTTAGAAAGCTTTCTTGGTTCAGAGTAGTGGAATTGTAAATTACCCTTTAGTCTGGGATTCTTACCTTGTTTATTCCTCTGTAGGCTGGGCCAGAATTGGAATCAAGACTCTACCCTAGGCTTGGAGTCTGAGCCACACTGGTGCTGCTACTGGCTTCTGACCTTCCTTCTTTCTTAGGACAACATCTAGGGACTCCCTACTTGGGAAAACAGTCCTATGGACAAGTTCCCTTCTCACTCTACCCTGAACCTGTGATCCAGAATTGAGTAGTGATTAACAAAGCTGCTAGTTGACACCTGTACCTTTCTGGGTGCTCCAGTGTGGGTCTGGTGGAGCCCCACTATGGGTCTGGGACCTCCTCTTACCATGGTGGACAGCCTGGACACTGGAGTGTTCACACATGATATTCTAGTGACCTGACTCTGTTCCCAGTGTCCACAGGCTTTTCTGTGTATCTACCAGTGCTTACCTGGCTAGATAAATGACTCACTGTGACTTTTTCTGGATCTCTCTATTAAAATCTGTTCTAGTACATTTTCTAGATCTGTGTGGAGGAATTTGTGCTTCTTCCTATCACTCCCCCATATTGACTGTACCTCTGTTTTACTTGATATTAAGAGATATCAGTGTCATCAAACAAAGCCATCTCTGTAGCTACATCTTGCAAAGACTCTCATACAATTTTGATATATCTATGGGAGATCATTTTTTGGAGGAGAGGCTTTATGGAGGTGTTTTTGTCCTCCTGAATAAAATGCTTTGTAAAACATTAACAAACAACAAATACACTGAGACCTTCAGGACTTTATACTTCTATACCACTGGTGTGACTAAAAAGACAAGGTCAGTTGTGGAATATTACTTGTTAATGTCCTATTTTAATGAAAATTTGCAATTTAATGTATAATCATCTGCTCTATAATATCTGTGGAAATGCTAATTTTATTTCATATTTGTTGAGTTCAGAATTTTTTTAAGTTATTACATAAACAGCATATAAAATTCCAATAAGCAGGAACATTTTTTAAAAACCTAATTAGAACTGCTGTTGGCTTCCAGTAGCCCTCTTCCCAAAGGCACCACTTTCCAGAGCCACAGATACAGTGACTAGGTACTTTCTGAGTCTGGCCTCTAATGGAGGCTTAGGTTCCTCTTCCTTCCCACTTTGTCTCTTTATGCCCTTCCCTGAACCCCTTAGGAAAATTTACATAGCACTTGAATTTGACTCTGGCCACCAGCTATGGCTTCCTGGTCACCTCAAGACATAAAAGGATGGTGCCTTTCCATATTAATAGATGTTTGAAGACCATATAAGTCATCACATCCTGCTCTTCTGCCCAGATGAATATCCATATGGAGATGGGAGTGGGGAGAGGTACACATCTACCAAAGATAAATGCTACAGTATCTTTGTTCATATCCTTGTTATGTTAGGACTAAGTAAATTTTTTTTCTTACATCAGTAATTGTGATAAGATAAGATGGGGTGGATTGGAGGAAGGGCACTTATAAATAGGGAGGATGGTGTAATCAAACAGTAAGACATAGCATGGCAACCAGTAGCCAGATCCCTTCAAAGAACAGGCTTTGGCTTACATGAAGTGATTAGCTCAAGTAGATGCTGGAGAAGGCTGCCAAAAAGGGTAAAGAAGGTTGTTGTCAATCATCCTTCAGAAGGTGGGTGTCCAGAATAATAAAACGGAGAGAAAACTTGTCCAGTGCATTTAGAAACTAGAAAGAGAGCTCTCTGTTCCCGAGCAATGAAGGCCAAGGGGCCCTCAAAGATTATGACAGCACAAGGAAGATATCTCTCCTGATGGGAATTGGAATCAACAGGCCACAGCCTAGAATCCACCATATGATATTTCTGACCTAAAAGTTTTGTGATATGAGCCAGACAGGAGAACAAAAACAGAAGAGAGGAAGAAACTTGAAAACTCCGATAGGCAGTTTAAAAAAATGCCCCAGACTTATTACTAATCCTAGAAGGAAAGGGATTTCCCCCACTAATGATGCAATGGGGTGAACAGTCCTTCACCACCGAGTTTAAATAAGAAGCTCAGTGAGCTTTCTGCTGACAGATGTGGGGGGATTGAGTGACTGATCAGAGGGGAATTGCAGGGACCTCTTTTCTAGCACTGTGGCAGGATCCTCTTGCTTTGCCCATGCTTGTATTTGTGTTGCAGTCCTGGGTGACAGTCCTGGGGTGAGGAGGAGCACTGGTGTGGCAGTGGAGCTTAGAGCAGCAGTGGAGAGGGGATCCTCACAATTCCAAAGCAGAAAAGAGTAGTTGTGGTCACTCACAGAACAGAGCACAGACAAGGAGAAGAGTAAACACCTCTCCTTTGATCACCTTGGAAGAACTGAAAAATTTTGGGTACCTAAAAGTATCTCTGAAAACAGCTGCACAGAACACCTGAAGCTTGGGATAGTATGCCCTCCACACTGGAAGGAGAGACCTACCTCAACAAAGAGCTAAAAAAAATCAAGAAATTGGCTGGGAAAATGAGAAAATAGTGTGTGTGTGGGGAAACATAGAACCTTACTCTGGTGACAAGGAAGATCAAGACATACAATCAGAAAAAGACAACAAAGTAAAAGCTCCTACATCTAAAGCCTCCAAGAAAAATATGAATTTGTTGCAGACCATGGAGGAGCCCAAAAAGGATTTTGAAAATTAAGTACAAGAAATAGAAGAAAAATTTGGTAGAGAAATGAGAGTGATGCAAGAAAATCATGAAAAAAATGAGTCAACATCTTGCTAAAGGAAAAGACAACCCCCAAAAATGCTGAAGAAAATAATACCTTAAATAATAGACTAAACCAAATGGCAAAAGAGGTCCAAAAAGTCAATGAGGAGAATGCCTTAAAAAGCATAATTGGCCAAATGGAAATTGAGGTCCAAAAACTCACTGAAGAAAATAATCCCTTCAAAATTAGAATGGAGCAAATGGAAGGTTACAACTTTATGATAAATCAAGAAATTATAAAACAAAACCCAAAGAATGAAAAAATAGAAGATAATGTGAAATATCTCATTGGAAAAACAACTGAACTGGAAAATAGATCCAGGAGAAATAATTTAAAAATTGTTGAACTACCTGAAAGCCATGATCAAAAAGAGTCTAGACACCATCTTTCAGGAAATTATCAAGGAAAACTGCCCTGTTATTCTAGAACCAGAGGGAAAAATAGAAATTGAAAGAATCCATCTCCTGAAAGACATCCCAAAAGAAAAACTCCTAGGAATATTGTAGTCAAATTCCAGAGTTCCCAGGTCAAAAAGAAAATATTTCAAGCAGCCAGAAAGAAACAAGTCAAATATTATGGAACCACAATCAGGATAACACAATATTTACCAGCTTCTACATTAAGGGATTGAAGGGCTTGGAGTATGATATTCTGGAGATCAAAGGAGTTAGGTTTAAAACCAAGAATCACCTGCCCAGCAAAACTGAGCATAGTCCTTCTGGGAAAAAATGAATATTCAATGAAATAGAAGACTTTCAAGCATTCTTGATGAAAAGACCAGAGCTGAATAGAAAATTTGACTTTCAAATACAAGATTCCAGAGAAGCATGAAAAGGTAAACAGGATTTCATAAGGGACTTACTAAAGTTGAACTGTTCATATTTCTACATGGAAAGATGATATTTGTAACTCATGAGACTTTTCTCACTATTAGAGTGGTTGGAGGGAATATGTATATATAAACAGAGAGCAAAGGGTAAGTTGAATATGAAGGGACAATATCTAAAAAATAAAATTAAGGGATGAGTAAGGTGTGTATTGGGAGAAGAAGAAAGGGAGGGGTAGTATGGGATTAATTATCTCATATAAAAAAGGCAAGAAAAAGTTTTTACAATGAAGAGGAAGAGGGAGGAGGTGAGAGGGAATGAATGAACCTTACTCTCATCAGATTTAGTTTTAAGAGAGAATAATAGACATTATTGTATATTTTGTTTATATACATGTATATACATTATTGTATATAATACACTATATATAGTATATTATATATTCATACCCACTCAATTTGGGTATGAATATGTATCTTGCACTATAGGAAAATGGGGGGACGGGATAAAAGCAGGGGTATGATAGAAGAAAGGGCAAATGGGAGGAAGGGGTAATCAGAAGCAAACACTTTTGAAGAGGGACAAGGTCAAAAGAGAGAATATGGGGGGAAGATAAGGAGCAAGAAGGATGGAGGGAAATATAGTTAATCTTTCACAACATGACTGTTATGGAGGTGTTTTGTGTGACTGTACATGTATAGCCTATATCAAATTGCTTTTCTTCTCAACTAAGGTGGGTGGAGAGAGAATAAGGGAAAGAATGTGGAACTCAAAGTTTTAAAGGCAAATGTTAGAAATTGTTTTTACATGCAACTGGGAAATAAGATGTACAGGCAATGAGGTATAGAAATCTATCTTTCCCTACAGGAAAACAGAAGGAAAGGGGATAAGAGAAGGGGAACAGGGTGATAGAAGGGAGGGCAGATTGGGGGAAAGGTTAATCAGAATGCACACCATATTGTGCTAGGGGGAGAGATGGGGAGAAAATTTGGAACTCAAAATCTTGTGGAAGTGAATGTTGAAAACTAAAAATAAATTAATTAAAAATTGCTAAAGAAGTTCAAACAGAAACTAGATGAATCATTGGAGTAATTATTCCTGAGGATGTGATCTAAAGAAGTCATGCTGCTCTTAAGTTTTACTGGCTTTGGGCGTTCTCAGAGGCACTTCCTGTTACAGAGGCAGCTAAATCAATTTCTCCAGACAGAAAATTTTCTTTCTTTTTAGGTGCCTGAGATGGGGAGTTGTATATACCTGACCCCATAAAGATGAATTCTTGTTGGGGAATTAAGGAACTGGTTCTCTTGCAGGGATCTGCAAGGAAGAGTGTTTATTTTCTAGAAGAAATAGGAACCAGGCTTAGGGAAAGTTTGATCCTGCCTTCTGAATGGAGTACCACCAGAATGTCTTTAGACTTCAGCTATTAGGTCTCCCTTGCTTCACAGCTATACAAATGTGAACTGAATAATTGGTGAAATTTGAGCATGAGGTCAGGGTAGTTGTGGCTTGGGTAAATGCTACTGTCAGTACAAGCAGATGCTTTGGGAAGGGGGGGAGGAATCACAGAGCCCATCACCCTGCTGGGTGGGCAGAGACCCATGATAATTGGAAGGAGTTTACGGATGGCTCCTGAAACATGGGATCAATAAAACAGCAATTGTTGACCACTATATGGAGCTATTAATAAAGCTGTTCAAGGAAATTCAACAAGAGAGTAGGGACCCTTCTCTATTTAAGCCTAAGGTATCCTCTAAAACCCTGTTACATTTGGATCATTCAGGGAAGGTTACAGAGAGCAGACTATGGAGAGAAGCAGTATCATGGGCTCTTAGAAGTCAGAATCTATTTGGGCCCTTTTAACAGCCTCCATGCCAGTTCTTGTGGGTAGGGCCAAATGGAAATACTTAAAGCTGCCCAAATTATCCCTTCTAGTTGACACCAAACAATATTGGGTCCCCAGGAGAGTGAGATATTTCTTCTCTAATGATGGAGATGAAGTAAGATAGAGTACTTCATTATACTGGTTCCCCTTACCACAACCTTGTATTACCCCTGAGCAATGCAGGAGACACCTATATGCTGAGGATGAACTACAGGAAGCTAAATAAAATAATCATGACCATCACTATAATTATTCTTGACATTTTCAATGTTGTAGGCCAGGAAACCCACAGCCAGAGTGGGTGATATGGGTTTATTGATGTTACAGGGTTTTCCTCCTATCTCTTTTACTGTGTCTGACACTAGTCAAGAGCAATTTGTTTTCACTTGAGGAGTCCAGTATACTTTCATTGTTCTTCCCCAGGGCTACCTGAACTTTCCCTTTTATTGGCACACTATAGTTGGCCTGAAAGAGGCCTCCCTGAGGGCATCAATGTACGCTACTACATTGAATGACATCATTTTAACAAGGGCAGATGAGGCCACAGTGGCAAAGGCACAAGATCGGATAGATTTGTTGTTCAATTATTTTTCAGTCATGTCTGACTCTTCACGATCCTATTTAGGGTTTTCTTGGCAAAGATATTGAAGTGGTTTGCCATTTCCTTCTCCAGCTCATTTTACTGAGGTAAAAAGGATCAAGTGACTTGCCCAGGCGCACACAGCTAGTGTCTGAGGCCAGATTTGAACTCAGGAAGATAAGTTTTCCTGATTCTAGGGTCGACACTCTATCCACTTCACCACTGTAATGCCAAACATGATAGCACACCTGAAGACTGCTGCTGTGAATAATTTTAAGGGGCTAATCACATAGTACAATGAACTCTTTATTTATTCAGAACTAAACATTGTTCAGTAAAGCATAAGATTCATAGCAACATCCTAAAGCAGAACATATCATTCAATACACACACACATATATCATAACACTCAGTATGTCATATGGCACATAGCATATATCATTGCATTCAGTAGCATTCTCCAAAATCAGGGGGTCCCAGGCTAGGCTCTTCTCTAGCATGATGCATCTTTAAGGGGTGACAGAAAATACCACCCCTAGGTCACTGTAAGAACAGTCTCCTTGATCAATACCAAGTGTCCAAGTAAAGTCTTCTTTCCTCTTAACTTGAGGTTGACTTCCAAGAGGCTCTTCCTCTGTAGGCTGACCTCTCACCTAGATTCACACATAGGCAGCTCTCTGCTCCTGCCCCATGTCTCAGTTCACAGGGACTGCTCCACTCCAAGCTCTCCCTCCTCCTGCCCAACAGCAGGCTCCAGGGGCTCCTGCCTGCAACTTCTGCCTCTGGGAAAACAAAGCTTACCAGGGCAACAACAATACTGACATACACCACTAGCACCATCATTTCAATTCACCTCCAAACTCCAGAGGCTTTGTAATAACAGCTCAGTTCACTTTATTTTTTTTTTTTATTTTTTGGTAAGGCAACTGGGGTTAAGTGACTTGCCCAGGATCACACAGCTATTAAGTGTCAAGTCTCTGGTCAGAGATCAGATTTCAACTCAGATCCTCCTGACTTCAGGGCTGGTACCCTATCCACTGCACCACCTCACTACCCCCTCAGTTCACTTTAGCAGCTCTCAAAAGGGGCTTAAGCTAAGCCTCCTTCCCATGGGTACATTTCTGCTCTACAGTTCTATTTGCTTTCAAATCTCAGACACTCCTTCAACAAGTCTCCACCATCAGAGATCTCCTCTTCTCTCTCAGAGGTCTCATCTCCACTCCCTCTGCTCTCAGAGGTCTCCCAGCTCTCAGAGGTCACCTCTCCCCTCTCCCCTCTTAGAGGTCTCCTCACTGTTACAACCACCCAAATGTTTAAGGGGTAGAAAATCAACTCTAAGAATATCTAAAATATTTGTTAAATTTGGGGGCCTACAGTGGGTGAGAAAAACACAAATGATTCTAGACACTGTCTTGAAGAAGCTACTTCCACCTGCTCCCTCATGATCTAAAAAAGAATTCCAGAGATTAATTGGATTATTTGGATTTAGGAGAACACATTCCCCAGCTGGGTATCCTGATGGTCCTTTTCAGCTTTAAATCTGAGTTCTATGATCCTATGACTATAACCCTGCTAGAAAGAAATTTTTCAGTTCTGTAAAAGTCTGTGATTTCCTTTCCCTGCACTCAGGCAACCAAGTCCATTTCCCTTTGGGCTTTCAGTCAACTATAGTTTCAATCCAAACAAATAAGTCATTGTTCAGGGCTTCATGTATTTAATAAGACAGGAAATCTTACTTAATCCACAAAAAAACCCAACACCAAAATATAAGTCTCTACTCTTTTTTACTAACACAAGACCCACTGAAAGCAGACTAACTACATTTAGGCTCAACCAAGTTTTTATTTACATGGAAAGTGAAGAAAAAACAAAAGCATGTATTTGGAGGACCCCAACATACCCTCACATTGACAGAATGTCAGATCTTCTCTGCTCCATCTTTCAAGGATTTCTTTCACAAGCCAGCCATTTACCCTGGAACTCATCCCACTGGAAAGATGTGCCAGGACCCCCATTTCCTAGGGTTTCCCCATTAGCACATTAGTAACTGCTGAAATCCAATTATATATGCATCTCTTAGTAGATGGAGCCAGTGATAAACCAGGAAAAACAACATTCCTCAAGAGCCAGTGGGGGTCCATTGGACTAGCAGAGGAACAGGATTCCAGGATTTAGAATGGAGGCCTCAGACTCTGGCTAGTTGCCATCTATTTGTGAAGGGCACTAATACTAGAGTGACTTTGGCAAGCATCATTTCTAATGTACCATTTCTATTTAGCAACAGAAGCCTCTTGTGCACTACTTAGCTTCTTAGAGGGACTATCTTGAATCATCTAACTTGTAACTGGCAGCTCTGAACAGAGTAATCATATGAACCTGAACTGTCTGCTCAGTAGCAGCCAGGACTCTTCAGGAAAGCGACTGCTTTTCTAAAGTGGTAGAGTGAGTGACTGCCCTGGGGAACTCGGAGCCTCAGAAAACTAACTGGCTTATTCTAGCCAACCCTTGGTGACTGCATAACAAAGGCTTCACTTAGCCTACTCTTTATTAACAGAGACCTCCAGAAACATGTGCCTTGCAAAGGCGTAAGACTGCAGGGCATCCTGTTTTAGATCTTCTATGACTAAGGCCTATTCTGGACCCCTCCTGAACGGGACAATTTGTAAGTGACTTGGTAGATGGGGAACTTTCCTTTACTTATTCTCTAATTCACTAGATATTTTTTTTTCTGCATTGATACAAATTTACTTTAACATTATTGAACTTAATTTCCTTAAGTTGAAAGTTATCTAATGATCAAGAAACTAAATAAACTGAAAATAGGCATAAACAATAAATACATTTTTTTACCATTTTTGTTGATTAAAGAGACAAGAGGATCAGCATTATATAGTAATAATATCTTTTTAAAATTATTTTTACTTTTTCAACATTCATTTCCTAAAGATTACAGCTTTTTCTGTTACAGCTTTTCTTCCCATCTCTCCCCTACCCCCCACACCAAGATGGCAAACATATTGAATATCCCTTCCCCCAATCTTCCCTAAACACCCCACCCCCTTACTTTCTTGTAGGGCAAGATGTATTTCTATATCCAATTACCTGTATATCTTATTTCCCGGTTGCATGTAAAAAACAATTTTTTTTAACATTTGTTTTTAAAACTTTGAGTTCCAGATTCTCTCCCTTCTCCCCTCTTCACCCACCCCCACTGAAAAGACAAGCAATTCAATATAGGTTATATTTGTGGAGTAATGCAAAAGATTTCCATAGTAGTCATTTTGTGAAAGACTAACTCTATTTCCCTCCTTCCTATCCCACCCCCCATTTATTCTATTTTCTCCTTTGTGA
Organism: Gymnobelideus leadbeateri; assembly: GCA_011680675.1. Lineage (NCBI taxonomy): Eukaryota > Metazoa > Chordata > Mammalia > Diprotodontia > Petauridae > Gymnobelideus > Gymnobelideus leadbeateri. The sequence goes on along the minus strand of WOXC01008064.1, from coordinate 753,658 downwards.
CCTTGTCCGTTTTCAAAAGTGTTTGCTTCTAACTTCACTTTCCCCCAATTTGCCCTCCCTTCTATCATTCCTCCTCTTATCCCCTTCCCCCCTTCTTTCCTGTAGAGTAAGATACCCAATTGTATGTTATTCCCTCCTTAAGCCAAATTCAATGAGAGTAAGGTTGATTTATTCCCTTTCACTTTTCTGCTCTTCCCCTCCATTGTAACAGCCTTCTCTTGCCTCCTTTATTTGAAATAATCCACCCCACTCTATCTCTCCCCATCCTTCTCCAGATATATTCCTCTCTCACCTCTTAATTTTATTTTTTTATATCATCCCTCCACATTCAACTCGCCCTGTGCCCTCTATGTATACATGTACACACATATACACACACATATATACATACACATATATGCCCACCTATACATAAACATATATGTATATATATATATATATATACATATATAAACCCTTCAACTATCCTCATACTGAAAAAAGCCTCATGAATTCCAAATATTGTCTTTCCATGTAGGAATGTAAATAGTTCAACTTTATCAAATTCCTTATAATTTCTCTTTCCTGTTTACCTTTTCATGCTTCTCTTGCATCTTGTATTTGAAAGTCAAATTTTCTGTTTAGCTCTGGTTTTTTCATCAAGAATGCTTGAAAGTCCTCTATTTTATTGAATGACCATATTTTCCCCTGAAATATTATACTCAGTTTTGCTGGGTAGGTGATTCTTGGCTTTAATCCTAGCTCCTTTGACCTCTGGAATATTATATTCCAAGCCCTTTAATCCTTCAATGTAGAAGCTGCTAGATCTTGTGTTGTCCTGATTGTCACCAGGTATTTTTTTAAAAACAAGTTTTACTTATGCTTTTTTCTTTCTTCCTCACTTCCCAATGACTACCCCCTTACCCTTAGACACACATACATAGAACCTTTCCCTATAATAAGGTAGTACAGCAAAGAAAAACCAACCAACACATTGTCAGTGTCTAATAACATATGCCTCATTGTGTAGCTCTAATCTGAAAAAATAAAGCATATGTTATAGGTATAGAGAGGCATGCCTCACTTAGAGCTCAGATTAGTTACTTCATTGATTAGAATTCTTGTCTTTCAATGTTGTTTTCTTAAATTATTGTAGTGATTGTGTAGATTGTTTATCTTGATCCTGCTTACTTCACTCTCTATTAGTTTATAGAACCCTTCCAAAATTTATCTGGATTCTTCCTATTTGTTGTTTCTTACAATGCAATAATATTATATTCATAAACCATGATTTATTTATCCATTCCCTAATCAATAGGCACCTATTTTGTTTCCATTTCTTACACTACAAAAGTCACTTGGTATTTATCTTCAATAAATATATCAAATATACAGCTATTAAGAAGAAACTATATTATGAAATGCAAAATGGATAATTTTGAGTACATTAAATTGAAAACTTTCTATACAACAAAGTCAATGTAATCAAGATTAAGATGGAAGTGGAAAATTGGGAAAGAATTTTTACAACCACCGTCTCTGATAAAGTCCTCATTTCTAAAATATACAGAGAATAGAGCCAAATCTATAAGAATACAAGTCATTCCCTAATTGATAAATGGTCAAAGGATATGAACAGGCAGTTTTCAGAGGAAGAAATTAAAGATATCTATCAGCATATGAAAAAAATGCTCTAAATCACTATTTATTAGAGAAATGCAAATCAAAACAACTCTGAGGTACCACATCTCACCAGTCAAATTGGCTAAGATGACAAAACAGGAAAATGATAAATGCTGGAGAGGATGTGGAGAAATTGGAACACTAATGCAATGTTGGTGGAGTTGTGAATTGATTCGACCATTCTGGAAATCAATCTGGAACTATGCCCAGCAATACCACTTCTAGGGTTGTATCCCAAAGAGATCATAGAAGTAGGAAGAAGCCCTGTATGTACAAAAATATTCATAGCAGTTCTTTTTGTGGTGGCAAAGAATTGGAAATCAAGGGTATGCCCATCAATTGGGGAATGGCTGAACAAGTTGTGGCATATGAATGTAATGGAATACTATTGTGGTATAAGAAATTAGGGGGGTTGGCTAGGTGGCGCGGTGATAAGAGTGTTGGCCCTGGAGTCAGAAGGACCTGAGTTCGGATCTGGCCTCAGACACTTAACACACACACAAATAAAAACCTAGCTATGTGGCCTTGGGCAAGTTACTTAACCCCAATTGCCTTCCAAAAGGCAAAAAAAAAAAGAAAAAAGAAATTAGGAGCAGACAGACTTCATAATAACCTGGAGAGACTTATACAAATTGATGTTGAGTGAGAAGAGCAGAACCAGGAGAAATTTGTACACAATCACAGACACAATGTATGTGTGACGACCAACTTTGATAGACTGGGCTCTTCTCAGCAATGCAAGGTTATAAGTCAATTCCAAAAGACTCATGATGGAAAGAGATGTCCACATCCAGAGAAAGAACTACAGAGTTAGAATACAGAATGAAGCAAACTACCTGCTCTCTTTCCTTTTCTTGTTTTGGTCTCCTCTTTCCCATTGTTCATTCCATCAATTATAATCCTTCTTTACAACCTGACTAATGTTTAATGTGAAGGTATTTGCAGATCCTATATTTAATTGCATGCCACCATGGTGGGGGAAGAGGAGAGGGAGGGAGAGAATATTTGAAACTCAAGGGATTGTGGAACCGAATCTTGTAAACTAAAAGTAAACAAATAAATTAATAAAAAAAGAAGAAGAAACTATATTCCTGAAAATGCCATAACAAAAGGAGGTCACTACGTTCTTTAGGATTAATATCAAGCCATCTTGACTTTGGATTCAGTACTACAAATGAAAAAGACTCCAGATCAACTTAAGCAGCATGAAGGATAAATTAAAGGTGATTTCTGCCCCCTCCAGCATAAGTACTTAATTTTGTTAAAAATAACATCTAGTAAATGTATAGCTGAACATGTAGATGACTCCAACTACAGAAAGTATCTGGTTTCCATATCTGCTTAGGCAATCAACAAAAACATCAGTAAATATTATTGTGCATGGGAAAGAGACCCACTTAGTAGTATGGCATGTTTGCTAAGCAGGCTTTATTTGTCCTGCCTTTTGTGATAAATGATTTATTATTTAGACATTCTTAAAGCAGTTTTTTCAAGCACTAATAAAAATACCAGGTAAAAATTTTAAGTGTTGTAGCGGATGATATGAGGTATGATCTAGAGAATGATGAATGATCTAGGTGCAGTCATAAACCTAAGGCACATATGGTTTTTCAAATCCTTAACTATGGAAAATCCTTAATTGGAAAGTATTAACTCTTTTTTGTTGTTGCTATCCTTCTCATTTTCGATCAGTCCTCAACAGGATATTGTCTCCTTTCATATCCTTCTTATCTGTCTTCATACATCAGATACAGAAGCTATCTAGAACATTCAGGTTACAAAATGAAAACTGAAGGAGAAGTTAGGGCTTTTCTCATGTAGCTTTCTGATTTATTTACTCATCCTTTTGGCTTGCTTTAAAGGGAGGGCTGATCAAATGTGTTTGCAAGGAGTTCCATCAATTGCTTTAATTTGATTGCTTGTTTTAGTCACTGGCATGTATAATGGTCCTTCTGGGTTACCTTCCCCAACTCCCACTCACAAGTTAGGTCCCCCAGGGGACAACTACTCCACTTCCATGGAATTGTGTGGGCCTATCCCCTTGACATTATAAAGATAATGAGTTACATAGCTATAATTGATGTGTTTGCTTTTACTCTAGCCAGCCAGAGGACACAAATAGCTCAAAGCAAAGGCATTTCCTGAAATGACATGCCAAAGACAGCAGCAAGATGACATTTCTGTCATACACCTTGTTCTTACTTTCCCACAAATATGCACAGTGTCAACAGGAAGAGTAGGTGACCTTGTAATTCACAAGTAGAAAGGCGCGCATATAGGAAAGACGTGGCCACAGCACATATGAGGATGCTTCAAGGCCACTCATTTTCTCATTTAGTCTTTCCTACCTGTCTCCATACTTTCTCCCTGCTTGGCTTACTCACCATTGCCTCTAGCTTTTGACTTTGCTGAAATCCTGATTAACTACGGTCCTGCTGCAGCTAAACTATCTAGATCTGTCAAATTCAGAATCCTCTATACTCAGCACAAAATGTTGTGGTTTAGGAACCAATGTCCTTGAATTCCTCCTTCTAGGCTATATGCAAATACAAGTCTCCTACAGCTCTGTGCTTTTGCTGCAAGATATCGAAGTTGGTGGGGGCAGGGGTGGGAAGGGAGAAAGAAATCCCTCTTCCCTTTTCTGCACTTAAGAAGAAGATGCAAGAGAAGTGGAGAATTTATTTCTTCCTCCATAGCCGGCTCTTTTTTTCCACTATCAGAGCTTACCACTCAGAGCTGATTGACTTGCTTTATAAAGGCCTCCAGGAGCATGACTGATACTTCAGCCAACCAATAACTAAGAGTTCCCTATGTACTGTTAGTTACCTTTATCAAATTGTTGATGTTCTATAATCCTATCAGGTTAGTTGAGTACTTTTTCACACTTTATTGATGTTTATAGGTGTATGGTTACTCTAGATTCCCTCTCCTGAGCTAGGCCAGCTGTATCTCCTCACTCAGGATTTTAAGGGATTGGGTCTAGCTTTGATTGGCTTGATCACTACTTTCAGATATCAGTGCAGTTCCATGTAACCAATATGCATCCATTAGCTTCTACAAAGAGATATTTATTACAAAGATATAACAATGAAAGAAGTACTAACATTTTCCTCCTAACACTTGAGGGAATACTATATTTTCCCCTTTTTGCGGGGTAGAGCTGTACTATCATCCCCTATACCACCTCTGTTTCTGGGGATAGTAGGCTCACTCAGATTATATAGTCTTTTTATATAGTCTTTATCCCACCAAGTTTACTTCCAAATTGTCAATGAATGAATGAGTCTGTGTCCCTACTACTCCTGGATTGGGCCAGGGCAGGTCACTCAAAGCTTTCCTAATAACCATCTGGCTTCTAGCAAACCCTGACTCCTTGACTCTGGTGGCTTACTCTGTTGACATTTTGTAGCACCAATGCAATATTTACAGTGCCCATGATCACTATTAATATACTTGCATGATGCTTGATAGCGAAATATAACAGACTCTCCATATATAAGACAGAAGCAAAACATTTATTCAGACACCAGAAAACCAAATCCCAAAACCAGTAAGCTGATTCCATCATATTAGCACAGAATTTAACAAGCCATAACAGCACAGAGAGCCACACCATCCTTTAGCCTTCCCACAAACCGATATTTTTACTCACAAACCTGATTAACTCCCTGAGATATGTGCTCTCCTCTGACTCCCAGCTTTCTGTGGGCTCTGCTCCACCCTTCCACAAACTCCTCCCACCACAGTCTCCATGTGATTACATTCAACCTATTAGGGGGCAGGGTATATTTTCAAAACAGGGAAGGTCTTCAAATTCCCTCAGGCTTATTAAGGGGCAGGGAATATCTTCAAATTCCCATGACACATTTTGAAACTCATGATATCATAGCCATCTCTAATCATCTTCACCTAAAAGAGGAAAGAATAAAAGCAAAGACACAAAGAACATAAATCTATATTCACAAGCTACATGTTGGCCTTGTATGGTAAGGGCTTGAGATCTCTTTATTTACATCAGTAGCTCTCATAGGAATGCAGTCAAATAGGAAAGAGGCTGGCTAAGGCCTTGCCAAGGCTCTGATTGACCAGTGCCTTTTTGTTTTTTATGGAATGATGAATGACAGTTATTCTTTCTACTAACTCCTATAATTTTTTTTCTTTTTAAAAATTTAATAGCATTTTATTTTTTATGGTTACATGTAAAGACAATTTTAAACATTCTTTTTTTTTGGAGATTTTGAGTTCCAGATTGTTCTCCCTCCCTTCCTCCCCTTCCACTTCCCCAAGACAGCAAGCAAATTGATATGGGCTATACATGTGCAATCATGTAAAACATATTTCCACATTAGGCATGCTGTGAAAGAAACAGAACAAAAAGGGGAAAAACATGGAAAAGGAAAGAAAATAAAAATAGTACGCTTTAATTTATATTCAGATCTCATCAGTTCTTTCTCTGAATATGGATAGCATTTTCCATTATGAGTCTTTTGAAATTGTCTTGGATCACTGTATTGCTGAAAAGAGCTAAATCAAGCATAGTTGGTCATTGCACAGTGTTACTTTGATTGTATACAATGTTCTCCTAGTTCTGCTCACTTCACTCAGCATCAGTTCATGTAAGTCTTTCCAGGTTTTTCTGAAATCTGCCTGCTCATCATTTCTTTTGGAAGACTAGTATTCCATTACATTCATATGCCACAAGTTGTCCAGCTATTCCCCAATTAATGGTCATCCCCTCAATTTCCCATTCTTTGCTACTACAAAAAGAATTGCTATAAATATTTTTGTATATGTATGCCTGACCATTTGCCTTTTGATTGTACTCTGGTTCTTGCTGCACAACCAATAAAAAAATCCACCTCCTCACCATATGGCTAGAAGAACAGAACCAGTTACAGAATGTCTGAGATTACAAGAGCAGAGCACACTGCTCATGATCCTAAGACTGGGCTCATTGGCCAAGTCACTTTTAACACAGGAAAACTCTTCAAAATATCTTTTACATCTCCTTTCCCCTGAATTTGTAGCAGGAGTGACAGTCAATCAGCAGGAATAATCCCACACAGTTGCTTGCTATAGCAACCCTGCTGATGTCAGCTCACATGCGAAGAGAAGGATGTTTTTAGTACAAATAGCTCTATAAGTTGTTGTTTAAAGTCAAGCACTATGTTCTGTTCTATTCAAAACACAGGAAATAAATCACTGTTTCCTTAATGGAAAAAGACAAAATCAGCACTGGAAGAGGACATGCAAATGTTTTCCAAATTTCTCAGAGTACTTGGCAGAACTAAATCAAGAACACTAAGGTTTAAAATATACTTTATCTAGTTCATTTTCAAAAACCTCAGCTGAAGTCAAGAAAATTGAGCATCAAATGAGAGTTTAGCATTTTTACCCATTTCATATTTTAAAATGCCACACAAATTACAGCTAAACTCTACATAACCAAACAAGGTTGGATTTCCTATTATTGTTCTCAAATGCTATTTGCACATTTGAGGACATGAACAAATAATGCTAAAAAGTCAGTAATTTTTTTAAATTACAAGAAGGAATATTTTACTTAGAACAATACATTCCATCCTGGAATTTCACAGGCTGGTTTTTTTTCCCCTCTAAACAGTTTCCTCTCATTTCCCCAAGATATTTTTTTTCCTCTTCTAAATAAAACAGCCAAAGCACACACACATAACTGAGAGAGGCGGAGTTGGAAGCAGGTGGGTGTGGAAGTAGTTTTCCTAGCAGATTCAGGGCCGATACCCTGTCTTCACAAGATGAAATCTCAAGCATGCTTTTCATGGGAGAAGGGATGTGGCTGATTTTCTTTAAAACAATAGAAAAACTCTTTTTACATACAAATCATGCCTACTAAATAAAATTTAGTGCAGAAAGAATTAATAGATTGACCCATTCTAGGCAGAGGACACTCAAAAGAAATCAGAACATAAATTATGGCACAAAATCAGGAAAGACCTGGGTTTGACTCTTGCCTCAGATACTTGCTAGCTTTGTGACCCTTGGCAAATCACTTAGTTTCTCTGAGCTTCAGTTTCTTCATTTGTAAAATAATAGTGATCATATAATACCATATAATAATAGTACCTATCTCATCATAATAGTGATCATAATAGTACCTATCTCACAGTTCTTGACTTTCGTCTTGCCACTGGACCCTGGTGACTCTGGAGGAGAAAATGAAACTGATGGCTTTGCCCAGCTCTGATTCACTTAAATTCAATTCATGAACAAATCAAGACATCACCCTCCTGATGTCATTGGTCCTCCTAGAATTAAGGATGAACAAAAACCTACCTCACAGAGTTTCTGAGAGGACTGAAGGAGATAATATATGTAAAGTGCTTTGGAAATCTTAAAGTGTTATGTAACTGTCAGCTGTTATATTATGTTATTCATGATATCTTCTTTTCTTAATAGAGTTGTCCTGTCAGTAATGAATTGTTAAATGAAACCCATTTCCAATAATCCAGACTATCTCCAACTAAGAGAACTACCAGGGAGAAAGGCTTTATTTCAGTTTTGAGGGGTTTCTAGCCCGCTCATCTTTGGGGACAATCATAGTCCTAATACCTAAAACAGGGAAGGACATGGCTAAGAAAAAGAACTATATACAATATTACTAATGAACATCAACAAGAAAAATCCAAATAAAATTCTAGCAAAATACTACATCTATTTATTCTTCCCCCGCAGAAAAAAAAGTTATCCATTATGACCAAGTTTCCTTTATACTGTGGATGAAAGGATGGTTCAACATTAAAAAAAAATCAACATAATAATTCATACCAAACAATCAACATCATAAATCATACCAAAAACCCCCAAAATATCCAAAGCCACATGATTATCTCCATAGATGCAGTAAAAGCCTTTGATAAAGTACATTCATTTTTGTTTTTAAACTCACACAAACAAAAGCATACAGAGATATATTTTTATTTTAACATCATAAACAGTATCCCCTTAAACCAAAAGCAAGCATCAAATGCAAAGAGATACGCCAGAAGTTTTTTCAATAAATACAGGAGTAAAGCGAGGATACCCCCTTTCCCTGCTTTTATTTGATTCAACTCTAGAAATGTTAGCTATGGTAATAAAATAGAGAAAGAAGCACTAAATATAGACAAAGAGGAGATAAATCTATCCCTATTTACTGATGACATGATTATTTACTTAGAAAATCATAGACAATCAGTAAATGAACTAATTGAGACAATAGCTTCAGAAAGGTACAGTATACAAAATAAACTCACAAGAAATCAATAGCATTTACATACTAAGAAATAAGAAAATCAAGAGGCAAAATAAAAAAAGAAGTCTCATTGAAAATAACCACAGATACACAAACTGTTTGGTAATCTATCTGCCAAAGAACACTCAGTACTTTTATGGGTTCAATTACAAAATGCTCCTTAAAGAAATAAAGAACAACTTAAATGGTGGAGGAATGTTCAGGACTCAGTGAGAGGCTGTTCCAAAACATGAACCCGAAATACTACCAAAGTTAATTCATATATTTAATATTACACCGATCATATTACCAAAGGAAGACTTTACAGAGCTAAATGAAATCATACCTGTAGAGGCCCCAAAGTCTGCCTTAATCTCCCCTTCTCTCTGCCACAGAACTCTCCTCTCCTGTTTGTAACTGTCCACTCTTGTTGCTCAATTCATCAATCCCCAAGCTGAGGACACCACAGCCATAACGACTGCTATCATAGACCTCATGCAATTCCCACACCCTTCCGTGGTGCCACTGTCTGACAGACATGCCCCTTTTTGCAAAACTCTAAGGCATGACTCAATTCTACCTCCACAACTGAAGACCACAACAGTCCAAATCTTGTCCCTTTGAACTACAAATCCAAGAATGTTAGTCAGTTCTCAAAATCCAATTATATTCTTCTCCATGGTATGGAATTTTCCCATCCTTTGTGAAATTGGCTACGATCTAGAATTGAAAAGTACAGCATCAAATGCAGCAACAATACATGAAATAATATAATACAAATTATTACTTGACAGGCTATTTCAGTGACTAAAGGTCTAAATTACATGTAAGACATATGACACACATGTGCCATTGTCACTGGGCCAAAGAGTACACAATGGACAGTGTAAGAATACTGTTTAAAGTGGAATATGGGTCAATTCAGGAGTGCCATTTATTGCCAGGCTAAAAGCAGTGCTAAGAAGTTCTGGGCTAAGCCTGACTCAGGTTATTTCTCTAATAACTGAAGTTCAATGTTGGAACAAAATGAGATATTCATAGGTTATATAACAATTCACAGAATGAGGTTTATTTAACCGTAGCAGGATATTCAACCAAGAAGTCTCCCTTGCCTAACTTAACCACAGTACATGTCCCCCAGGATTCTTTTCTGGGCCCTCTTCTCTTTTCCAGTTCCCATGGATTCAATTATGATCTCTATGCTGATGATTCTGAAATCTACTTATCTAGTTCTAATCTTTCTGTTGACCTCCATTCTCACTTTCCATCTGCCCATTAAACTCAACAAAACTGGACTCACTATCTTCCACCCCTTTCCAACCCACCCCATTTTCAAACTTCCCTATTATTGTTTAGGATACCACTATCATTCAAGTCCACCAGACTCACAATATTATTCTTGACTCCTCACTCTCAAACTCCATATCCAATCTGTTGCCAACACCTTTCAATTTTTATTTTTATAATGGCTTTTGAATATCTGTCCTTCTCTCCTTTGATATTGCTACCATCCATGTAATCCCTCATTACCTCATGCCAGAATTATTGCAATAGTCTGCTGGTTGATCTCCCTGCCACAAGACTCTCCCTGCTCTAGTCCATCTTCCACTCAAAGTGATCTTCCTAAAGTTTGGGTCTGACCATGTCACCCCCGTACTCAGTAAACTCCAGGGATGTCCCATGACCTCTAGGATCAGATATAAAATCCTCTGTCTTTTAAACCCTTTCATAACTCAATGCTACCTTTCCAATCTTCTTATGCATTACATGCCTCCATGTATTCTTCAGTTCAGAGACACTGACCTTCTTGCTATTTCCTAGAATGTCCTCCTTCCTCATGTCTACCTCCCAGCCTTCAAGTCCCTGCTAAAGCCTAACCTTCTACAGGAAGCATTTCTCAATCCCTCTCAAAAATCTAGTGTCTTCCTTCTACTGACGATTTCCTATTGATCCTGTATGTTGCTTGTTTGCATATAGTTATTTGAATGTTGTCTATTCCATTAGATTGTGGGCTTCTTGAGGGCAGGGACTGTTTTTTGACTTTCTATACCCTGACATTAGCACACTGCCTAGCATATAAGGACTTAAAAATTTATTGACTGACTACATGAACTCGATTGTTTAGACCTGGGGTTTGGTGCTTCCTAAGACTCTCCTTGATTCATTTACTCCTTCAGGAACTATTATGTCTTTTTGTTTGTTTTGTTATATTATATATTTGTTTTGTTTTTGATATGTTTCTCTCTGAATTTTATCTGTATCAGGTTTTTTGAATATCAGAGGTTAGGACTGACAATAGTCCTAAAGTCATTTAAATGGTGGAAGATCCTCTACAAGACCTTACCAGCAAGCAGCAGAGCAGAGTAAAAGCAATATCCTAATTCTTGCCTTCATGCAAGCTGGGATAGTTTTTTTTTCCTTTAAAGGCAATGAAACCATCCTGAACTTTTGGTTGACTCAGGGGATTAGACTAAAGATTCAGGCTACAGATGTCACTTTCCTGGAGGATGAATATAAAACAGCCACCAGACTTTCTAATACTTGGCTGGTGCTCTCTCTGATACTTGGCTGATGAGTTATGACAGGGATAAAGATCTAGCAAAGGAGACTGAGCAAGAGCAGTCAGGTAAGAAAACCTGGAGAGAGCAATGTTATGAAAACCTAGAGAGAAAAGAGGATCAAGGACATGTGGGAGATTTAAAAGTGTCAGAGAGTATACAAAGAGGTCAAAAAGGTTAAAGATTAAGAAAAAGAAACATTGGATTGGGCAAATAAGATCATTTGTAACTGAATACAGTACTACCTATGTGGTTGGTAAGTGCTGTTCAGCCTTTTCAGTTCATAGTGGGCTTCTCAATGTAAAAAGATGAACATAAGCAGAAGCAGGAATATCCAGGCTACAGGAAAGATGATGACATTGATCCTTTCGACAAGTCGGGAAGAATTTCCCTGTACCAACATTCACTTAGGGTTTCCTGGTCGACCAGCTAGGACTTACCTTGGGAGCCCCATGGAAAGGTAAGGTATACAAAATCTTTGAGTAATGAAGGCAGGCTAGGGGACTGCTTCTTTTCTTCTGTGGGGACTAGGTTAGATACATTCACTTCCCTTGCTGCTAAAGACAGAAAGCCCCTTCCTAATGAAGCCACATGTTGGTATTCCAAGCCCTGCCTGACAAAGAGGTAATCAGTGATCACTGAGTATTATACTGGCAGCAATTTGAAGGGACAAATCAGTTTTACATTATAGTAAGTAAGACGCAGTGGATCAGCCTTTTGTCATTGTACATGCCCGTGACCACTTTTATGCCACTGAAAGCCACTCTGCTCACCTCCCCCACTAATGCCTGTGTCTCTGCTCTTCCTAGGATATAAGTTACTGCCTCCTGCTCTGGAACCTGCACCTTGGACTGTTCTGCCAAGGTCAACTGTGACTACCTGTGCCAGGCAGGTCACCTGAACTCTCCTGCCCTATGCTGGGAAAGAAGGCTCCTACAGTTCTGAGAGCTACCTCACTGGGTCCTGATTCTGCTATGTTGTGGCAGGATGGACTTTGCTTCACTTCTGCACAAGGTTGTTGAGAGCCTCCAGATCTCAAATTCTCTCAGACCTTCATTTTGACCCACATTGGCTGTTTTCCCTCTCCATCTCAAACCCCTAAACAAATAGGATTAGATAAATCATATGGCCATTAACAATGTGTGATTTGTCTCATTGTGAGATAGCTGATAAACATTAAAATAATGCATAACAGGCAGCAATTGCTTCCAGGATTGAATTTTCATTCCTTCTTTCCACAAGGCTGACAAGGTGTATATAAGGTGTTGGATATATCACTCTAATCCATATGTAAGGTGATTGCCAAAGACCCAGTATTTTTCTAGTTTTTCATGTGTTCAAACAAGGATAAAACTCACAAATAAATGTGTATATATGTATACACACATATATACATACATGCATATCCATACACATATACATATATATATATATATATATATATATATATATATATACTTCTTAGGAAATACCAAAGAAAGGGTAGGATCTAGTGAAATAAGCAAGGTCTTCTGTGAGCAGGGAGGTAGGAAAATGAATCAGTAGTTTGGTTGCCTTCTTTATTACCAACTATAGGAAAGAGGAAGTTATGGGAACTTTGGTTATAGGACCAAACAGATTCCAAGCATGGCCATCAGGTCTAAAATAAGAGAGTTGCACAAACAAAGGCTAACCTGGAAAAATATGTGAAACTGAGTTTTCAGTGTTGCACAAAATTAGCAGGTACATGATGCTCAGCCAGAGGTCAATCTATACCCAGAACATTATTGAGACAGACCTGTGACTATGCCTCCATATGTGAAATGCACCTAAAACAAGGGAATGAACACAAAATCCTATTAGTAAAGCAAGCTTAGAGTGACAGGAAATTTTAGTATAATTGAAACAAGCTTAAACACTGGAAGCAGCACCCATATAGGACAACATTGAAGAAATTACTCAGTTATGGGTTTCAATAGTCATTTTGATCAGGTCATTTGTCATGTCTTTTGATATCTATAAGAAGAACTAAAAATATAGTAGGAATTTCTTCCTCTATTTAGGTGTGGATACATTCCTTTATTGGATTTAATTAGTACTCTTTCTTCTCCTCCACCTTCTTGGTTCTTGCTATTTTATTTCTCCTTTTGGTCTACAAGTTGCCAAGCTTCAATTCTTTTCAGAAGACTAGCTAAAAACCACAGCACTAACACTCCCAGCTGTGTGATTTGTAGCTACTGAATCTAGAGACTAATTATAGGACTTATTAATCTAAGTCCCCATTTGGAATGTACCATACAGCTGCTTGTGAACAGGCACAATAGGGGTCTATACTTCCTTAAGCATATTAACATATTATTTTAAATCTTTTGGTACTAAAAACTAAAAGATCTCTGGTTATTTGTTGTCACCCTATGTCATGTTAAATATATATACCCAGTAAGCATCCCATGATGCACTACATCAATTCTTTGCAGTCAGCTAAACAAAATTTCTCTGGGTTACTCTGAGTAAATGTGGCACATGCAAGGAAGGGGTTGCCAAAAGAGAAAGCAATGAGTGGGTGAATCACTCTGCAAAGTGATCCCCAACTTTAAAGTGGTCTCTTAATGTACCCCAAGATTACCATTAGCTGGTTTGGCTGTCTCATACTGCTGATTTTATTGAGCTTTCAATCTTCAAAAAAAACCCAGATTTTTTTTCAGACATGGCTCCCCATTTGTACTTATGAAGTTGATTTTTTGTATAATATGTAAAATTTTACATTTGTCCTTATTGAATTTCATGTTATTTGATCAAGCCCGGCGCTCTAGTCAGTTAAGATAATTTAGATCTGTCATGCCAGTACATTAGGTATGCCAGTACATTAGGTATCACTCTTGTACTTAATTAATTCCAATGGCTCCCTATTGCATTATGATTTGAACTCCTCTGTTTGATTCTTAAAACCATTCACAACCTGGATTCAACTGATCTTCTCATTCTTTTTATAAATTACTCACTTTCCCACTTCCTGCACATCCAGAACCACTGGCCTTTTTATATACAAAGCTTCATTTCCTGATTCCATGCCTTTGGACTTGTTGTCTCCCCCATATTCCTCTATGCCTGAAATGTACTTCTTCCTCACCTCTGCTTCTTAGATTACCACGTTTCCCTCAAAAATCAGCTTAAAGTCACCTTCCATATTGTAGCACTAATGCAATATTTATAGCTCCCACAATCATGATCAAGACCATTACTATAAATATCGCATGACGTTGGGTTGAAAAATATACCAAACCCTCCATATAGAGGACAGAACTGAAACATTTATTTAGATACCAGAAAACCAGTAAGCTGATTCCATCATAGTACCAAAGATATTAAGAAGCCATAATAACACTGAGAGCCACAGCATCCTTTTTAGCCTTCCCACAAAAAATATTAGATCAATAATTACTCACAAATCTCTCTATCTTCTTGCCTGAACCTCCTCTCTTTCCCACCATTTCTCTGCCTCTGATTCCCAGCTTCCTGTGGCTCTGCTTCCCTTCAGCAAGCTCTTCCCACCACAGCTCCATGTAACTACATTCAGCCTATTAGGGGGCAGAATTTACTTTCAAAGTAGGGGAGGTCGGGTGGCTAGGTGGTGCAGTGAGTAGAGCGTCGGCCCTGGAGTCAGAAGGACCTGAATTCGGATCTGGCCTCAGACACTTAACACACCCACAAACAAAAACAAAACAAAACAAAACCTAGCCGTGTGACCTTGGGCAAGTTACTTAACCCCAATTGCCCTCCAAAAGGCAAAAAAAAAAAAAAAAAAGCAGAGGAGGTCTTCAAACTCTCCCCTAGGTCTAAGGGGCAGGGAAGATCTTCAAATTCCCATTCCCATTACACATAAGAAGACTTTACTGATTTCTCCCCCAAATTGCCTTGTATTTCTTTTATATGTACTTCATATATCCTTATATACATACAGATTATCTTCCTTCAGTAGAATGTAAACTCTTTGAGTTTCCTGTTTCACTTTTGCCTTTGTATTACCAGCAGGTTACCTAGCAGTGTCTAGTACATAGTAGATACTTAAATGCTTGTTGACTGATTGATGGATAGCCTGTCAAAATCTTTTTGAATCCCAATTCTGTCATCCAGTATGTCAGTTCTTTCTCCCCAGCTTTATGTCATCTACAAATTTGATGAGCATGCCGTCTGTGCTTTTATTCAAGTCATTGATAAAAATATTAAATTGTAGAAAGCCAGGTACAGACCCCTGAGGCATACCCCTGGAGTCTTTCTGCCAAATTTTCTTTGAACCATTAATAATTACTCTTTGAGTCCAGATACAAAACAAGTAAATCAACCTGCCTGTATCATTATTTAGTTTCTATCTTCTTGTTTTTTACAAAAATGGTATGAGATTCTTTGTTAAAAGCTTGACTAAGATCTAAGTAAACAATATCTAAAACATTCCACTAATAGTAGATTAGTAATTAGTTACTAATTAGTAAGCCTATCAAAAAGAAAATCAGGATAGTCTGCAACAACCTGTTCTCGATGCTTACTTTTCTACATATTCACTCCTGATCTCTTTCACAAACCATTCCAGAATTTTCCCAGGAATTATTGCTAAGCTCACTGGCCTATAGTTTGCACTTTTGGAAAATCAGTGTAACATTCACCGTCCTCTAATCTTGGGGTACATCTCCATTCTCCACAATCTTTCAGATATTACCTACCTAAGCAGTCATATCTGCTGGTTCACTACTCAAGAATGCAGTTTATCTGGGCCAGAGGACTTGAATTCATCAATGAGTTAGATGATCCTTCCTATCTCCTCATTTATCTTGAATAACAAATCCCTGTTAGCCATTTTTGTTCTAACACTTCCAGCACAAATGTCATTCACTCTGGCAGAGAAAACAGAGAAGAAATAGGGTACAGTGGAAAGACTCTGAAGAGGACCTAGGTTCAAATCCCTTGGACTCCTTGGGCCTCGGTTAAATGATGAACTCACTGTCCCCTGAGATTTCTTCTAGCTCTAAATCTATGATTCTATGGAAACAGCTCTGCCTTTTCCTTATTGCCAATGATCGCTGTCTCTCCTACTGCCTAAGCCACGGTCCTTGATCAAACTGTTTTTGATTCTCTTCTCTTCCTCTAACAGTTGCAGCAGAGACAACAACTCTTCTTGTTACCCTGGTCTTCCTAGCCATGCTCAGTTTATTCTGAGTTTCATCATTCTTGACATGACTTTTTCAGGAGAAGAAGTCAGACACATGTACAGACACCATTAATTTGCTGAGATAGAATTAATCAAGTGGAAGATGCTGGGAATTTGCTTCCAGAGGACGAGGACTAGAATGTTTGTGGACATCTCTGTTTGCCTACCATATGGTTGTGAATAGCTTTTTTTCATTGGCTGAATAACAAGAAGTGTTGGCATTTTTTAAATGGCTTGGCAATACCTGCCTTGGTTTTTCATATATTCAGGTCTGAAAGTGAAAGTGACCCTATCACTCACAGCATGAAGTAAGGGAGAAGAACCTAGGGGTTGCCTCTGCCCTACTCCTCAACTAGGTTATATGGCCTTGAGAAATAACTCTGGGTCTTTGGCCTTTCATTCTTTTCTTTTCTAGGTGCAATGAGTGAAGTCTCTTCTCCGGTCTGAGAATGTGATTCATGGGGATCCAGGAGTCTAGAAATACAGGCCAGATGTTGCAGCTATCCCAGCAACAATATCCTAAGGAGCTCCATCCCAGCAGAAGTTGGCATAGCTTTGTACTTGCACTTGATGGGACAAATGTTATGTAAGAATTGAGCCAATCCATGAGCCTGGTCTTCTCCATTCTCCTCTCCAGAGACCAATGTGATATGGGGGAAATACACACTGGAGGTATTGGGAAAAAATGTTTGCATTCTTATTCTTGCTATATTTTTGAAGTAATGTCAAGTTATTCAATGTAATTAGATTGCTAATCACTGGGATCCTGAGGATGAGAGGAAGACAAACAGTAGGGGATTGAGCTAATATCAGAATAAAGGGACTCTCCAGCTCCTTAGGGGTACTAGAGAATCCTGAGGGGGATAAAGTATAATAGGCTAGGACCTTAGAAAGTGAGGCCAAGTCAACTGTTTCATACTACTCTCAATTCATCTTTTGTTATCTGTCCTTGTTTTCAGTCTCCAGAGTAAATACTCATTAATCAAGACTTCTTTCCTATAAAAAAAATGTTCACAAGTAGTTCTGCTTTCCAGTGAAATTACTTCAAAGAATACAAAATTGTACATATCTCTTATCTATATGGGCTTTTGAATTTGGAGAGTTGGAAATGATGGGGAGTTATCACCACCCAGCCATTGGACTAGTGCCAGAGGCTAATTATTTAATTTGGCCAATACAGTAACCAAGACAAGTTATGTTGCATTTAGAGTGAGAAGGAATCAGTGCTATTTCTGGAAACTTTATCCTTGTGGCTTAATGATATGAGAATTTCCCTAGTATTATTTATTGAGGCCAGTCTACCAACCAGGAGGTAGTCTGAGAAATGGGTGGTTAATTTAATTAAGATTAATTTGGGGGGCAGCTAGGTGGCGCAGTGAGTAGAGTGCCAGCCCTGGAGTCAGAAGGACCTGAGTTCGGATCCAGCCTCAGACACTTAACACACACAAACAAAAAAATCTAGCCGTGTGACCTTGGGCAAGTTACTTAACCCCAATTGCCCTCCAAAAAGAAAAAAAAAAGATTACTTTGAAATTGAAAAACTCGTTTTCCAAAATCCAGGGTTTGCAGGGATGCCAGAAGTCAAAAAATTATTAGGGTGGCTATTTTCATGGACCAATGGCAATTTAAATTCTTTCCTGATATTATTGCACAGAATAATTCAGAACCCCTCTTAACTACCGTTCTTGTAAACAAAGAGGTCATTAGTTGGTGTATTTCATAAGCACTGAACATTTATTCATTATTGTCTACCCAGACACTTTCATCTTGCCTTTCCATAGGTAAGATTCCTTTCATTGTGCAACATAAGCCTCTGGTTTCTCAAGGCAATAATGGAAATTCGAAAACATGATGATACTATCACTGAAATTTGGAGCTCATCAAATCATCCAATAAAAGCTACCCATGAGATTATAAATTAGATATTTAAGGTAGGAAGAACTCAGAATGCCAGCTAGCCTTTTTCCATTTTTGAGGCAATAGTGTTCCCATTAACTTGAGAGTTATCAGAACTCACATAATTGCATAGGCCTACTGTAGTAGCGCTAAGAGCAATGAAAATGATGAGACTTGGAAAACATGCTGTCTCTGTCTCAAATTATTCTTGTTTGGGGAAAAGATGGATCAAGACTCTTTGCTGTTCTCCAGCACTGGCTCAAGTGCTTATAGGAGCAGCCTAGTCAGGCGGCTGGGTCTCAGCTTTGCATTCATACTCCCCATGTGATATACGTGGGAGATAAGAGACAACCACACTCCCTTGCTGTTGACTCAAGAATCCAGGAAACCTTTGTCCCCTCCCAAAAGAATGATGACAATAAGCAGTTAAGGCTCACGCCTCCTACTATGCCCATTAGATTATGTGATCTCTAAATGAATTTTAGACTTCCCAATACTTTGAAATATCACTTGAGAAACAAAACATAGGGAATGCTAATATGAATAATATAAATATGCTAATAGCAATTGACTTGGAACTTTTAGGCCTGGGTCTATAGGTCAAGGAAGTTACTGATAATAAGAATCTATATGTAAAAATGTTTATAGTACCATTATTTGTGATAACTAAAAGATGGGAACAAAACAAACGGGAAATGGCTAAATAAGTCATAGTATTTAAATAGTGAAATTTTACTATACCAGAAGGAATGAGATTTGTTTGGAGGGTATGAATTGGATAGTCACTGAGGTCCCTTCCAACTCTAAAATTCTATGATTCTGTAATTCAGAGAAACAGGGGATGACATTATTCACTTGACACTTACTGTGTGTCAGGTATTGTTCTAGGTGCTGGGGATAACTAGACAAAATGAAGCAATTCCTGCCCTCGAGGAGCACATTCTACTAGGTAAAATATTATGTACATACATCAGCAAATATAAAATATATCCAAATTATATCCCTAGTTGTGGTGGAGAAGGTGCTAGTATCTAGAGCTATCACTACACCATTCTAGTACAGGTCCTCATCAGATCATGCCTGTACTATTGCAATAGCTGGCTTGCCTGCCTCAAATACACTCCAATACATTCCCCATTAGGCCACTAAAGTGATTTTTCCAAAATATAGGTCTAATCAATGTCACCCCATCCTCTACTCAATAGACTCCTATTGTCTCAAATACAAAATCCTCTGTTTGGAGTTCTTCATAATGTAACCCCCTCCTACTTTTGTAGTCTTCTTATACCTTCTTGCTACATGCTTTTTGATATAGTGACAAAGGCCTCCTTGTGGTTCTTGAACAAAACATTCCATCTTCCAACTCTAGCTATTTTCTCTGGCTGTCTCCCATGCCTAGAATACTCTCCCTCCTCATCTCCACCTACCATCTTTTCTTAATTCCTTCAAGTCCCAAATGAAATCTTCTCTTCTACAGGAAGCCTTTCCCACCCCTCTTAATTTTAGTGTCACCCCTCTGTTAATCACTTCCTACTTATCCTGCATATAGCATATGTGTAAATATTTGACTGTTGTCTCCCCCATTAAATTATGAGCTCCTTGAAGTCAGGGCCTATCTTTTGCCTTTTTTTGTATCCCCAGCACTTAGCACAGTGCCTGGAACATAGTAGGTGCTTCATAAATGTTTATTGATTGATAAATTATCAGGATAGTATTTGTATAGGAGGAAATACTTGAGCAGAGCCTTTAAGAAAGCTGTGGGTCCTGAGAGACAGAGGTGAGAAAAGACTGTGTCAGGTATGAGGAACAGCTTAGTATGAAGTATTGCAGACTGAAGAAAGTACCATTGGCTTGAACAAAATTAAAATCAAATATAATAATAATCATACCATTAACATGAAAAGACAAATCTCTTTTTTTTCTGTTAACAATTAATAAACTACTTGGAGGGAATGTACTTCACAGAGGTGGGAGTGTCTGTTGGGAAGAGTCTCTTGTGCCAAAATAAACTGTATCAATGGAATAAATCAATGAATTTATTTGTGAAGCACCTATTGTATGCCTAGTACTTTAATAGGGCTGGGGATAAAAATTAAAAAAAAAAGAAACAATCCTTCCTCTCAAGTAGTTTATATTCTACTGGAGATGGGCTAGGGGATTCAGGTAGACAATACATACATACATAAGTATGAAGAGGTGTGTATGTGTAGTATGCTCTGTTTTTTCCCATGTAGGTTATATGTGTCCATATGAGTCTATCTAGATGTGGCTTGCAGTGAAGCAAGAACAAATATCTAATTTAGAGTGTCCTTCTCTCTAAAGGAGACTTTGATTCCTTCCAAGAGGCAAAGTAGGAGGTTGGGGCCAGCAGCTGGTCATTCTATTCTTCTCAGAGAGAGAAGAAAGTGGGCTAGAATGAAATATTATTAGTCTAGGAGAGATAATTTTTAGGTTCAAATTTCACTCCTGATTGTTATCCCTTGCATGGAGAAAAAAGACTCAAGTTCTATATCTTGATTCTCTTCCCACTTGTTCCTGTAGCAAACAGCACACAGCAAATAGCAAATAAATCCACTTATCTAAATAGATAGCAAGCAGGAATCAGAGAAAGTATATGTGGGAGACAATATACTAGATTACATAGAGTGAATGAGCTTTCTGTTTGGGAGTGAGATAATTCAGTTCAGCCAACAGAAAGAGAGTCTCATATCTCGAAGTCCCTTGAAGTCTATAGTGAAGCTCACCAGGGATAGGGACATGATAAAAATGGCCAGCTCCTCTACCTGTGCCTTCTTCCCAGAGTCTTTCTCTCCCTTCAGGCTCCTGAAGAGAGTCTGTAATAGTGTGACTCTCTCTCAAAGCTCAACGCACAGAAGATCAGGAGTTTTCTTCTCTCTTGCTTTCACCAATTTTGCCTATCCCTCATTCAGGTGAAGGATAGTGAATAATCAGTCTCCACCAGAGAGAAGGGAGTCTCATGCAGTTGGCCCTTTGAATCTAGAGTTACAAGTAAATACATATATAGATATAGATATACACACAAACATATATATATAATGCACAAAATAGATACAAGGTATACAATGTCATTAAGAAAACTGACATTAACAGTGGGGAAAAGAGTGACAAGAAAAGTTTTAAGGAATTTATAAGACAGAGGTAAGGATATTGTTTGTTTGCTTGTTTGTTTGTTGTTATTGTTTTTCCTTTTCAAAGAGGACTAGTGACATCATGGGTGATATCCTGAATGTGAACTGAATTTAAGTGAAGCAAAGATGCACAAAGTCATCAGCCTCACCCTTTGTCCTGTCACCAAAGTCCAGTGGCGGGTGAAAATCGAGATAACTGGCAATGGCCTAGGATACAGTGGATGACCTTGGTGTCTTTGATGCCCAACTAAGCTCTAAGTGCTCCATGGCATCCCCCTTCAGCTACCTTCATGGTCTTTGGAACAAATTGTTCTCATAAGCCCATTCCACTGGAGGAAGTCTTTACATGCTTGGGGTAGACATCCCTCTAACTCACTAACAGGTTTGATACCACCATTGGTAACCCTGAGCCTGTTTTAGTCTATCTGCTGAGACAGTTTACCCAGGTGTGGCCACCGCACACGTTACAGTTTCTTGGAACCACAGGTGAGGGTTGGGTGAATCAGGTGGACACCAAAGGTAGATGAGCAGCTCTGAAAAGGGTTTGGCAAGTCCTTACACAAGAAGTGATAGTCTTCTTTGAACACCTTATATACCCCATTACAGTTATGAGGAACAACCAGTGCAAAGGCATAGAGATGAGAGATGAAATGCCACGTGTTAAGTACAGAAAAAGTGTCCAGATTGACTGAAGTACAGTAAAAAGGAGTAATGTTTAATGAGACTAGAGAGATAGAATGAGGCTAGGTTGTAAACCATTCTAAAAGCCAAATAGATGAGCTCATATTTTTGCCTAGAAGCAAAGAGAGACACTGGACTTGGCTAGAGTCGGCTAGAGTACTAACATGGAGTGATGTACACTTAAGGAAATAAGGGAGCTCTGTGAAGGGTGTGTTAGAGTGGAGAGACTCAAAGCAAGGAGACCAGCTAGGAGACCTTTACAAGAACCTAGGTAATGGTGATGAGAGGCTGAATTAGTGTAGTGCTTGTATGAGTCGAGAGACGCTAACGTATATACAGAAACGGCAAGATTTAGGTTGGATATGTGGTGTGCAGGAAAGTGAGAAACCAAGGATAATGCTGAGGTTTTAAACCTGGGGGCCTGAAAGGTTGGGGGTGGGGTATGATGATGTAGTCTAGTGAGTCTGAAATATCACTGGGATGTCCAGTATGAAACATAATGACATAGGACTGAAGCTCTTCAGACGGATTGGCCCTGGTTAATATAGATTTTCCAATCACCTTTATAAAGATGACAGGCCCATGGGAGTTGATAAAAAAAGGACTAAGAACAGAGCTTAATTTCACAGTTAGGAGGTATAATATGAATAATGATCCAGCAAAGGAGACTAAGAAGGAACAGTCAGAGAGGTGGGCAGAGAACCAGGAGAGAATATGATTTTATGAACCTAGAGAGAGTATCCAGGAATATAGGGTGATCAATGGTGTTGAATGTAGCAGAGAGGTCAGGATAGATGAAGACTAAGAAAAGAACAGATTTGACAAATGAGAGGATGCTGGCAACTTTGGAGGGAGCAGTTTCGGTTAGGGATGATGTAAGAAACCACACTGCAAAGTGTTGAGGAGTGAATAAAATAAGTGGAAGTAATGAGTTTAAGTAGTTGAGGGGTTTTTTTTTGTTTGTTTTTTTTTTTTTTAGAATTTGGCTAAGAAAGGTAGGAAGGATTCTTTCTGACCTTCCTCCTGTGCATTAAAAAAAAGTGCTTTCATGACCCTCCTTCTTTTCCTTTTCTTCCTTTTTTCCCTACCTTATCAATATCTCTCTCCTTTCACACCCTTTCCCCTTTGGGGAAAAGAAAAGAAAAAGGAAAGAAAAACAAAGACTGTGTGAATAAATATTTATTAGTGAAGCAAAAGAATTCTCACATTGGCCTTGTCTAATTCTGCACATTGAGTCTATTTTCAGCTGATGGCATAGAGGCCTCAAATCTGACTTCAGACACTTACTAGCTGTGGGGCTCTGGGCTTACCCTCTATTTGCTCTATTTCTTCAACTATAAAATGGGGATAATAAGAGCAAGGATATTATGAGAATCAAATGAGAATATTGATAAAGAGCTCCTAACACAATATCTGGCACATGGTAGACATTATATAAATGTTTATTTCTTTTGCTTTCATTATTCTCTCTATGCAGATGATCCCCAAATGTACATACCTCTCTCCTGAGCTCATGTTGCATGCAGGGAGAGACAGAATGACAGAAAGTCATGGTCACATAGAGCTAGCTTTCAATTCAAGTCAGCAAGAATTTATTGAGCATATTGTATGTCACAGACTATGCTAATCACTAGGGATAAAAAGACAAACAAAACAAAACAAAACAAACAACAACAACAAAAACCAAACAAGGACAAAACAGTCCCTGCTCTGAAGGAACTTGTTTTTGAATTACATCATTGAGGGTTATCATTTGGTGACCGCTCAGCTTCCTCATTTTGTTACACAGTAATTTTATTTGTTGTTATGTTGGTAGGTGTCAGTAGGTATATGGTAGTGAGACTTGGATGACACTTGCTTTGCTTTTTTCAATATTGCATAAATTATCACAGACTAGATAAAATTAGCAAAACAAGAACAATTTTAGGTTTCCTTTTTTTCTTCCCCTGGATCTTCCAATATATTTAAAATATGGTTTTCAGGAGAGCACAAACTGGGTATTACATGTAATTCTGTATAACAGGGATGATCAGGGGAACACCCTGAGCTATTGGACTGGTGCCTCTCCCAAATGTGCTTGGGCTCTGTGAGGAGGGAAACATGCTCTCACCCCCTTGGCTAAATAGCACATAACCAGTGCTTCCTCATGTCCTATGCCCCCATGACTGGGAGCTATGTTAAAGAGGATTGACCAAGAAGAGCCCCATCATCTGCGGGTCATAAGAAGTATGGAGAGATAGCTTGAGGGTGGCTTTGCTGGAACACAGCCGAAACAGTTCTCCCTTGGACTTTCAGTGAAGGGGGAGGGGATTTCTTTTCATCTGTCCTTCCTCTTTCCTTCTTCCCCCAGCTGTGAAGGCAACTGCAGTAAGAATATACACTTGCCTAGACAACCCTGCATATCAAATCCCTGGCTGCCTCTCCCATTTTATGTTTCTTTCCCTGAATCCAGATCTCCAAACAGCCTTGTCAGTATTTTGTGAGTTTGAGAGGTCAGGTTCTGGTTGCCAAGAAAAAAAGTGATTTTTACAACTTCTCAGGGGAAAAGAAAACCACTATATGGAGGATTTTGTTGTTGCCATCTAGCTGCCCCATAGAGAGGATACTAAGCTGAAAGGACTAAGAAAGTCCGAAGACATTCTCTGGTTTGTCAGAATATCTTAATCTGTGAGTTGCTCAGACAGTATAAACCAAAGGTGAACATGAAAAATCTGTTGAGCAGTCCTATAAAATTGTCTTTACCTCCTGGGAGAATGATGGGTGATGGGCTATTATTTCATATCTTGAATATTTAATACATGCTTATGAGTCTTCTGTATTTCAAGAGTTTCTTTTGTGGTGGAGGAAATAAATATACCCAGAACTGATAACCACTTTATCTTATATCTTGTATCTACTTTGTATAGTGTATCTAGTCTCTTTCTGTAAGGGATCCTGCAAATCTGTTTGGGGGAGATCCTAGGCCATACTTAACCTTTGTAAAATTTTCCCTTGAAAATATTTTGGGTAGGGGCATAACGAGACAGAGAGTATTAGGAAAAGCAAATTCCCACAAGGACAGAACCTTATTAGTTTGAACCTGTTACTGAGAAGGAGCATCCCCCTCCCCCATCACTACAGGTGACAACCACATCATAGGACTTGGGAAAGAAGATGCCAATACAGGGTAATGAGAATGATTTTTTAAATTAACATATCAACATCAGAAGTTATACATACAAATGAGCACTGTCCCTTTTAAAGTGCTTACTTTGAGACATACTCATTTCTTTTTAAAAATGTTTGTTTTATTTTTAAAAGCATCAAGCATTCATTTTTTTCTCCCTCCAATCTGTTCTCCTCATCCCCCCACCATTGGAAAAAAAGAAAAGAAAAAGAAAAAACAAAACCCTTGCAACAAAGATGGATAGTTAAAACAAAATAAATTTTGCCATTGGTCATCTCCAGAGTTTATTGTCCCTCTGTCAGGAGAGAGGTAGCATGACTCATTACCAGTCTTCTGGTTGGTTATTGCACTGATCATATGTATCAAGTGTTTCAAAGTTTGTCTTTACAATATAATTACTGCATAAACTGTTCTCATTCTGCTCAATTAATTCTGTATCATTTTATATGAGTCTTTAAAACAGTTTCTTTCATCACAGCAAATAGTATATTCCATTGAATCCACATACCATAATTTGTTTCAGAAATTCTTCTAGTGATAGGTGCCCCTTAGGTTTCATTTCTTTGTCTGCACAAAAAGATTTGACTAGCCTCTTATTTTAATGATACTGTCATTGCTGAAATCATTTTTGCTAACTCCTGGAGAACTGCATTCACAATCTTTGCCACAGCCTTTTGAACAGCTTCAATCTTTGTGCTTTCAAGGTAGATAAAGATTTTTATCATCAAAAATCAACCAACAATAATTTTGGTAAATATAGTGTGAGATAAATGTAAAGTCTGATATTTTGAATTATAGGCATTACACAATAGCAGTTTGTCTGGAAAAGATCTGAAGGTTTTAAGTCAGGTTTCTGCTGATAAATGTTTAACAACCAACTCTTTGAGGGAAGAATATGTGCAGGACACACTTTTAATCAGCATTATTAACATTTCCTCCATCATTTGTAAAGTCTAAATAATCAACAAAATAATAAATCAGACCTAGCCCTGATTTATAGCCTTGGTTGATTTCTAAGGTCTAAATGCTCACACTGAAAATTTATGGAGCTGACTCCAACACCCCAGTTTCAGTGGAGAGTAAGCTCAATGTGCAATTCTGGGCTACATTTAGTGAAGAATAGTGTATAGAATGAAGTGATAGTCCCACTGTATTCAGCCCTAGTCAGACTATAGTTGGAGTAGTAGGTTTGGTTCTGGATATGATAAACTAGCAAGTACCCAGAGAAAGGCAACCAGAATAGTGAAAGGCTGTGATAAGAATCACAGAATTTAAGAATTGAAAGGGTCATAATGGAATCCCTACTATTATACACCCAAGTGCTTGTTTACCCTTGAAGAACTCCAAGGAGTGGAAATTCACTACAGCTTGAAACTAGCCATTCTACTTTGGGGTAATTTTGTTTTGAAGTCTTTCCTGGGGCTAAGCTATGTGACAGAGTAGATGGGCTTCCGGCCCTGGAGTCAGAAGGAACCTGAGTGAATTTCAGCCTCAGACCCTTACTAGCTGTGTTGTCACTTAACCCTGATAGTCTTTAAAAAGAAAAGTAAAAGTGTTGCCTGACATTAAGCCTAAATTTATCCCTTTGCAACTTCTACCCACTACTCCTAGTTCTGACTTTTAGAGCAAGACAGAACAAGTCTAATCCCCCCTTCTTCAAATACAGCACTTGAATACACTGGGGTATGGTGTGTTCTTTTCTCTATGATAAATATGCTCAGTGCCTTCAACTGATCCTAATATATCATGAATTCAACATCTTCACCATCTGGGTTACCCCCCTCTGGACCGTCTTCAGATTATCAATGTTGTCTTTAAGACATGATACCCAAGGCTCGTCTAGGTAGCACCAGCCTGGAGTTAGGAGATTCTTAATTCAAATCTGACCTCAAGACACTTAACACTTACTAGCTGTGTGACCCTGGGCAAGTCACTTAACCCCAATTGCCCTGCCTTCCCCCCTCCAAAAAAGACAACCGTCCCCAAAAAAAACCCAATGAAAGAATTGCTATCTATAATTCTCTCATCTTATATTTTTGTTGATTGTTTTTTATCCAAGTGTAAGACTTCATGATTATCTCTCTTGTCAACCTGAAAATTTGGTTAAAGGAGGCAAACAGGCTAGGTGAAACACATTTATATCATTTATTGCCTTAATCCTAGCAGCTATGTGCTTCACAGAGCCAGAACCTAAACTCTGACTGCCAGAACAAAAGAATGAGACAGCTTAAATACATTTTAGAACCATCCCAATTCAGGGTGGCTGTGTCACTCAAATTTATGATGTCCACAAATGTTTAATCATTGTATGAGAAAGGAATTTTCTGAATTGGATAGGAGGTAAATACAATAAAATAACATAGTTGGCAAAGTGTCAATTGAAATTATGACTCAAGATATCTGTATTTTCTTTACCATTAACATATAGTATATGTCCAAAAAAATTAAAATAAGAAAAAGTCCCATTACTCAAGTTAGTGCCTCAGGTTAAGGGTTCATCCTTAATGGCCATGAAGTCAGCCCCATCTGGCTTTGTTGACACAGGAAGAGGAATTCTCTGAGTTTCCTCAGAGCACAAAGAAGCTATTAGGTCCAGGCTCTTCTTCTGGTTGATTAGTTCAGGCCCTGGCCCTTTTGAGGTTATTAAATTGATATTAAATGATTATCACTCTTGAATTTCATCTTATAAGATTCAGCCCAGTACTCTACCCTGTCAAGATACTTTGGATCCTTTCATCTACTGTGTCCTTCTCAGCTTTGTGCCATCTGCCAATTTGATATTAAGCCTGTCTATGCTTTTACCCAAGTCATAAATTTGATAGTATAGGGCCAATGAAAAATCCCTAGGAACACTCTACTAGAGACTTTCTGCCTTGTTGATTGGTGAGCTTTTTAAGAACCATTGAAAAACCATTTTGGGGTCTCTGAATCCATCTGATTTTATTATTATCTAATCCATATCTCTCCATTTTGTATATAAGAATAGCAAGACATACTTTATCAAAAGCTTTTTGAAAATCTAGGTAAACTATATCTATAGCATTTTTGTGATTTACTAGAAAAAAAGAAAGGAGATTGGTATGTCATGGCTTATCATTTCCCCCCATGATCAGAAGTATATTTTGTTTTGGTTTTTTGCCTCTTTTTTTTTGGAAGGGCAATTGGGGTTAAGTGACTTGCCCAAGGTCACACAGCTAGTTTTTGTGTCAAGTGTCTGAAGCTGAATTTGAACTCAGGTCATCCTGACTTCAGGGCCGGTGCTCCATTCACTATATCACCTAGCCACCCCAGAAGTATATTTTAATAAGAATTTTTCTCAATTACATGTAAAATTTTTTTTAACACTTTCTAAAATTTTGAGTTCCAAATTATCTCCTTCATTCCCCTCCACTTCCTTAATAAAGGAATTTGATATAGATTATATATGTGTAGTCATGGAAAACATATCCATATTAGCCATGTTAAAAAAGAAAGACCATGAGATAATAAAGTTTTTAAAATGTATGCTTCAATCTGCATTCATACACCGTCAGTTCTTTCTCTGAAGGTGGATAACACTTTTCATCATAAGTCCTTTGGAATTGCTATGGATCATGGTATTGCTGAGAATAGCTATGTCAGTCACAGTTGATCATTGCACAATATTGCTGTTATTATACATAATGTTCTCTTGGTTCTGCTCATTTCACTTTTCATCAGTTCAAGTAAGTCTTCCCAGGTTTTTCTGAAAGTATCCTGCTTGTAATTTCTTTTAGCACAATAGTATTCCATCAGTCATTTATCACAACGGGAGACCCCAGCCCTTTTAGGACCTTTTAAAGTGTTCACTTAGAGTAATGCCCATTTAGTGAACAGGCCTTAAAGAAAAAGTAAGTCAAGGGGGGTGGCTAGGTGGTACAGTGAATAGAGCACTGGCTCTGGAGTCAGGAGAACCTGAGTTCAAATCCAGCCTCAGACACTTAACACTTACTAGCTGTGTGACCTTGGGCAAGTCACTTCCTCCCTCCAAAAAGACCAAAGGGGGAAAAAAGTTAGTGAAGGGATTGCTTCAGGGTTGCTGTTCCAAAGTTTCTCTCCAAAGAGGAAACAGTTACCATTGACATTCACTCTAAGCCAGGAGGGCTGGAAACACAGTCATCAAGTGGAGCTTGGGCAGGGATGTCACTGGATCTAGATGGAGGAGAAAGTGAGGCTGGTGGCCTTGCATAGCCCTCCCTCACTCACAGTCAAGTCATTATTTCCCTGGTGCCATGGTTCTCTTCAAAAGGAAAACCACAGCACAATGTCACAACTTCTTTAGTCATTTATTAATTGATGGACATCCTCTTAATTTCCAATTCTTTGACACATATGGGGCAAGACTTATTCTTGTACATGAATGAAAAATGAAGTGTGCTGTTTCTTTGTAATAACTACTTTCCTTTCTAGATGCTTACCAACTATCTTTTTAATGAGACTTCCAAGAATATTTTCAGGAATCTATATCAAATTAATTGGTCTGTGGTTTGTGGATTCTGTTTTTATCAGATTGTCCTTTGCAGACCAGTTAAAAGAAATAGGGGTGTTTTACTTGGACATGGTGGGGAAGGAGGAGGCACAAGACACCTGTTTTCAAATATTTGAAGGGCTATTATGTGGAAGAGGAAAACTGCCTATTTGCAACTTCTACCCATTGTTCTAGGGTCAAACAGAATGGAGGATTTATGCTTGAAGTGAAAGAAGTAAGAAAAAGTTTCTTAAGCTGTACCAAAGTGGAATGAGTAGTATGTTTGTGTTGGGCTCCCAACCATAAGACCTCCCAAATGTCATTTCATTTTACTACTGCCTTTCAAATTTAGAGCTAGAGCCCTAGCTAACATGTAGGGCTCAGGTTAGACTCCTCACCTCCTCCCTCTCCTAGTCATCAGTCACTGTCTATTACCCATCCTCTAAAACTCAGATCCCAGAGCTTTATCACGAAGGTTGGGGCGGCGGGGCGCCTAACATCCAGCCCCTCAACATCCTGCGCTGAAGTAGCATTTGTGTAAGCCAAAAAAGACGCAGTTGAGTTTTGCTAGGGAGTCAGTCAACTGCATTTATGAAGCAGTTATCTTGGGGGTACAAAGAAAGCCAAAAACAGATTTCCTGCCCCCAAGAGCTCACATTTTAATTGCAGAGACCACATGTACATGACCATAACCGTACATACAGGACACATTCCGTGTCAATGGGATACACTTTCCCAAGGAAGGCGCTAGCAGAGGGCTGGGAATGGGGGATAGAGACTGGGATTGGAGCCAAGTCTTCCAGGAAGCCGGGAGGCAGAGGAGGGGAACATTTTAGACATCAGTCACGGAATAATGGAGATGACGTCCTGTTGGAAGAATGGCAAGAACGCAAGTGGAGTGCATGGGTGGGAGTAAAGCCCAGGAGGGACGTCAGTGCCCCAAAGAGAACTTTCTCTTTGATTTTGGCGGTGATGAGGGAGGTGTCGCACATCACTTTGGCAGCTGAATGGAGGCTCGATTGCGGGGAACAAAGTGAAGACTGTCTCAGCAGGGGGTCACCCCTGGAGGTCATCCGCCAGCCCGGCCATCCAGGAGCTCTTCCAGACTCCGGAGCATGAAATGGCCAGGCACCGTAAAAGCGGGTGGAGGGGGGACTTTGTCCAGACGGGGAAAAACCTCACTGTGATCCCAGATTCGGAAGGTGGGTCTTGGAGACTCTATTCTGGTCTAATTCCTTCTTTTAGAAAAGTGGGAAAGGAGGCCCCAGAGAGACAGGACATCAGACAAAATGGTGAAGAAACAGAGGAGAGAGAGAAGTTCCCGAGCTGTGCCAGCGCGTGCGAACTTGGAAGGGCAGAGTAAGGGAAAACAAAACTGTTATTCAGAAATCTTAGCTCCAAGAGAGCTTCCCATCCCCGAAGCCGTTAGGCCTCCTTTGTCCCGACCGCATCCGGGTCCTCCAACTCCCAAACCTCGGCTCCTTTCTCAAATCACGCCCCCTGGAACGCCGACAAATAGAGTGGGCGGAGCTGTGACGTTATTTGCAATGCCACGCGAGCGCGCTCTCCACCCCTCTGAACCCCTTTTTGCGCCTGCGCACCTGAGATTCGGCCCAGGTCGTTCTCACTGACCCTCCCCCTCTCTAACTAGTTTCCCTCGCCCCCCTCCGTCTGCCCTAGCAACTGTCGTCCCCCGCAGCTTCCGCCCACTTCTGCTCCAGCTGCGCATGTGCGTCTGTTTCGGCCGCCTGGGCCCCGCCCTCCCCGTCACCCGTAACAACCAGCCGTCCCTTCTCTTCTCTTCTCTTCTCCGGGTTCCTCCTCCCCCTCCCCAGCCCACTCCCCGGAACCAGCAGTCGGAGGAGCTGCCTCAGCAGTAGCGGCAGCGTTCGAAGCAGAAGCTACACTAGCAGAGCGGCAGCAGCAGCGGCGACTCCAACAGCGCTGGAGCCGCCGGGATGAGCGCCTCCCGCCTTCCTCTGCTCCGAACCCGGCCTTTCTGACAGGAGGTAGGCGCGTCCTCGCGGGCGGGCATTGTGCGCGTTCCCGGCCCTTCCAGAGCCGGGGAGGCCCGCGGGCTGGGGGGGCCCCAAGGGCTCCTTCCGCATCCCCCTCCCTTTTTGGAGGGTGAGTCCGGGCGTCTCCGGGTGCCCTCCGTCCTTGCCAACCGTCTCCTTCCCGCTGAGCCGGGGTCCTGCTCCCCTTAATTAAGCCCCCCCCCCGCTTCTAGGTCTGGCCCGACCTCCAGGTAGTCGGGTTCTGAGCCTGTGGCACGGGGGTGCTTTTCCCAGGCTGTCCCCGTCCCCTCCCCGCTTCCGCAGCCCGGTCCTGGAGTCCTGGCTAATGCCTCCTGCCACCCCTTCCTTGGGTCTCCAGCCCGGCCCCCCCCCCCCTTCCTTCCCCTCGGCCATTTCTCCCGGGGGGGGGAGTAGTCTGTAGCCTCTTCACGGTCCCCCCCCCCCCCAGCCGTCATGTCGGGATTCTGTCCCAAAGACCCTCCCCCCCCTTCCCTTCCCTCTTTCCTTTCTCTTCACGTGCCCACTTTTAAGTCTCCTCATCAGGTCTTCACCCGGGTCCTGCCCGCCGCCTCTCTCCTACCTCCCAGCCTTCCCCGGGACTGAGCCCAAGTTTTCTGGGTCTTCGGGCCCTTCTGGTCACTGAGTCTCCAGTCAAACTCTGTTCCTGTGCTGGTCTTCCTGCGGTGCTCGGGTGATTCTCCCAAGCCGGGGTGCTCCTCCCCGCCTTAAGAGCCAGAATTTGGGCTCTGGCCCTTCCCCCTCGCTTGCTGGGGTCTTCTTGTTACCACTGCGTGGCCTGGCCGCCTCACAGCCCGTTCTGAGCTCTTTAAAAGTTGTCTGTCGCTGTTTTTAAGAGGACTCACTGCGGCAGAGGCAGCGCGACCAGGGATGTCACTTGGCCTGTGTGATCTGGGGTCTCTTTGGGGGCCAGTTTTCATCCCAGACATCCAGTGTTTTAGCAGTTTCTCAGGTGTCATGCTAAGCAGATTTTCTAAGGGATGTGATGAGTCAGAGGAGCTCACAAACATATTTCAGTTCACTGAAATGAATGGCTGTTACAGTTTCTGAAAAACTGAAAACTGTTCCGGAGACCTGCTCGCTTTTAGGCATGATAATAAATCCTCTTAACAGTAGGTGGTGAGCTAAAGGTGTTTGGGGTTTATTTTTCCCAGGATCCAATGCTGGATTGTAATAGACCCATAGAAATATTAGAGTTAAGAGAAAATCCTGGAGTTTGGGCCCTGATAGTGACAAAAAACAATAAATAATACCCAAATCAGT
Organism: Gymnobelideus leadbeateri; assembly: GCA_011680675.1. Classification (NCBI taxonomy): domain Eukaryota; kingdom Metazoa; phylum Chordata; class Mammalia; order Diprotodontia; family Petauridae; genus Gymnobelideus; species Gymnobelideus leadbeateri. The sequence goes on along the minus strand of WOXC01008064.1, from coordinate 720,330 downwards.
CAATGAATGTTAAGTTCCTAGGACGTGCCAGGCATGTGCCCCGGGAACACAAAAGGTAGTCTCTGCTCTCAAGGAGCTTACAGTCTAATGGGGAGACGACCAGCAAACAGCTATCTACAAAACAAATGAGAACTAACACTAGAGGTGAGAGGAGTTGGGAAAGGCTTCTTGTAGAAGATGAGATGTAGCTTCTACTTAAAAAGAAACAAGAAAAAAGTGAAACTAAGTAAAAGAGTCGTCTTCATTGAAATGCTGAAAGTACTGTAAGACTATAAAGATGATGAAGTGTTTTAATTTTTATTAACGTTGCCCGGAAAGTTTTCAGTTTTTTCAAAGCTAGGTTTTCTTTTTAGTTCAGTCTCTCATGCTGTATTTCATTTCGTATCTCCTGCAGCATGGGGCACATACTTGTCAGTCAGATTTGGTGTTATTAGTTTAAATAAGAAAGGAAATACCAGTTTGGCAGGAGAAATACCTGGTTTCATACAGCAGCAGGTAAGAGAGAAAGCCCTGAAATGCAATCAGAAGAACCACGTTCTGGTCCTTTTCCTTGTTACTCTGCCTTCTCTCTTCACTTGCTGTTTCAGTTACCTATTCAGTCTCCCTGGACTTCAACTGTGTCATCTAAAATGAAGACAGTTTACTAAATATCTTCAGGGTTCCTTCTGTCCTCCAGCTTTGCAGTTCTGTGTTTGAGAGATGCAAGTGTGTTTTAAGAAAAATCCATACTGTCATTTACCCAGTAAACTAGAGAATGGTTATCTACATTATGAAAGGATTCTTTATAGTACAGACTGATATTTTTATACTTACTTACAGATCATTAATTACTTGGTTAGAAACGGGTCTGAGAAACTTTCCTTTTACCCTTGAAGATAAACTCACAAAATTATAGTACAAATTGGAAAATAAATTTTAATTACCAAAGTTCAGGTTGTATGCAGTATTTTACTTGAGCTTAGTGCTTAATTTGAATTGTGTGGTTGTTTTTTCATTTTTATCTCTTCATGTTATCCTCACATTTAGTATTTGGTGAATAAACTAGTTTTTACCATGGCTTAAAATAATAGAAATTTTCTTTTCCAATTAAAAGTGCCTTATAAATTTTGTGGAAACTTAGGTCCAAAGAACTTAATTGACTTGTTCCTCATCAGATAGCCATACTTTGTAGTGGAATTCAGGATTCTAAACTCCAAGGTTAAATTGCCTTTTCCCCCGTTATACTACACTGTTGTTTTCATGTTTAAAAAATTATCCAACTATCTCTTTTTAAATTCTACTAAAAATTCAGCTGATTCTATTTTCTTTCCATTATTGGTTTGAGTTCCTTCTGTTTTCCTACTGTTGAATGGGGCAGTAATGAGATATACAAAGGTAGTTACATTTTTTTCCTCCCGTCATGGTGTGTTTGTATGTGTTTTGCAGGTTTGAAGATTGCTAAAACATTACAATCATGGTGCAAAAATACCAATCCCCAGTGCGGGTATATAAACACCCCTTTGAGTTAATAATGGCTGTAAGTACATTAATTTATTCATCAGTTTTTTTTTATTTTAAAAAACGTATTTTTGTTTTTACAAACTTGATAATTTGTAAATAATTCTTGTTTTAATATTTATCCTTACCTCTCTTCTTCATGCTTTGTTTTTTATGCTTTTATATTCTGCCAGTCTACTTTTTGTTTTTACTTTTAAAAATGTCATCTCGAAACTAATTTTTTTTTTGTAAAATTGACACAATTTTTAGAAATTGTACCATTTTTTAAAAATACTGTTGTACTGTTGCTTAAGCATTACTTAGTTTTTCTTTAAAAAGGGGAAAGTTTTTCCTTTAAAGAAGTGGAAACTTGACTAAATAATTCTTCGTCCAGCATCACTACTGTATTTTTTGTTTAAAAGAAAAACAAAGGATAAAAAAGGGAACATGAAAAACATTTCCTTTTTTGTTTTCCTATTTGTATTGAAACACATTTAGAAGCATTACGTAGACTTTGCATTTATCACTTAAGGGTTGAGTTTCACTTTAGTTATCCCAATAACTTTTTGAAAAGCACTATTTTTTTCTTAAACAATAACCATTTTTACATGATCTAATGAAAATCAGTCAACATATAAGTTTCTTCAGTTTTTATTGAGATTTTAGAGCGAGTTTCACTTACGTGCATGAGAACAGGTAGACATTTCACTAAATAAAAATGATATTTCAGCACTTCTTAGTTATTATTTTAAAAGAAATCTTAAAACACATACTTGCAAGGAAAAGAAAGAGTTGAGGCTTGTGCACTTTAATTATTTTTTTCTACAACTTTTTAAAACAGATAATCTTTGTGTTAGGGTTGTAGTCAGCAAGGAAAATTTATTAAGTCATATTCATTATAGTTTTATTCATTACAATAATTTGAATATTCCATATGTCAAATTATGTCTCCTTAACCAACTGTATAAAAAAGTTTGATTCTACTCAAGTTGCTGTGAGGTGTTTTTAAAGTCTTTTCCTGGCCATTAAGTACATATTATTGTTATGCTGCTTACTAAACTTTTGAGTTGTCTGAAAATATTTTGGATTCTGAAAATGAAAGTGCATTTATTAATTTTTGTATTAACTGCTCCTTTCCCATTTTCTATAATTATGTTATAGAATTTTAGCTTTGTATTTTTAATTTGTAGAAATATTTAATTCTTGAATGATCTTTATTCCATTTGATCTTAGAATTCTAAGATATCAGTCGTCAATATTTACTCTGTATCCTTGTTTTTCGTGTAATTCAGGGAAAACAGTAGAGTTGCTCTGTTAATTTGTCTTTCTATCCCTGATTCAAAATGAGGAAAAAAAAGTCTAAGGACAAGAAATGACAAAATTTTTTTTATGGACATTTACTTACATATCTGTGAAAACTTTAAAAGAAATATTTGAATTCCTGAATAAGAAGTTAAATGTGATATTCTTAGTACCAGAAGAGACTTTAGAACTCATCTAGTCCAGCTTTTTCATTGTGTGGATGAAGAAACGGGTCCAGAGACTTGTAGTGATTTGTTTAAGTGTACGAAGTGAACTAGCAAAACAAGGACTACATTCTGTTTCCTGACTCTCAGAACTCAATAGAACACACCTCACCATGTCTCTTGCATTATTCATATAGGCAGGCTTCTTACAGATTTATCCCTATGGATGAGCTTTCATCACCAGCCTACAACATGTACATTGGGTGCTCAGTTACCCTCAGTGTAATTCCTTACCTCCTGTGTATGTGACATTTTTCTTTCCACTCCCATTTCCTCTGGGAGCTGCCACCTCAGTCATACCTCTCATCTCTAGTCTCCCCTTAGCCACTGTCCACAAATATATTCATCTTCTCCATCCCCCAAAAAAAGAAACTCTCACTTGACCCTGTTACCCCTTGAGATGACATCATTATTATTTCTCTCATAGCCATCCTCCTAGAAAGGGACCCACAATTCTGACAGATCATTGGCCCTAGTCAGGAAGACTTGAGTTCGAATCCACTCTTTGACATTTACTAGCTATGTGACTCTGCTCAAATCATTCTACCTCTGACTCAGTTTCCTCACCTTTAAAAATGGAGTTAAAAATAATACTTATCTGCCAGGGTTGTTGTGAGGATCAAATAATATAAAATTTTCAAAGTACTTTGTAAACCTTAAAGTGCTAGATAGTATTATTATTGTTGTTGTTTCTTCATCTCCTCCTCTTACTCCCTAGCAGTTTGGTTTATTCTTTTACCCCTCGAATGAAACAGTTCTCCAAGGTGACAAAGATTTCTTGGTTGTTAAATCCAGTAGCCTTTTCTTAGTCTTCATTCTACTTCTAGCTCTTCATCTTCTCTCTCTCCCCCTTTATTTATCTTCCTTTGGTTTCATCAGTTTTTTGACTCTATAATTACCTTTCAGATTGATGTCTTGTTCTAGATTATCAGCTACCTTTTCCTTTCCTTCTCTTCTGTCTTCATTGATGTTATCATCTTTAGCTCCTTGACTTTTCCTTTCATTTTTCTCATCTTCCACACTAATCAGTTGCCAAGTCTTATCAATTCCACTTCTGTAACATCTTTGCATTTGTCCCCTTCTACCCATTCACACTAGTTCAGGCCCCCATTACTTTAAGCCTAGATTATTTTAATAGCCTGTTAATTAACTGATCTTTCCCTTCCTCAACCCACCTTTCATAGAGATGTCAAATCGATGTTCCCAAAACACAGATCTGATCATATCACTCCTTTAAATTGTTTCTAGGATAAGATGCATTATTCTCAGCCACAAAACCCCCCAAATCTGGCTCCCACATACCATTCCAGCCTTAGATCATATTCTTCATGTACTCCCCATTTCAGTCCCACTAGTCAGCAGCCATACCCTTTATATGACATTATATCTCCCTTCCCTTTACCTTTGGGTTGTTTCCCTAAATTCCCTTTTAGAGTCCCTAAGCTTTCTTCAGAACATAGTATAGCTCCTACTGGTGGCCTTTTCTGATCCACCCAGTTGTTAGTACTTTTTGCCTTTTGAAATTACATTGTATTTACTTATCTCTGTGCATATATCTTCCTAAAGAGAATGTAAATTCCTTGAAGGCAGGGATTGTTTTTTTATTGTCCTCAGCTACCAAGTACATAAAAGCACTATGGAGTTGTGATTTCATCTGTGTGGAGCACTCCCTTTGCAAGAACTCCCTCTGCCAGTTTGTTTATGATTTAGTATGTCCTTGAGAGTTACTAGGGGCACATAAAAGTTAAGTTCATTGTCATGTAGCTAATAAATGTTAGGGGCAGAATTTCAATCCACGTCTTCCTGATTCCAAACCCAGTACTCCACTATGCCACCACAGAGCCATTTATCTTGTACATAGTAGTTCCTTAAGAGAGGAACTGAAACAGCTTTAAGATCCAGCCTTTGGGGATCTGTCATCAAAGGAGAAGCATGTCAGAAAATAAATTGTAGAAGAATATAAGGCAATATGAATGAAATAACTAAATGTTTCAGGGGGAAGAAAACAGTTAAATCAATTTAACTTTTGGTCTATCTGATAAATTCTTTGATGAAAAAGGGTGAAACTTAAGGCTAGAAAAATGTGGTTTGAAAAAATTTGACTCAGGGATTTCAGTTATGCACTCCTCTCTTTTTTGTCTGGTTGTCACAGTTTGTATTTAGAATTGGAAATAAATACTGGGGAACCTTTTCTCAAATTGGACTGAATCTATCTAATTTAGTCTTTTTTTTACTTTTCTGAATTTATCCCAATATTGTCTTTATCATAGTTAAAATGTGAAAGTCCTGTTGTGGCCAATATAGTAAGACAAGGAAAGATTAATATGAAATCATAAGTAGTTTTTAAAAATTCTGTAGCTTTCATGGCAGTTATCAAGCATTTATTGAAAGCTTACTATATGTTAGCACTCTGTTGAGTGCCACAAAGAAAGGCAAAAACATTCTATGCCCTCAAGGAGCTCATATTCATATGGGGGAGTCAATACGCAAACAACTATGTCCTTACGAGATAGATAACATGATAAATTGGAAGTAATCTCAAGAGGAAAGTCATGAGTATTAAAGGGGACTAGGAAAGGATTCTTTCAGTCAGTCAGTAAATGTTTATTAAGCACCTACTGATTTCCAGGCATTATGCTAAGCTTATAGAAGGTAGGGTTTTATCTGAGACTTGAAGGAAGTCAAGGAAACCAGGGGACTGAGATGAGGAAGGAGAGTATTACAGGCATGGGGAATATCCAATGAAAATGCACCTTGGGAGTGTCTTACCTAAGAAACAGCAACAAGGCCTGTTATCATTGGATCAGTCATAGAGTATGTGGAGGGGAAAGAATAAGATGGGGGAAGACTGGAAAGGGGTAAGGTTTAAGGGCTTTGAAAGTCAAGCAAAGGATTTTTTTATTTCATCCTGGAAGTAATAGTGAACCACTAAAGTTTATTAAATTGGGGTAGTGCTGTGACCCATGTTTTAGGAAGATCAGTCACTTTGGCAGCAGAGTGTAGGATGGATTGGAGAGAGGCTTTGAGGCAGGGAGACCCAACCAGAGATCTCTTGCTGTAATCCACAGATAAGGTATGAGATTCTGCAGTAGGATGATGAATGTGTTGTGAAGGTAGAATTATATGTACCCTCCTTAATAACAACAAAAAAAATCCTTGTAATAAATAATCATAGTTAAGTAAAATAAATCCACACGGGTCATGCCGAAAATTGTCTGTTTCCTTTTGCACATTAATTTTCCTGTCACAACAACAATCACAAGGGGATAGTATGCTTCGTTGGTCCTCTGAAGACGTCGTTGATCCTTTCTTTTCTCAGAATCCTTAAGTTTTTCAAAATTGATCTCAATTTTGTTACTGTTTAAATTATTCTTCTGGTTATTCTCACTTCACTCTGCACCAAATCCCAGGATTGTTAGGAATCATCATAATTTCTTATGACACAATAATATTTTATTACATTCATGTACCACAATTTACTCAGCTATTTCCTAATTGATAGACACTCTGTTAGTTTCCAGTTCTTTGCTTTGTTTTTTTTCCCTCATTTTAATTCCTCCTTTGTGATCAGAAAGTTTGTTTTGCTTGTAACTCTTCCCTCCCCAATATTATCCTCCCTCTTAATAGTTTCTTTCCTAACTCCACCTTTTTCTCTATTGAGTATGATATATTTCTATATCAAATTTTGTGTATATGTATGTGTTCTATTCTTCTTTGTCTGGCTCGGATAAAAGTGAGGTTCATCTCATACCTGCTTACTCTTCTACTTCATCCACATTTATAGACTCTTCTTGTGTACTCCAGTTATGAAAAGTATTAAGTTCTACCCCGTTCTTCCACCTCCTTTCTCTACTAGTGTATTCCTTTTCTTCCTTTCTCTAAATCTGCAGATCAGAACCAGATAATCCCCAGGGGCTCTGTTTTTAAAAGTCTAACTTCCTCAGTACTCTTTTAAAGACAATAAAGTTCTTAACAGATAACTTATATAGCATATTAGCACAGTGTCATAACATAGCCCTTTCCAGTTGCTAAAATAAGTGTATCTTTTCTGTTTGTTTGTTTGTTTTCTGAACTCTAGTTTTTGTAATTCAGAGTCCCTACTCAGCTCTGGTCTTTTGGTCAGAAATGTTTTAAGATTTATTCTGTTTATTAAATATATTATATGTGTATATAATATATTTAATAGGATAAGTATAGATATATTCTATATAGAATATATATTTATTTATTCTATTAAATATACACATTTTCCTCCCTGTGTGAGTATACTCAGCTTATTTTTGGTTGGAAGCCTATATCTTTTCCCTTTTTGGTATATTCTAAGATCTCTTATTTTTATTAGAAACTACCAGGTTTTGTGTGATCTTTATTGTGCTTCCTTAATACTTGAGTTTCTGATTTCTGGGTGCTTGCCATATTGTGGAAGCTCTGGATTTTGGCTATGACATTCTTGGAACTTTAACTTTTGGTATTTCATTTCAAGAGGTAATCTGTTGGTTCTTTCTAATCTATTGGTTCTAAAAAAATCTAAAAAATCATTTATGATCTCTTGAATTGTTGTGTCCAGGTTTTGTTTTTGTTTTTATTGAGGATTCTGATTATTTCTAAATTATTTCTTCTTGACCAATTTTCTAAGTCAGCTGTTTTTGATAGACATTTTATATTTTAATCTATTTTTTTCCAGTTTTTAAAAATTTTGTTGTAGTAATCCTTGCTATCTAATAGAAAATTCTAATTTTTAAGTAGCCTGTTACTTAGGTATGATTGATCACTTTTTTCCTAAATTATTTGTTCTTCTTTTCTCCAGAGCTTACATTTAATTTTTATTCCTTCCTTCATTTATTCTAGGTATTCAGGGAGTCCTTGTGGACAATCTATTTTTTCCTTTGAGTGTTTGCTTGCAGTTTTTACGGATTAATTTTCTCTTTTTAGGCTGGATTTTTAGATATCTTTAGATATATTTTAATTCTTTATAGTAGACTCAATCTTCTTGGCTTGCTCATTTCTCCAAGCTTAGTTTCTGAATTAGAACTTTGTGTTAAGACCAGGATCTTCCCCTGTGAAGTGAATAGGAAATTCTTATTCTTCTATTGTAGTTAGCCAGTTATAAAAATAAATTAGCTACAAGACTGTGATACCCTTGACTATTTCTCTACCACATGGGATTTTAAAGTGTGGGTAAGGGAGGACATCAAGAGCACCATTGAGGCTCTGGGTATCCAGGTTATTGCAGTAATTGAAGGAAACTTTGAGATTTTTGCTGCACTATTTCTTTTGAGGATGATTGACATAGTGCTGGGTTTATCCCTCTCTTTTTCTAAGCTAAAGTAGTGACTCTTAAGAGGTCTATTATGGGGAAGATTTTATCATCAAACACCTCATCTGACACTCTCTTAGGCTTGGGTTGCATGGGGTCAGAAGTTAGCCCCAGATTCCCCTCCCCTGACCTGAAAAAAACAAACCCTAAAAAAGAATTAGAATAGTGGTAGACCCTTGGCCTCCCACTTCCTCTGCACTTTTCTTGTCTCTTCTAGACTCAAACTCTTCAGGGATATATTTACCTGCTTATTTTGTCAAGCTTGTTCCCTTTACTGTGGTTTCCCTAGATAGTATATAGGGACAGTGGGAATCTCATTGATTCATTCACACACATCAGTAAGTTGATGACTAGGCATTTGGCTAACTTAAGAATGTTTCCCTCCATTTACCTGCTTCATTGAATTTCTTCACTTTGACATTCAGAGGACTGAATGTCAAAGCAAGTAAGAAGTTCTAAACCAGGAAGCCTCCCATGCTTTTTTTCTGGGTGTCTGTTGCTGCTGTCCTTTCTCATGGGATTTCTGTATCATTGTTTGGTCTGGTGTGATTTTTTTTTTTTAAAGGATGTTGCTGGAACAGTTGGGGAGCTTAGCTGCTTGCCTCAAGCACCTATCTTTTTTTTTTTTTTAAACAAATGCTTTATTAACTTCTGTTTTACATCATTCATTTCTGCCAGATTTTGAGTTACAATTTTTCCCCCCGTTTTTCCCCTACTCGCCCTCCCAGAATAGCAGTCCCACAAGATATCCCTTCCTCCAATCTGCTCTCTCCCATGTCTTCTCCCATACCCCCTTCGACTTTTCCATTAGAGGAAGGAGAATCTCTGTGCCCCAAGGCTTGCACATCTTATCTCCCAATTACAAACAAAACAGTATTAATAATAGTATTTATATATATTTGAAACATTTAATTTTAAGACCTCGAATTTCAGATCCATTCCCTTCCTCCCTTGTCACCCATTCCCTCTGGGAAGATAAGTAATTCAGTATATGTTGTACATGTCTAGCTATGCAAAACATTATCATGGTAGATATATTGTACAAGGCTGTTTATAATTCCCTCCCACTCATCCCACCCCCCACATGGTCCATTCCCTACATGATCCTGTCCCTCTTCTATAGTGGGTACTTCCAACCTCCCCTCACCCCAAGGATGCCCTCCCATCCATCATCCCTCCTCTCATCCCCCTTTCCCCTATTCTGCTGCAGGTTGAGATATCCCATTTAGTATGTATGTCATTCTCTCCCTGAACCAAATTCAGTGAGAATGTGGTTTTGCCTTTTTGTCTTCCTATTCTTCCCCTCCCATGCAGCCACTTCCCCTTGCTTCTTCTACATGAGATAGTTTACCCTACCCTGTCTCTCCCCATCTCCTCTTGCCACTTTCCTCTCTCACCTCATAATTTCACCCCTTGAGTATCCTTCCTTCCCAACAAATTCAACCTATGCCCTCTATCCATATATAACTGTAAACATATATACATACATTCACATATGTATTCATATGCCCATACACCCTTCTTCCATTATTTTCATACTGAGAAAGGTTTCATCAGTCACAGTTATTGTTTTTCCATATAGGAATGTAAATAGTTCAACTTTGATAAGTTCCTTTTGATTTCTTTTCCCTGGTTACCTTCTTAAGCATCTCTTGCTTTTTGCATCTGGATGTCAAATTTTCTATTCAACTCTGGTTTTTTCCTCAAGAATGCTTGAAAGTCCTCTATTCCACTGAATGACCATATTTTCCCCTGAAACAAAATACTCAGTTTTGCTGGGCAGGTGACCCTTGGGTTCATTCCCAGTTCTTTTGCCCTCTGGAATATCATATTCCATGCCCTTCGATCCCTCAGTGTGGAAGCTGCCAGGTCCTGAGCTATTCTGATTGTGTTTCCACAATATTGAAATTGTTTCTTCCTGGCTGCTTGTAGTATTTTCTCCTTGATCTGGGGATTCTGGAACCTGGCTATAATATTCCTGGGAGTTTTCTTTTTGGGATCTTTTTCAGGAGGTGATCTGTGGATTCTTTCCACCTCTATTTTGCCCTCTGGATCTAAAACATCAGGGCAGTTTTCCTTGAGAATTTCTTGAAGGGTGATTTCTAGGTTCTTTCTTTGATCATGGCTTTTGGGTAGTCCGATAATTTTTAAATTGTCTCTCCTGGATCTATTTTCCAGGTCAGTGGTTTTTCCCATGAGATATTTCACATTGCGTTCTAATCTTTCGTTTGTTTGGATCTGCTTAACAGCATCTTGATTTCTCATAAAGTCATTAGCTTCCATTTGCTTTAGTCTAACTCTGCGGGAATGAATCTCCTCAGTGAACTTTTGAGATTCTTTTTCCATCTGGCAAATTTGGCTTTTTAAGGCATTCTTCTCCTCATTGCCCTTTTGGGCCTCCTTTGCCATTTGAGTTAGTCTATTTTTTAAGGTGTTGTTTTCCTCAGTCAGGCTGTTGATTCTCATTTCATACTTTTCCTGCATCCTTCTCATTTCTCTTTCCAATTTTTCCTCCACTTCTCTTATTTGATTTTTAAAGTCCTTCTTAAGGTCCTCTATGGCCTGTAACCAGCTCATATTTTCCTTTGGGGCTTTTGGAGCAGGATTTCTGACCTCACAGTCCTCCTCCTGTTCTATGCTTCGATCCTCTTTGCCCCCAAAATAGGAGTCTAATGTTGCATTTTTCTGTTTAATTTGTTTCCTTTGCCTTGGCATGTTGCCACTTAATTACTTGACTTTTGGGCTTGTTGCCACAGTATGACTCTGCCACTAGACAGGGCAGCTTCCGTCCCAAACATGTGGGGGGACAACTTCTATTTCTGGCAAACTGAATATCCACCCCACGACCTCCACTCCAGATCCAGGGAGGTTAAAGCAAGAGCCATTACCCTCCAAGACTGATCGCTGGATCTCCCTACAGTTTGCAGGCCAGGAGCTGGAGCTGCCACTGAAAACAACAAAATGGCGTGTCTCCTCAGCAGCTTCTAGCCCCCAGGGGAGGAAGCTGACCCGTTCCCCAAATACTGGTCCTAAAGTCCATAGGGCACTAGCCTCTCGCTTTGTCCTAGGCATATCTATGTTGATATTTCTGGAATCGCCACGGCTGCTGGTGTTCTGGGGTCCCTCCCGCCGGCTGCTGGCCCAGCCGCCCTGGGGCTAAAACCGCTGCTCAAGTGAATCTGGGATCGGCTCCCCACACTGTGCTGGTCCTTCCTGCAGGGCTGCTGGGCTGTCCTCAGCGGGAGGTTAGCTTCTCTGTGTCGTTCTGTGGGTGCTGGGGCTCTAGAGGTTGTTCAGAGTCCCCTTTTTACATAGTTTGGAGGTAATCTGGGGGGAGAGTGCCTTGGACGTGCTGTTTCTACTCCACCATCTTGGCTCTGCCTCGGCACCTATCTTAATTAAGGGGTTAAGGTGAAGATCACATACCTATAAATGAAATGTGTAAATAGCTATAAAATATACAATGTGAATAAGTGGAAAAAAAGACAATAAATATAGCAGGAGCTCGGGACAGGAAAAGCATTGTGGTTGATAAATATGTAGGATTTCTTGAGCAACATAGATAATTAGCTTGAAAGGCAATCACGCAACTCAAAAATGCATTGAATAGTCATTTTTGAGGCCATGATTGCTGCTGTAATTACATGTATTTAGTAACAACCGTGCAAGTTTAACAAGAGAATGCTTTTGTGTTTAGAGCATTAGATAAATATCCTAGCACTGTGTGAATAACATTTAGATTTATTCAGGCCATAGTAGAAGTTGAGTGATTAGTTTCTTGATGTGAGCATTTTTTTTCTTTCAATTGCAGTATGTTCAGTTTGTGGAAAATGTGAATACCACTAGCAGCACTGAGCCTGATTAAGGACTAGCTTTAAGCAGAATATATTTTGTTAGTCATTTTTTCTCCCTTTAATGTTCAAAAGTAGTAAAAGTAATTTTGATTATTGTTGCTGTAACCTGATGTTTAAAACATTTTAATGCCAAATGTTTAACCATAATAAATGTTAAAGGCTGTAGAAACGTTTTTTTTTTTTTATAATTCATCAACCTGTTGTGCAGTTTAGGTTGTAAACACAGCAGTTAGAACCATTAACAATATTAGGACAGTGAATTTAATAACAAGATATCTGACAAACCTTTCCCTCCCTTTTCTTTAAGACATCAGAAATTTGATGCAATGCATATACCTTCGATGTCTGATACCAAGCGTAAGTGAAATTAGTTGGAAAAAAGCAAATAAAGATTGTTCAACAAACTCTCTACTAGATATACATAGAACAAAAGTAAAATCAATGCAATTAAAAGTTCATACATAGATAGGTGTATCCATAATTACATTGGAGAAGGAGTCTGGTCTTGAGTTTTCGAAGGCAAGGTAACATTCCTTGCAAATTCATTCACAAATGGAACAGTTTGTATCCCACTTAAAATAGAAGACAGTTGCTGACATTAAGAGAGAGGCAATTAGTCCTGTGATTTAAAAAGTCCAAAAGTCAGTTCTTATTAGAAAATCAGATGTTTCTTGAAATGCAGGCTCCTCTGAAGTCTGTCATTGTGTAATGTTCCATTAGAAGTCTGTATCATTCTGTGAAAAGGTGGAATGCCAAGTCATTTCCTCTTGGGTTGTCCTTGTGACGATCCCCTGATCCTCTTCTCTTTTTCTGCATCTGGTGGAACATACCTGGACATTCTGTGTTGGCATCTTCAGTGGTCGTTCATCAGTGTCTAAAAAAAAAACAAAACTAAGCACAACCTCGCCTCTACATAATTAAGGGGCAGGTCTTTTCCATTACTTTATTTGGGAGTATATACTTTTTCAAATTGTAATTCTGCTGGTGTATACCCATTTTTAATGACGCTTAAAATTTTTTAGGGTATATAAGGCAGGGGCTAATTGCCCTTGTGATATATAGGTCCAAATCCAAAATCTCTTTTTTATTTTTGTAAATAGGGTTCACAGAAAGATAGAAATGATTTGCTAGTGTAGGCAGGGGCATTATCAGTTTTTGTATCTTTTGGAGTACCTAAGAAATGAAAAACAATGGAAATGTAGTGAAAAACCAATGCTTCTCCTTATAAAAGTGTAGCTGCAGGTATAATCATATAAAATTGAAGGACAATAATTTTGCTCTGTCCATATAATGTAGCCTTATTAAGTTAAATGAATGGGAGGTTCCACACTTACAAGAAATGATAAATTTTAAGTTTTTTTTTTTTGTTTGTTTGTTTGTTTGTTTGTTTGTTTTAAAGCAGTTGGGGTTAAGTAGCTTGCCCAAGGCTACACAGCTAGTTATTTTTGTGTGGGTGTTAAGTAACTGAGGCCAGAACCAATCCCAGATCGGTCCTCCCGATTCCAGGGCCAGGGATGTTACTGCATCACCTAGCCGCCCCTAGTTTTAAGTTTTTTGAATGGAAATATAGTCATTGACTGTTGCCTTTTAATTTCTGAGGGGTATTTCAGGGAGAGGACTCTCTATTATTTAAATACATGATTACATAGTATATTAGGGAAAAGTATCATTCTGAAAAAGTCAATTTTTGAAGAAATGGCAAAAATAAAAATTAGAGTCTTCTAGTAATACACTGAAAGTTTTCTTTCCCGTTTGTCATTCACCTTAAATAGGTATGTAAATCATAGTTATGATAAATTGTTAATCTTCAACCTAAAAAGAACTATAATACTGACATATGACTCAAAAAATTAAATTTAAGTTTTAGACCCAAGAAAACTCAACTTTCATGTTCCAGTTGCTTAGATCACAAATTTAAACTGTGCTTGATATTACTTGTCTCACTCCAAATATCAGTATGTGCAAATTTTTATGAATGTAAATATTTGGTAGTTGATGTTCTCGATTCTTATTTAGCTTTAAACAGCAAAGATTATCCAGCCTTCAAAGTTACCAAAACAAAAGCGTATGAGAAAAAAAGTGTTCATTGTCACATGGATATATTGTAATTTTTTAAAGAAGTGACATCCATTTGCCAAATTAGGTTTTAAACTTGTAGGATTGATAGAGGTAGAAATGAGAGAAGGTATGAGGAAGGCATTTTGTGCATGATTTAACTATTCACCTGACCTGTTCTTGAGTAAATGTGAAATTACTTATTAACATTCTTGCATTTTGAATGCAGAGATAAAGGACAAAGTGGTGGGTAAGTTTGTATTGTTAATTTATCAGCTAAAGCATTTCCTTGTTGAATAGGCTCAGGCAAAGATGTATGAGAGTAAACATGAGAAATCCAAAAAAGACCTTCTTCACCTCTGACCACATGTTGCAACTGAAAAAAAAAATTGATATAACTTTTGATTATTGAAATCTGTCTCAATGTTCCTTACAGTAGAAAAATAATATTTACTATCCATAAAAATGTTAAGAGGTTGAAATTGTTCCTTAAAAAACATATAATAAACATTTCATTCTTTTGGGCAAATGAGGAGTAGAAATAACTTCTGTTAGCTATCTGTTTATTTTAGGCTTCAGTAAAAAGCCTTATCAACTTTTAAGAGAGGAGAAAAAGCTGTTATTTTGGAAATGACTCGTCCTTGATTGGAAGGTAAAATTGTATTATCCCTAATTCCTTGATACACATTCTATAGGATCTGCCAGGAAGGGTCTGCCTTAATTAGCATTTCAATTTGGGCTTTAACATAAGGTTACTGAATCTGTACAGGGAGAGAGCCTGAAGTGGTTGTCACTCTTAGAATAGCATAAACATACATACATACACATACACATATGCATATATATGTACACATACATACATACATACATACATACATACATACATACATACATACGCATAGCTGCTAATTGAGGGTAGGTAACAATGTTTTTTTGGTTTTGATGAGGGAGATAAATACACTCTTAAGATATTTTGTTGCCTATGTATAGCCCCAAAGGGAATTCAGGTGTCCTCAGTACACTGATTTCTATAGGGCTATTACTATCTATCCTTGATAGTATCCTTGATAGACTTGGCACTGCTAAATGGCATTTTCAATAATTTTAAGTTCTTCTGCTTATTTTGTTAAGGTTCAAGGAGAATCGAGGTTTGAGGGTATTAAATTTTATTAAATTTTGAGGGTATTTAATACCTTAGGGTATTAAATAAGTGAGTAAGCTGAAGTATACCAATCTTTAAATAAGGTCTGACACAACTGATATCTCCAAGTAGTTTTTGAAAGTCATTTAATGTTTTCGAATTAGCTCTTCTGATTTTTATTTTTTGAATCTCTATAATTTTATCTCTCATTTTATGTCCTAAATAATTGTGTTAGGGCCCGCCTTTCAGGGCTGACGTCAAACTCACCTCTCCAGCCACCTCTGCGGCACTCCTCGATTCTTGTCGCCCTACTGCGACCCTTATGGTCGCCCCACCGCGACCCCTCGGAGAGTTCCTTTCCCAGTTGCCCCACTTCGACCTCTTGTTCGCCCCCCACGAACCCCTTGGGGGAGTCCTGACACCAAGATGTAATGTCTTGCTGTTTAATCTCTTTCTCATTCACAATCCCCTCTTCTCTCCCTCCTCCTCCTCCTTTCACCTTGCCTCCCTCCTTTTAGATCCTTTCCCCTCCCCCGACTTTGTTCTCCCTCGTGCCTCAGCAGTAGCAGGCTTCTCATGGCAGGGGAGTGCTCCCCTGTTAGCAGGGCATACTCAATACCCCAAAATCACAGGAGTAGAATACACACTCAGGTGCCTCCAACCCTGCTTGAGTTGCTCTGTGTTTTCCGTGGGTTCTCAGAGTCCGGGTAGAGTCTTAAAGGGCCCCAAGATAATTGTATGGGGGTTACAACTAAATTTTATGACACGTTTAATTTTAAGTACGTTCTAAGACCATCCCAATTAGGGGTGGCTGAGTTACACAAATTCATGATCTCCATAATGGTTTAATCATTGTATGAGAAAGGAATTTTCCTAATTGGATAAATAAAACAAGAAAGATGACAAAGTGTCGATTGAAATTATGATCCAGAATATCTGTGTTTTCTTTATCATTAACAATCCGAAACAGGATATTAAATGATTATTGGAGGTCAGTGAACATTCTCTATTTTCCTGATTTATTACTTAACAAAACTATCTTAGGTATCATAAAGTATTTTAGCTAAAGGGGAGAAGAAAAAATATATATTAATTGAATCTCAAACAATTAAAAGCTGATCACTATATTTTTTAAAAGCTATTAATTCCAAAATTCCTTCAGTCAATGGGATATCTTCAGGGGATTTTTACGTGTTTGTATAAATTTCTGTACATTTTTTTTTTTTGCTTTTTGGAGGGTAATTGGGGTTAAGTAACTTGCCCAAGGTCACACAGCTAGGTTTTTGTTTGTGTGTGTTAAGTGTCTGAGGCCGGATCAGAACTCAGGTTCTTCTGACTCCAGGGCCACCACGCTCTACTCACTGCGCCACCTAGCCACCCCCATGTGATTTTCTTAATCTTTGGGGAAAATGACCTTTGGCATATCAAAGTCTTGACATCCACATCTACTTTATGATGAGTATTTCTTATTGAATGAAATGAAAATCAAATGAAAAGAGACATCAAACAGCTGTTTTGTGCACTAGTTAAACAGAAGATGGGTGACTGAGTAAGTTAACTGGTTTAAATATAGCATTTAGTTCATATGTTTGATAATTCCTTATTGTGACTAAATTGGAAAAGGAATTAAAACACTTGTCATAATGTTAGAATAGTCATGGCCTGTTTTGCATTAGTTTGGAAACAGTTATTCTGGAAAGGACCTTTAGTACTAAAATGTTTGTTTTGCATTGTCATACTTTGACTATCAGAAAATGCTTTTGAAAGCATACCACATTTGCATACTGACTGTTTTGCATTCTTTCTTAAACTTAAATAAGTTGCTTAGATTTTTTTTTCCCCATGAGTCCAGGTCTTATGGTATAAATCAGGCCTGAACAACTTACAGCCCACGGGCTGCTTGTGACATGCCAAAGGATTTCCTCAACATATAAAGGATGTTTTCCCCTACATTTTTTATGAACTGCCCCAAATCCCTTGGCTGTGGTAATAGTAAAGCTACATTAATCTGACCTATTCAAAATAGTATGTAATTTGAAATACATAAGTTGTTTCTCAGTTGTTTCTAGTTGACTGAATGTACTATTGTTTTGTGAATGAGAATACTAGCTAGTATTATAGTGCTTTAAAATTTGTAAAGCACTTGACAAGTATTACTTCATTTTATTATCACAATAATCCTGGGAGCTAGGTACCATTATTACTTTACAGATTAGGAAACAGTGGCTTGCCCATGGTTATAGCTAGTATCTGACCTTATAAGTGAATTATGTCACCTAGCTACTGAATAATCTGAACCAGGATAATTTAGTCTTTTCCCATCCCTCTTTCTCCGCTGCCCTTCCCCCCATAATACCCTGCCTCTGTTAGATATTTCAAATAAACAACTTTGGGTACCTGCACATAAAAGTAGAGAGGGGATTTGAATGTATTTTTTATATTTAACCTCCAGGGGATATGGGTATTTTTACATCTAACCTCCAAGGTTCAAGTTTAATACTAAAATAATACTAAAATGTATAATGTAACAATTGACATATTTTACATAATATAAGATAAAATTTATTATACTAAATAAATAATTGCACATAGTTATTTAACTGCATAGTTACTATTTACATTGAATGCCATAGAAAAAGACCCCTCTCCAGGTGAACTAAGACAAATGAAGACAGTTGCATTGGAGTTATAATCATTATCAAATCCAGACTCTAATATAACTCAAACTCTTTTCTTAAGGGGAGAACTACAAACAGTCTCAACATATCTTTTTTCCTATTTGAAAAAGAAAAAAAAGGATCATTTTCTCCCCTAAAAAAACCTCTGCCTCCCACCCCCCCCCTTTTAAATCCTCAGGAGAACCTGGTGATTGTATAATATGAACTGTCATGTGGTAAATTGTAGAAGGATAAGCAGGACGGTGAGAAGAAACTCAGTAAATAATCTTTTACTAAATCCTTGAAATAAAGGATTATATGGCCAAGTAACACTTGCCTGCCTGCTAATATGATCTTCAAGTACAAACTACCATTTCTGCCCTTGGTCAAAACCTTTCATGATTAATAGGAAATCATGCTTTTAGGATCACACGCAACCTTCCCACCCCCTCACCCTGCCCCAGCCTGGCATTTTTAGTTCTTCCCAACTCTGGCTTCAGCAAATTTTAATGACCTTATTATTCCTCTTTTTGCACTCTGCTTTACTGCTAAACAAGACTAGTTAGCTCTTCTGAACTGGCCATTCTTTCTGCACCTTTGAACTTTCGTACAATTTTCCAATTTTTGGAATGTACCCCCTTTTCATACCCTTAGAACCCTTGTCTTCCTTCATGGTTCAGCTCAGATGACATCTCATCTTGAAGTTAAACATTTATTAAGAGCCTAATATTATTAAGTGTCGGGGGCTGTGCTAAGTTCTGGAAATGCAGAAAGAAGCAAAAGATAGTCCTTACCCTCAAAGAGCTCACGATCTAATGGGAGAGACAAGCAAATAGACAAGCTGTATTCAAGATAAATGGGAAGTAGTTATAAAGAGGAAAGGCACTAGAATTAAGAAGGATTGAAAAAGGCAGGTTTCCTGTAGAAGATGGGGTTATAGTTGGGGCTTAAAAAAACAACAACAACAATGAAGCTAGTAGTTGGAGATGGAGGAGAGCATTCCCGGTTTGGGGCACTGCCAGAGAAAATCCCTGCAGCCAAGATAAATCTTTCATTAAACCTCCCAGTTGTTAGTACTATGCCCGCCCTCAAATTCTTGTGCACTTATTTGAGTATATGTTATATCCCTCCAGTAGAATTTAAGTTCCTGGAGGGCAAGATTTCTTTCAGTTTTGTGTTTGTATGTCTGCCACCTAGCAGTGTCTTCTCTTTAGTAGGCTTTTAAATGAATTTTTGTTTGCATTTAATTGAATCCTATTCTCTTTGTCTACCTGGAATTCCCCACCATCACCCCAAACACCTTCTCTAAATTTCAACTTCATATGACAAGTATATATGATTTCATGTGATCTTTTTGTTTCAGAGGATAATAGATTTAGAACTGAAAGGGAAATTCTGTCCCCTTTGTTTTCTGGGTGAGAAAACTGAGTCACAGTTTGTCACACAGGTAGTCTTTGGCAAAACAAGGATTTGAAACTAGGTCTTCACACTCAAAATCTTTGAACTCTACCATATTTTCAAAATTATAATCATATTCTAGCTTTTGAAAGAATTTATCTGTTACCTTGAACTTTTAAACTCCTTTATTGCTATACAGCTTTCAAAAATGTTTGTTTTGTCTTCCCAAGTAGACTCTAAGCTCTTTAAGATTATCCTATACTACTTTGTATTCCTTCCTCCTAATTTTCCCCTAGCCCCTGGCACAGTGCTTAACACTAGGCACACACTTTTTATTTGATAATAAATCATTAAACTAGACCTTATAGAAAAAGACAATAGGCTGGAAGCAATCGCAGTTCTTCTCCAATATTCTGCACGTTTTAAACTTTCTTTTCATTTTAAAACTGTTTTTTGGAGTATTTGTAGCTATTTAAAAGCATTAGGAACTCAGTTTTATTAAGGTCTGAGACAGTGTTGTTCGTTGCTATCTCCTAGCAAATGACTATCAATACTATCAATAAGGGGCCTGTTGTATTTCAGTTTTAAGCTGCACTTCCTTAAGTGGTGCTACTTCTAAATGGATCTGCCTAGCAGAATGAAACATTATAACCATTACTTTTTAAGCTGACAACTTGACTAAAATGTGGTTTTCTTCACAGCAGAAGCTCGGCTTTTAATATGTCAAAGTTACATATGCTTTAAACTGGTTGAGACCTAATATCAGGTTCCCAAATTACAGGCTAAAAAACCCCATCTCTCTTGAAAGAAGAGTGGGAGTAGTATCGTAGGTAGAAATACATATAATTATCCACATAATTAACCAAAACATGGGTTTACTTTTAGTGACAAGTCTAGATTGTTTTAGAACTAAGACCCAAAAGTTTTAGTTCTGCTATTGAAACATCTGATATGTTAAATGGAGTGAGAATAATACAAAATAGAAATGGAAGATTACAACAAATTTTCCAAAATTGATTTTATGTCTAAAAGGGGTCATGTAATACATACTCTTATACAGAATACACTTCAAGTTCTGGATGTGACTGGGAGGTGAGGAGGACAAGATTGAACTGGATAGGAATGAAGGAGCAGGTTTGTTCAGTAGCAGCAACAGGAGATTCAGTATTATCGGAATGGGAAGAATAAACAAGAAGGAAGAGTGTATAACAGTACATTGAGGAATAAGTCTAAGTAAAGTATTAAGGAGGTGGGTGATTTTAGGCGGTTTAGTTTCATTCCCCAATGCCCCGTTTTGTTTTAAGTGTTATTATTGTATCCTTCTTCAAGGCTTCAGATAGTCTGCCTTACAGCATGGAAGTGCAGTATGGTCCAAGAAGTCTGGAAGTCAGGTCAGGCGGCAGGAAATAGGAGCTGTTGATGTCTGTCCCAAGAGAAAATTCTTTTTTTTTTTAAATAAACTTTTTATTGATATCTTCTGTTTTTGCATCATAGATATATCCCCAGTTATCTCTAGCATCCTTACCTACCTCTTCCCAGAGAGTCATCCCCTATAACAATTAGTATATTTTATTTTATTTTTTGGAGGGGGGAAGGAAAGGCAATTGGCGTTAAGTGACTTGCCCCAGGTCACACAGTTAAGTGTCAGGTATCTGAGGCTGGATTTGAACTCAGGTCCTCCTGACTTTAGGGCCAGTGCTGTATTCACTGTGCCACCTAGCTTCCCCAGTTAGTATATTTTAAAGATAAAAAAAAGTAGGAAAAAAACCATCACAACTGATCAGTACATTAAAAAAGTCTGAAAACATAAACATGTGCAATGAGTAATACCCGTGAACCTCCCACCTCTACAAAGGGAAGAGTTTGGATTATCCTCTCATCTCTTCATGTCATATTTTTAAAAATTCTTTATAATTTTGTTACATTCACTTTTTTTGAGGTTACAGTTAACATTGTTGGTGTTCTTGTGTATATTGGTTTTTTGTCTCTGCTTACTTCAATCAACATCAGTTCATGTGGATTTTTCTGTGCTATATTCATTATATACATCATTTCTTACAGTAATATTCCATTAAATTTCTGTACTAAACTTTGTTTAGCCATTCCTCTCATGGGAGAATTCTTAATTTAAAAGATAGAGGAGATACTAAAAGACAAAAAGATAATTTTGACTACATAAAATTAAGTGCTTTTATGTGAATGAAGTAAATGTAAATTATCTAGAAGAGAAAATACAGGATGTGGAGTAATAGTTGTATGAAATATCACTGTCATAAAATTGAAGTCATCTGAAATGGAATTCATGGAATGATTCATGGAATCGAACATGTATGTATCACCAAGACCATTCCCCCAACATTTGCAAACTATTAAATCATTGCATAAAAACATATTCCAAGTAGCTAATAGTAAGAAAAAGGTAAAATAAAGGGAATAGTCAGTGCTAGAGGAGCTGTGGGAAGACAGGCACACCTATGCATTGATGGTGGAATTGTGAAGTTGTCCAAGCATTCTGGATTTGTTTATAACTATGTGACTGGGTGGCTCACTGGATACAGGGCTGGACCTGGACCTGAGTTCAAATTTGGTTCCGGGCTGTAAGACAGTAGTCACTTAACTTCTATTTGCCTTGGAAGCAGCTTAGTGAATGGAGTATTGTGCCTTTAAGTCAGGAAGACCAGAGTACAAATCTGGCCTCAGACACTTACTAACTGTGTGACCTGGGGCAAGTCACTTAATCCTGTTTGCCTCAGTTTTTCATCTGTTAAATGAATTGAAAAAGGAGATGGCAAACCACTCCAGTAGCTTTGCCAAGAAAACCAAATTCCAAAATGCCAAGAAAGCATTGGTCCATGGGGTCACAAAGGGTTGGATATGAGTGAACAACAGTGCAAGAAAAGTGATTAAACCCTTTATCCTTTGACCCAGTATCCTCCTGATTACTGGATTTATATCTTCAAGGAAATCAAAGTTAGGAACAATGGTACAATACATACAAAAATATTCAGAGCAGTGCTCTTTATGGTAGGAAAGAAACAAAGTAAGTACCCGTTGATTGAGAAATGACTTTTAAAAAAGCTATAATATATGAATAATACAATAAGAAATGAGGAATATGCAGACTTAAAAGGAACATTAAGACCTATAAACTGATATAGAATAAAGCAACAGAACCAAGAAAATAATATACACAATGACTCCAATAATCTAAATGAATAGATCTTTAAAAAAGAAGTTTCATTTTGAATAATGGAAAAAGCAGTGAAATTCCTGGAGAAGAGATAATGAAACCTGGTATCAAACACTTCTACCGTGCTTAAAAGGTTTCTTCCCTCTCAGAAGATATATTCAATCCAGAAAGGGGTAGGTGTAAGGACAAAAGGATCCATAAAACCTTGTGGTTTTTTTTTTTTAAGCAATTGGGGTTAAGTAACTTGCTCAAGGTTAGTGAAATGACAACCAGTCAGTATTAATGCTCATTTTCTGAGGTGGGAACCGATCCCAGGTTCCCGGGCTGGCAGTCTTACTCATTAACTGCACCACCTCGCCGCCCTGTGGGTATTTTTTTTAATAGTTAAAAAGGTTCCAGGATAGAAATTCTTAACTTGTAGTCCATGGATTTGTTTTTGGAACTATTTTGATAAGTATTTTAACATAATTGGTTTCCTTCGTAATCGTATTTGTTTTATGCATTCAAAAATATTATGCTGAGGGGCGACTAGGTGGCGCAGTGAGTAAGAGCACCGGCCTTGGAGTTGGGACGACCCGGGATTGGTTCCAGCCCCAGAAAATGAGCATCCACACATAAATAATGACTAGCTGTGTAACCTTGAGCAAGTTACTTGACCCCAATTGCTTTAAAAAAAATATTATGCTGAGACGGTGATCATTGGCTTCACTGGGCTGCCAAAGGAATCCATGAATAATTGTGTGTGTGTGTGTGTGTGTGTGTGTGTGTGTGTGTATACAATATACATAGATGTGGTGTTTTTCTTTAATGAAGATTTTAATTATAAAGTCTAAAATGAACACGTGTAATGCCATTGCCAGATTTCTGGAGTCAATTTTGACATTTATTGAAGTTCTATTCTGCCAAACTGTGTTTTTTATTAGTTCCTTTTATCCTTTCTCCTTTTGTAGGCCTATGAAAGGAGATTTCCTACGTGTCCTCTGATTCCAATGTTTGTACACAGCGACACTGTGAATGAATATAAGAGTGATGATGGAGCTATTCATGTTATTGAACGACGCTGTAAACTGGATATAGATGCACCCAGACTATTGAAAAAGGTATTACTAAAGAGTATACATATTTATCAGCACCATGTGGAACTTTTACCAAAATTGACCATGTATTTAGCACTGAGAAGTTGAAAATAAATGTAAAAAGGCAGAAATACCTACTCTTTACAGATCAAAACAAATAAAATAGTAATAGATTTAGGGAGCACAGACAAAAGACATAGGCCTACTCATTTCTAAACTATTTAGAGAACTGAGTCAAATTTACAAGAATTCCCCAGCTTATAAATGGTCAAAGGATATGAACAGGCATTTTTCAGGAGAAGAAATTAAAGCTATCTACAGTCATATGAAAAAATGCTCTAAATCACTTATTGATTAGAGAGATGCAAATCAAAACAACTCTGAGATGACCACATCATCTCTATCAGATTGGCTAACATGATAAAACAGGAAAATGATCAATGTTGGAGAAGATGTGGGAAAGTTGGAACACTAATTCATTGTTGGTGGATTTGAGCTAGTCCAACTATTCTGGAGAGCAATTTGAAACAATGCCCAAAGGGCTATAAAAATGTGCATATCCTTTGACCCAACAATGTCACTTCTAGAGCTATATCCCAAAGATATCATAAAAAGGGGAAAAGGCCCTATGTGTACAAAAATATTAATAGCTCTTTTTGCAGTGGCCAAGAACTGAAAATTGAGGGGATGCCCATCAATTGGAGAATGAACAGATTGTGGTATATGAATGTAATGGAATACTATTGTGTCTTAAGAAATGATAAATAGGTGAACTTCAGAAAATCCTGGAAAGACTTATATAAACTGTTGCTGAGTGAAGTGAGCAGAACCAGGAGAACATTGTTCACAGAAACAGCTACTATAACTGATCTTGATAAACTTTTTTTTTTTTTTGGAGGGCAATTGGGATTAAGTAACTTGCCCAAGGTCACACGGCTAGGTTTTTGTTTGTGTGTGCGTTAAGTGTCTGAGGCCGGATCCGAACTCAGGTCCTTCTGACTCCAGGGCTGACGCTCTACTCGCTGCGCCACCTAGCCAACCCTGATCTTGATAAACTTTAACCCTTCTCAGCAATGCAAGAACCTAAAATAATTCCAAAGAAATCATGATGGAAAATGCCATCCACATCTAGAGAAAGAACTGTGGAGTCTGAGTACGGAGCAAAGCAGACTATTTTCTTTTTTGTTTTGTCTTGTTTTGCTTTTTTTTTTCTTTTTCATGGTTTCTCCCATTAGTTATAATTCTGTGCAATATGACTAATGTGAAAATGTGTTTAATAGGAATGTATGTATAGAGCCCATATCAAATTGCATGCCATCTTGGGGTGGGAGAGAGGAGAAAATTTAAAACTTGTGGAAATGAATGTTAAAAATTAAAAATAAGTAAATCGATAAAAAAAGAAGAAATAAAGAAAGTACAAAAGAAGACATTTTTAAAATTAGGAGAAAGTTGTAAATCGGAAGCCATAAAAATTATTTACGCGAGGAACAAAGCTAAAAGTCAGTCTCTGAAAAAACTAAGTGTAATTAAAAGAAGAGCAGAAAGTCGTATCAACAAAAGAAAAAATAAACAAGATGAAATCACAGTAAAAACTAGAAGAAATAAAAGAATTACCTAAACCTATTACAAGTAGATATAGGTGAACAAAACTGAAAAAAAAAAAAGGATTATATAAAAAAAAGAGGATTATATGTCTATGCTAACAGGAGACTAAATAGGGATCCAAAATAATCTTGGCTCTAAAAAGGAAATAGAACTACCATTTTGAGCAGGGAAAAAAAATTTCCAGTTCCTGGTGGATTTATAAGAGAATCAAACTTTTTTTTTTAAAGAGAAAAGGCAGTTGGGGTTAAGTGAGTTGCCCAAGGTCACACAGCTAGTCAGTGTTAAATGTTTGAGCTTGGATTTGAACTCAGGTCCTCCTGACTCCAGGACCAGTACTCTATATACCGTACCACCTAGCTGGCCCGAGAATCAAGCTTTTAAAGAATAATTAATAACTATACCACACAAACCATTCTAAAAATTGAACAAGAAAGCACTCCACCAAACCCATAGTACAAGATAAATATAAGCGTAATGCCTAAATCAGGGAGAAATAAAGCAAAAAAGGAACATAATAGACTAATATCATTAATGAATATTGATTTAAAATTTAAAAAAAATAAAATCCTGACATTAATAATTTGTCCAAGAAATCATTAATTAATACTAGGTTGGATTTGTACTAGTGACGCAAAGATGGTTCAGTAATCAACGTAATTACTCATATTAAAAACAAAACATCTAAAACCATAATTACCATAATTCAGATATAGAAAAGTCTTTGACAAAGTACAACACTCACTAATGCTAAAAATCTTACAAAATATAGACATAGAGGACTCTTGTAAAAAGAATAAATATGAACAGTATTCACCAAAAAGCAAAATTATATACAATGGGGATATGCTAGAAACCTGCCCTTATTGAGAGTAAAAGGAAGGCTATCTCCTCTATTCACTGCTATTTTAAATAGTTCTAATGATGCTAGAAATAGTGATAAGATGAGAAATTTAAGGTTTAAATAGGCAAAGAGGTGACAGAACTATCCCTATTTGCTGATGACATAATAATTTACTTAAAATGTCCTGGGGAAACATCAAATTAACAAAATGAGAAAATAGCTTCAGTTAAGTTAAAGTCTGCAAAATAAGCCAATACACCTCAAAAACATTTCTATATAATAACAAATCCAAGAGACAAAATGAATTCTGTAAGATATTTGGGAATAAGAGGCACTTAATCGTTGCATGGTTTCAATTACAAAATGCTTTTTAAAGAAATAAAGAGCCGTGTAACCTTGGGCAAGTTACTTAACCCCAATTGCCCTAAAGGGGCAGCTAGGTGGCGCAGTGAGTAAGAGTGCCGGCCTCGGAGTTGGGATGACCCGAGATCAGATCCGGCCTCAGAAAATGAGCACCCACGCATAAATAATGACTAGCCGTGTAACCTTGAGCAAGTTACTTAACCCCAATTGCTTAAAAAAAAAAAAAAAAGAACAACTTAAATAGCTAGATGAATATTCAGTGCTCATGGCTGAGTTGTACCATCATATAAGTTATAATAGTTAAAATTAAAGTTAACCTATGATTTTAATACTCTTATCAGTCACCCTACCAAAGGGATACTTTACAGAGCTAGATAAAGTAGTAATGGAATTCATTTGGAAGAGCAAAAGTTCTAGAATATCCAGGGAAATAATGAAAAATTCCACAATTAATTAAAAATAGGTATATTATCTTAAAATTAATTATTTTGTTAAAAAATTAGAAGAGAAGCAGATTGTATACCTTTCAGAGGTATGGGTAGAGGCTGCGTTCTTAATCAATGGACAATTAATAAAAAATAAAATTGATAATTTTGATTATGTGAAATTGAAGAGCTTCTGCAAAACAAAATTCATCTATAATCAGAAGGGAATCAATTGTCTGGGATCTTTGGATCAAATCTCTGACAAGAATATGGTACGGAGGGGCGGCTAGGTGGCACAGTGAATAGAGCACCCGTCCTGGGGTGAGGAGGTCCCTGAGTCCAAATCCAGCCTCAGACATTTAACACTTACTAGCCATGTGACCTTGAGCAAGTCACTTAATCCCAATTGTCCCTCAAAAAAAAAAAAAGAATTTGGTATCTAAGATAAATAAACAACAAATAATTACATTCTATTAACAACCATATTAAAGAATGCTCCAAATTGCTACTAATAAATGAAATACAAATCAAAACAATCCCCAGGTTTTACTTTATACCCAGCAATTTTACAACTATCACAGAAGATTGGAATAGTCAGTGTTCGGTTATGGGAAGATTTGAACATTACTTCATTGTTGGTGGAGTTGTGAATTAAGTACAACCATTTTGGAAAGCAGATTGGAATTATGTAAATAAAGTGGCTAAAATGACAGTCGGCTTTGACCCAAAGATTCCATTGCTAGGTCTATGCCCCAAAGAAGTTATTGACAAAATGGAAGGCTCCATATGCACTAAAATATTTTACAGAAGCACTTTTTTTTAGTTGCAAAGAACTGGGAACAAAATAGATAGATGTTGTTGGCTAAACAAATTGTGGTATATGAATGTAATAGAATATTTAATGCTGAAAAAATGATAAATGTGATAAATATAGAGAAGCATGGAAAGACTTATATGAACTGATACAAAATGACAGCTAGGAAAATTATATACACAGTTACTGTAATAATATAAAATAAAACAACTGTAACCATAAAACAATAAAAAATGAATTTTGCAAAACTATAAAGAATAAGCCTGCCCTCAAACAAAAGATATGAGGAGATAGTTGATCCTCCTTCTTTGTAAAGGGGTGTTTTATGGGTGCACTGCAATGTATATAATATCTTTTTTGGGGGCAGGGGATGCATTGGTAGGTTTTGCTAAATTTTCTTCGTTTGCCTTTTTTAAAAAAAATCCCTTTGTTATAATGTGTGACTTTCAGATGAGGGAGTGGGAAGAATACAGATTAAAATCTAAGTGATGTAAAAACAAATGTAATCAGTAAAAATCTATTTTAAAAAGAAAAAAAAATAAATGCCTCACTCCATACCCACTGAAATAGCTAGTACATTTTAACTACCAATGATACAAATTTTATATCTTTTTTTTTTAGATTGCAGGAGTTGATTATGTTTACTTTGTTCAGAAAAATTCATTAAATCGCCGGGAACGGACTTTGCATATAGAGGCTCATAATGAAACATTTTCCAACCGAGTCATCATTAACGAGTACTGCTGTTACACAGTGAGTAATCTGGAATGACAGAGAAGAGTCCTATTAGGCATTTGGTATTATGTGGCCCCAGAAATACTGTGTTGACAGATTGGCCTCTCCTGGTGTGTTTTATTCATCACCAGAAACAAATGAGAATATTCCACTGAATTACTAAGGATGTGATAGCTCATCTATGCTTTTAAATAATCCTATTCTCATTCTCTTCAGCAACTCTCCTATCAAAAACTTAATTATTGTCATTCATGAGTTCCATTTGTAGGGGGTTGAGCCTAGTTTAGCAATAATATAGTTCTTAATGTATTACTGTTGTGAAAATTGTATTTCCCTAGTAATGCTCTCCTATAAAGTACCACTTTGATTCTGACCCCATTTTTGCTTTCCAATAATACCTGTAGGGGAGCTCTGGATAATTTTTTAACATGTGAATTATAACTGAAGAAGACAGTACCAAGAACTTTTCTTTATACTTAGTATGCCCTTAATATGTTTGTTGAATTGAATTCAATTTTTATTTCTAACTTAAATGCAAAATAATACTCAGAATGTTTTTTTAATTTAGAAATTAAAAAATTTATTTGGGCCTTTTATGATTTTGAACCAGGTTTTATAATTTTTCTATATAATTTTAAAAGGAGTAATAGGTATTCTAGTTAATATACTTCATGCTTTCATTACTTTGGGTTACTTATAGTTTGAATAGCCTATATGATGTCACTTGCAAATTAGTTCATTTGAATGCTCTCTCCCTTACTTTCAGGTTCACCCTGACAATGAAGACTGGACCTGTTTTGAACAATCTGCAAGTCTGGATATTAAATCTTTCTTTGGTTTTGAAAGCACTGTGGAAAAGATTGCAATGAAACAGTATACCAGCAACATTAAAAAAGTAAGGCTTGGCATAGGATTTACAGGGAAAAAAGGCCATATCCTTGAGCTGGTCTCAGTTGGCATTTTCTCCTGAGGGTGGGCTAGATTAGGAACCTCAGAATTTTATTGATAAGCTACTTAATGGAACTCAGAAGATGTAAGATCATGTGAAAGTGAGTGGCAGATATTGGTGCTAAAAGTATAAGTGGTTAATGGAAATAGGCAGCCCATTTTATTTTCTGTCCCATTAAAATCCTCTGATAGTACTGGGAAAGGAGCATGACATTCATAGCCTGCTTGGAGACTGACTAGATTCATTTTTAAGATCTAATGTGTTGGAGAATTATTAAATCATTTTATAAGAGCTACCTCAGATCCCTGAAGTGTGACCTTATCTTCTCTAGAATGCCCTGTCTGCTAAAATTTTACATATAACAATATAAAAGATAAGGAATTTTGTTTTTATGGTGTGTCTGTCAATGGAAAATTATTGAATGGTTAATAGGCTTATTTATGTCTTGTTTCTTTCATTGTGGCTTGATCAAGGCAACAAGCAATGTTTGTAATTGGTTGGGTAGGAAAATCCCGCCCACTTGGGCTAGACTTAATCCTTAGAGGCAATATAATATAGTGGAAAGCTTCTAGAATCCTAGATAATAGACTTGGAAGAGACTTTGGAGGTCTTCTCTTCTAACCCCCTCATTTTATAGATGAAGGAACTGAGGCCCAGAGAGGTTGTGACTTGTCCAGAATTATACATGTATTAAGCAACTGAGCTGAGAATCAAACCTAGGTACTCTGATTTTAAATCTCTATTCTTTCCATTACACTATGAGTCCCAATGTGTTAGACTTGGGTTCAAGAGAATCTTAGGTTTGAATTGTGCCTCTTAATATTTACTAGCTGAGCCATCATGGGCAAACCACTTAGGCTCTTTGTGCCCCGTTTTCCTAATGCATAAAATTTGGACTTTGGACTAGATAATGTTCAAGGTTCCTTCCACCCCTCAACCTGCATTTCTGTGTTTTTTTTTTATTATATCATACTATCTCTAGATACTAAATCTAACCTGAGTGGATAGCATTTACCTGCCTAGTAGCATACCTACCTCACAGGCCTGCCTGAATATTAAATGAAATAATAATATACATAAAGCACATAATCAACTTAAAGTGCCCTACAAATATAAGTTATTATTGTTACCTGGAGTACACAGGCCTTTTCCAGAAAGAAGGAATTAAAAACAAAGATAATAAATGGTTTAAGATACTATTCCTCCATTTTTATTTGTAGTATTAATTTTTAATAACATATTTTTAAAAATCTTTGAGAAATCGATAATTTATAATATTATAAATTCCCTTGTCATAAAATAAGATTTTGTTTTAAAGGGAAAAGAAATCATTGAATATTACCTGCATCAGTTAGAGGAAGAGGGTATCACATTTGTGCCCCGTTGGACTCCTCCAGTCTCATGCTCCTCAAAGAAAGCTTCATCTTGCAGTAAACAACCAGTGTCAGCTGCTATTAGCATACCAGCTACACCACCAAAGGAAGGATTGAGTAATGAAATTCTTAACTCTAACAGTTCATCTGAACTTGTGGTTGGGACACCTGATGGTAAGATGTGTTATTCCTAATATAGTTCTTATTTTATTTCAAGAATTAAAGAGTTAGAAGTCACCCAAAGGGCAATGGAGAAGGGTATTACAGGAATGAGTAGGAGTGCATCTCATTACCAACAAAGAATTATAAAGAAGCAGCATTGCAAAGGATGTTACCAGAGAGCTATGTGACCTGAAAAGGAGGTAGCATAGTCATCTATGAGGGAGATAACTGATGAACAGATGATGTGCTCCATTGGTATTCATGCACTGTTAAGAGGAAAGCTGGCTGCTCTAGAGGACCTAAGGAAAGATATGGTTAATTGTTGCATCAATGAGGTTTTTCACAATTGGAAGGAATATGTACATCCAAGTGTAGTTCTATGTTATATATTTATTAAGGAAAAGAAAGCTAGTAGAAAACTGGCACTTAGAGGATAATCCCATTAAAAGTGATAAAAAGCCTTTTATCTATTGCAATTTCTTTAGGAAATTTGACTATTACTTGATTATATGGTGGACTTTGGAGTAGTGCATGTCCCCAAATCTAGTGAAGCAAAATCCCGAGTGACTGATTAATTTTGTTGCTTTTTTCCTAAAGTAGAGCATGCAGATAGTATGTTATTGTGGGAAGGATGCTTGATTTGGAGTCAGAGAACCTGAGTTCAGATCCTGGTTCTGTGCCTTACTATTTGTGTGATCTTGGAAAATCACCTAACCTCCGTTTCCTCATCTCTAAGGTTTTTTTTGGATACATAACTATGATCTTACAGTCCTTCATTACTTTCCTTTCCCAGTGTATCCCTCAATGCAGTAATCTATCCCTTTTTAACAAAGACTGTCAATGAGAGGGAAAAATTTTGAGCAAAATCAATCACCATATCAACTGACACTTAGTGCAGTGCTTCATACCCCTACTTTTCTCCGCCTGTACCTATGAAGAAAGGAGATCCATTCCTGTATTTCTTCTTTAAGGCCAGGCTTGGTCTTTTAAGATTACACAATATTTAAATTAGCTTTTTTTGTTGTTCTTTGTGTTTACTTGTTGTAGCCATTATAGATATTCTCATGATTCTGTTTATTTAATGTTGTATTAGTTTCTGGAAGTGTTCCCACAGTTCTTTGTATTCCTACTTATTGTTTCTAATGGCACAGTAATATTATATTACATGCATATACCATAGGGTGTTTAGCCCTCCCCAAATGATGGATATCTGCTTTATTTCCAGTTTTTTGGACTCCTTGTGGTATCTAACAGTGGGTATCTCAGGGTTAAAGGATATGGACTTCTAGATACTTTTTTAAGCATAGTTCCAGTTTATTGTACAAAGTGACTGGACCTTTTCACAGTTCCACCAGTAGACTGTTATATTGTTTTCCTCTTCACAACCCCTCTATCACTGACTTTTCTACATTTTGTTATCTTTGCTGTTTTGTTAGATAAAATAATATAAATAACTTTTTTTTTTTTGCTTTTTGGAGGGCAGTTGGGGTTAAGTAACTAGCCCAAGGTCACACGACTAGGTTTTTGTTTGTGTGTGCATTAAGTGTCTGAGGCCGGATCCAAACTCAGGTCCTGACTCCAGGGCCGGCGCTCTACTCACTGCGCCACCTAGCCGCCCCTAAATAACTCTTTAAGATTTGAAAGTGCTTTACATACATCATCTCATTTGAGCCTTAAAACAATCCTGTGAAGCAGTTATTGTAGGTATTATCACTATTTTACAAATAAAGAAACTGGGGCTTAAAAAAAATTAAGTAACTTGCCCATGATATCACAGCTAGTACACATCAGAGGTAGAATTTGAACCCTGGTCTTGCTAAGTTAAAATTGATTGCCCAACTTAGTATGTCACATAATTATATCACCTTTTCTAACATGAATACCATCTAACTGAAAATTTTCTTTCCCTCAAGTTTTTCTGGAACATTTTTTATCTCTTTGGTCTTCATCATATGCTGCCTTGTGGCATATGTATTTGATATATATTATCTTTTTCCCTTGTCCTCTATCCCCAAGTAGAATATAAGTTCCTGGAGGGCAAAGACTTAATTTTTTTAATCTTAGTGTTCCCCAGTGATTGCCAGGTACCTAATAGGTATTTAACAAATATTTGTGGAGTTGTATAAGCAGTATTGGATAGCAAAGGATTGATAAAAGTTTTGAATCTACTGCTCTATAGGAAGACCAAAATTAAATTTTTTTTCTTGCCCAAAAGTATTTGGAGTCTTCCATCTAAATTAATAAAGTTGTATAAATTATTCGTTTCAGACAAATTGGATGCAGACTACATCAAAAGGTATCTGGGTGATTTGACTCCACTACAGGAAAGCTGCCTGATCAGACTCCGACAGTGGCTCCAGGAAACCCATAAGGGCAAAGTAAGGAATGAGTAATAGAGTTGAAATTCCCAGTGTGTTAAAGCAAACCTAAGAAAAAAATATAATAATTTAATTCGGGGAACTTAGCTTTCTATCCATTTAAGGAACACTTATTGCTAACTGCCAGTCCTTAAATCTGAAAGTGGTTAGATCAGTATTTATTTCATGTAGTGAAATGCTTTGGGACAAAGCATGCATTGACATTTTCCTGTATATAATTTGTCATACTTCTCATCTAAAACCTATTACAGAAAATTTCCATAATGTAAAAAAAGATCCAACCATTAAGTTAAAATAATAGTCTTATTCAGCACTTTATAGCTTTTTAAATAATTAATAGTTTTTGAACTCTAATTTAGGCTTCTTTGAGAACTTTCATCATGTGCTTTTTAGCATTAAAAATAAAGCATCTTTAATATTTTTAAAATTATGCAGTTAAAATTTAGTAGTATCTTTGACTCTACTACCACTTTTCCTAAATCCTCTTTTAATACTTATGTGGTCAATTTGAAAAGATTGAATTGTCCTTCAAGTTTTCTACAGTTCCATTCCTCTTCTTTTAAAGATTTGGAACTCTGCAGTGACTTATATATTTATAGAAAATGGAAGGAGCTCAACTTTGTTTATATAGGTACAACTACCAAGAGAAGATAGACATTCCATGAAGCTGGTGTACTGTTCAATCACATCCCATACCAGAGATCAGATATTTGGACTGTGTTGTCATTTGTCTTATAAACTGGTATTACTTATATATCATTGATATATTGAATATTTTGGAGGATTTTAATAGTGATAGGGAATTAACTTAACATGTTCATCCTATCAACAGTGATACACATTTTAGTAAAATGATTCACTAGGAGTAGAAGTACAGTAAGCAAGCAGGAGAGCAAAGCAAACTAGTTTGTGTGAAAATCACCCCACAGACTTTAACACATTTTCCATCTGTAAAAACTATCAGCAGGATATATTACGAAAGAAATGCCACTGAAGGTTTCTATGGGATTGGTATTATTTATCTGGCCATGAAACACTTGCTATTTTAGAGGCTGTGTCTTATGCTCTACTAAAACCAAAATTAAGTAATAAAAAGAAGCATTCAATGATACTAATTCTTATTTTCTTAAGTGATATAAGGGAGCTCATTTTTCCTAATAATAGTTCTATGTTAGTCTAGTCTATGGAAATTAGGTGTAATAAGAGGCAGAAATGGTTCTAAAATCTGATCTTTGCATATATTTTTTAACATTGACTAGAATCTTCTTTTTCTATGTAGATCCCCAAAGATGAGCATATATTACGTTTCCTCCGTGCTCGTGACTTCAATATTGACAAAGCTAGAGAAATCATGTGTCAGTCATTAACCTGGCGAAAGCAGCACCAAGTGGACTACATTCTTGATACGTGGAACCCTCCCCAAGTACTTCAAGATTACTATGCGGGAGGGTGGCATCACCATGACAAAGGTATGGGCTATATGATATTCTTATTGCAGAGTTTAAATCTTAAGTACGAGCACAGTACATCCATTGTTATATCCCTTCATAAATCCAATGAAGGACTGGCCTTCTGTAGAGCAAGTGACACTTTTGATGTGTATGTTGGTAGTCCTAACTTTGAATATCCAGCAATTTGATCCAGTTTGCAAAACACATGTTTCTTTCCTGTTTCCCCAAAACTAGTATATACCAGCCTACCATACTCTTTTCCCCAAGAGCATAGTTTAAAAAATGAAATTAATAGTTAGGACATAAAACTGTATTTACACTGATCTAGTTCCACTGATTTAGTTTGTTATCAGGTAAATGATTTTATTTCTATTGTCGGTTTCCTTCTCAGTTAGATGGGGTTTATTTTGTACAATTTAATAAAACTACATCATTACAGTTCTCAACCCAGCTTTTCATCCAGCATAATTCTTATCCATTTCTTTCTATAACTCTTCTTTGAAAGATCCATTCAGTATTCTGGAGACCTTCAAACACTAGTTCTTTAAGTATTTCTTTCTTTTTTTTTTTTTAACTCAATGACATCTCTAGTGAAATCAGTAGAACTATAAACGAAGTAGGAGAAAAAGGAAAAAGATAGGAAAAGACTAAGCTTTTTACCCATACTTCACTTTTCACGGTTCTTATTTGCACCCTATCCTAGAAGAAAAATTACATATCAGAGAGTTAATTCTAAAATGTAATATTTCATTTAGAAAGGTTATAACCCAATATATCACAATGCTTTAAGAACTTAAGTCCACAAAGATAAATTCTCAAAGAGAGAAAGTTGGGGAGGGGGCCAGCTAGGTGGTACAGTGAAATAGAGCATGGGTCCTGGAGTCAGGAGGATCTGAGTTCAAATGCGGGCCCAGAGGCTTCACACTTACTAGCTGTATGAACTTGGGCAAGTCACTTAGCCCCAATTGCCCCACCCTCCAAAAAGCAAAAAAAAAAAAGGAAGTCACAGGAAAGTTAGCACTATTGCTTCTGTAAGGGTTTTACTCCTGCCACAAAAGTAATAAAACTCACCTTCATTAGAGATATTTTAGTCTTTTTCTCATTTTAACAGCTTAGGAAGTAGAAGCCTAGAGTGATCCAAGATTAATGAATGAGTTAATGTTAAGAGCCTGGAACTAGAATGCAAGACATCTCATACCTAGTCCAGATCTCATTCAACTAATGCTGAAATGACTTGGGACAAAATGTGCTGGTGGTTTCCTATGTATAATTTGCCATGTTTCTTGTGTAAAATCTTTTACAGAAAATTTCCATAGCATAAAAATGATCTAACCACTAAGTTAGAATAATAGTCCTTTTCAGCAGTTCATAGCTTTTTAAATAAGTAATAGTTTTTGAATCCTAACTTAAGTCTCTTTGAGAACTTTCATCAAGGGTCTTTTTTTTTTGTATTAAAAATAAAGCAACTTTAATGATATAGAAATAATGCAGTTAAAATTTAGTAGTATTTTTGACTTTACTGCTATTACTAAATCCTAAGCTTAGTACTTTATAGAATCATGTGGTTAGTTCAGAAATATTTTATTATAACAAATACTTTATAGAAAATAATTGCTGCTCTTAGTAGTGGGAAATAATTTACAACTTAACCAGGATACGGGAGACAAAGTTCTCTTTGACTCATTTGCCAGTCACTCTTTTTCTCAGATGGTCGTCCACTCTATGTGCTTAGACTGGGACAGATGGATACCAAAGGTTTAGTTAGAGCACTTGGAGAAGAGGCTTTGCTGAGATACGTAAGTGTGTGCTTATGTGTGCAATTAAGCATTTTATTACCACGTTAATGTTACCAGAATGTTGTAAATATTATCCCTTTACTAAAACAACCTGTTTTTACAACTTGAAAATACTTCTGGACTGAACTTTTTAAAGAGTAATGGTCAATCAATCAATCAGCAAGCATTTATTAAGTGTCTGTTATGTGGTAGGCAACTGTACTAGGCACTAGAAATACAGAAAAAAGTAAAACAGTCCCTGCCTTCAAGGAACTTTACATTCTGTTGCGGCTGGCAACATATAGGTAAATAAAAGATAAATACAGAATAGATACAAGGTAATTTGGGAAAGGAATAGAGAGAACTAGCAGCTGGAAGAGCAAGAAAGGCTTTAGAAGGTGGTGCTTGAGTACCTTGAGTGCTTAAGGTACTTGGGTTTAACAGGTGGAAGTGAGGAGAGGGAATACATTCCTGGGATGGAAAATGGCCACTGCCAAGGTGTAGAAATGGGAGATGGAATGCCATGTATTAAAAAACAGTAAGACCATGAGTTTGGATCATAGGGAACATAAAGGGAAGTAAGGTATAATAAGACTAGAAATTTAAATATCAGACTATATATTTAATCCAAGAGGTAATAAGGGAATGATATGGTCAGACATGAGCTTTAGGAATATCACACTAATGGCTATGTGGAAGAAAGATTGGAATGAGGAGTTAATGGTGTTCAGTAAATATATTGTTGCATTAATCCATGGGACAGGTACTGACAACCCAAAGCAGTCTGTGTGGGTAGAGAGAAGGGGACAAAAGTCACTGCAGAGTTCCAAATCTTTAAAAGATTTTTGGATATAGAAATGACAAAATTTGACATATATTAAGGATAAGTAGTTGAGAATTCCACCAAGGTTGCAAACCTGCCTGACTAGAACAAGAGTAGGTTTATACTGGGAAATAATGAGTAATGTTTCAGACATATTGGATTGAAATACCTGCAGAATATTCAGTCCAGTAGGCAGCTAGTGAGGTGGTGCTGGAGCTAAGGAGAGATGTTAGGGCTAGTTATATAGATCTGGTAGTCATCTGAGTAGAGAGTAATTAAAACGGTGGATGCTGATAAAACTCTGAGACAATATAGACAGAGGAGAGGTCGGCCTCAGACAGAACCTTGATATACCCACAGCTAGGAGTTGTGATATAGATGGTGTTGTAATAAAAGAGAAGGAAGGGTCAGCTCTTTCACCAAGAGAAAACAGTGTCATAATTCTAAATATAAGTTTTCAGGGATGATAGAAATGTCCAAATTGTACATTTGAAGAAGGTAAAGTACTTATATTTTTGAAACTTATTATATGTCTAGGCTAAGATATCTCCTGGTGCCAAAATGCCCACACATTACCTAGAGTATTCTAAACTCCTTTATTCTAAAGATATATGAGGAGTTTCTAACACCCTCCCTTGGCATTTGTTGATTATTGTAAATACTATTTCATTTTGAATGGGTAACAATTTGTAAACTATATAACATGTATTTAAGTTTCCATGTTAACAAAATATCCTAGTTTTTGTATCCAGAAATGCTATTTTTGATGTTCTTATTCCCTGTGCATATCAATGGCAAAAAATACTATATTTGGAGTGGAAAAACCTGAATTGGAATCTTGTCTCTGCCCCTCCTTTCTGCCTTTGTGACCTTGGGTGAATTTCGTAGGATTCAGTTTCCTCATCTGTGAAATGAGAGGTTATATTAGAAAAACCACCAAAGGACCCTTTTGATTCTAAATGTATTCTGTATTGACCCATAAAAGTATCTAAATCTGTGACTTTAAGTGCAAATGTCCCTGTACATTATCATTTTCATAGCAAATAGCATCATTCTTAGAGAACAATAATTTCTGTTGTCCTTTCAACGTGATTCTGTAGTTATTCCTCTTTATGCCTAACAAAAGTAAATGTTTTTGTGGGTGTTCTATATCCATAAAGGTTCTCTCAATAAATGAAGAAGGATTAAGAAGATGTGAAGAAAATACAAAAGTGTTTGGCCGACCTATCAGGTAAACATGGGCTTCTATAATTGTATTCAGCCCAGTAACACTATCTGTTAAATAGTTTAAGGTGAGTTGTTCAAGACAGTCCCTGAAGTCTCTAGAAAAGAATGGTTTTGAGTTCTAAAAGTTAAAAAGTAGATGAAAATAAGAATTTTCCAAACTTGTGGGCATTATCATAGGGTATGAGTAGAGGAATGTAAATCTCTATTTTAAGGGAGTACAAAGCAGAGGTGGAAATTACTGCATATATTTTAGTATAATTCATGCATAATATATCTGTTTTAATTAAAATTAAATTCACAAATTGAAGCTAGGATGACAAATTCCTTCCAACTCAAAATTAACGCAATACTGTGATATGTGCAGAGTCAAATATAAGTCAGTATGTGTTGAATTTAACTTTTGCATGATCTACCTGTATTGCTGTCAAGTAGTATAGGTTTATAACACAGATGAATTATGTCATTGTGCTCCTTGATACATACTTTGAATGTGAAGTATATAAATTCACTTAAGCAATCTTTGTGTGAAGTCAAAAGTACCATAATATCTTTATATATTTTTTCAAATGCTTTATTAGCTTCTGTTTTACTTCATTCACTTCTGCCAGTTTTTGTGTTACAAACTTTATCCCTGTTTTTCCCCTATCCACCTCCCCAAAACAGCAGTCCCCCAGGATATCCCCTCCTCTTATTTCCCAATTACATGTAAAATAGTATTAATAATAGTGTATATATATATTTTTTTAAAAAAACATTTGGTTTTAAAACTTTGAATTCCAAATTAGTTCCCTTCCTCCCTTGTCATCCACCCTTACTAGAAAGATAAGCAATTCAATATAGGTTGTATATGTGTAGCTAATGCAAAACATTACCATAGTAGGTATGTTATAGAAGACTGATTATATTTCCCTCCCTCCTATCCCACCTTCCACTTGTTCTATTCTCTACTTTGGTCCTGCTCCTTTTCAAAAGTGTGTGCTTCCTACTTCCCTCCCCCCAAGCCTGCCCTCCCTTCCATCATCCCCTCTCTCATCCCCTTTCTGCACCCCCCCCCCCCACACTCTCCTGGAGGGTGAGATATCCTATTTCGTGTATATATCATTCCCTCCCTGAGCCAAATTCAATGATTACAAGGTTGACCCATTCCCTTATGCCTTCCTGTTCTTTCTCTCCATTGTACGCATTTTCCCTTGCCTGTTCTGTATGAGATAGTTTGCCCTATTCTGTCTCTCCCCATCTCCTCTCATTATATATCTTTGTATTTTTAATTGTCATTAGTTTTGGTTAATGCAGTAAAGCAAACTGTATAAATACATAATTGATTTAAATAAGTAGCAGAAATGCAGAACCACAAAATAAAAAACCCAAAAGATAATCCCTTACTATAGTTATAATTGAGATTAACAAATATTATTGCTGACAAAGAAGAAAGATCTTCATGTTTACTGTCTACAAAAGGCTCAGCTGAAGGTAGCATGAAACCTAATAAATTTAAATAACATCATGAAATTGTACATGCAGAATATGTTGGCTGGCAGTACAAGAGGATTTTTTTTTTTTTCAGAAAAGATGTAGTTGCTTTAAATGAGCATAAGCAAAAACACACTCTTGGCATCAAAACTATGTAGCATAAAAAGGATTGCTTGTACTGTGTAAGGTTGTTTATAGAATAGCCTAGATTATAAACAGCTTTGATTAGAGAAACAGTACTGTGCATAACTGCTGATGTGGTTTAGATGGTGCTTAATGAATCTTATACAAAATAGCTTTGAATGGTTCTACTTATAGATAATATGGTGGGAAGGAATGAATAAATGAAAAAAATATTAAGGATTTACTATGCGGAAAATACTGTGCTAAGCACTGGGCATGCACATAGACAAGCAAGACATCCCTTCTCTCATGTAGCTCTCATTCTGAAATGAAGAAACAACATAACATATAGGAGGCTTCATTTGTAAATGAGAAAGACCTGGTGATTCTTAGGGTGCAGTGGCAAAGTGGGTGGTATAGTGCTTCTTCCTTAATATCTTTTCCATTGATTACATGAGGTGACCCATTTCTGATACTCAGCTTTTTTTGACAGTGCCAAGCACTTTGGTTGGTGTCTAGACATTCTATTCCAGGTCTTAAGCAACTCTGGGTGCTGGGAAGACTTAGGGCTATGTCATCAGCAAGGCAGTTGTTAGGTCACATCTCCACAGGTATTGCTTCCCTGGTCAAAAACTTTGGGGACTAGGCTGAAAGAGTGGGATCAGTAGTAGAGATGCTTCTTTCCCCCTGGAGCTCTTGGGCTCAGAATCCTGGGCTAGAGGGTCTGAGAGAAAGTAATGGTAGAGATGATGACAGTGGTCTGATCCACCTGGCACTTGCCACCTCCTTTCTATCCCTTAGAAAGGAAACTTGCCATTGTGTCTGAAGAACTTTGCTGTCAATCATTGGAGAAGTGAAAATCTTCCTATTTTGCATTACAAATAGATGAAACTTAATAAATGGATGCTCACAATACTCATTTTATGTGTATACTCGTTATATGTACAATATGATGTTGAAACATGTTAGGGAGGATTTGTTGTTTTGGCTGCCCCAACAAGCTTTACAAAGTTATGAAAATAAAATGAGTCAGTATGTGTGAGAATATTGTAAAACTTCAAAGTCTCTTTACCATTAGAGTACTGATAATTTTCATATTAGAAATGAAAGGTGATAAAATCTTAAATACTTATTAACTTTAAAATAATAAAGCAATTCATGTTAATATGAATAACATTTTCTATGGAAAAATATATTTTCCCAAACAAAAATTTTTAATGGCATTTTAAAATATTTTTCTTAATCTCATTAATGGCTGGCTTAATAGAAGACAGCTGGATTCTCATATCTGCTTTTGCTTTCAGTTTGTTATTATATGATTTTGGTTGAAGAAAATCTGGTCCCACCTAGATATGTAGTTGAAAAATAGAGGTGTATTTATATATGTAGAGGCAATAGAGGCAAATAACATCTTAAGTATTATTATAAAAGTAGTTTTGACCCCATGGATCCTGAAAAGGGTCTCTGACTGCCCTTGGAAACTTACTGCTCCAAATAAATCCAGGCAAAGTCTTCATATTTATATTACATTCTAGCTATGAATATAGGATGACAAAATAAATACATTTGTGAAAAAGTTTAGAGATAATAGATAATTCACCAAATTAGATTTTTATGTGTTTCTCAGTTTTAAATTTTAAAAATTCTATCCATCAACAAAATAGAAAGTTCTGCTTACTAATAACTTGTCTACAAAAGCAGTTCTCATTTTATTTTTAAACTCTAGATATTTCTAAATATCAATGAATATATAAGCCATAAAGTAATTATACATTTCACACAATATTAGAGTTGGAAGGGACCTCCACCATCTAATCCATGTTTGAAATGAGAAGCCATATTACAGCATATCTCTGCTTAAGTAATACTGCTCGTAATCATCATAAAGTCTCTACCTGAAGACCTCTGACGGGAGGAAGTCTTTTACCTCCTGAGACAGCCTCTTCTACATTTGGACAGCTCTAATTCATATCTAATTGGTATGAAGCCTGACATCAGATTCTACCCCTTGCCCTTGGTTTTACCCTCTGGGACCAAGAAGAACAAGTCTAATCCTTCCCTTACACAATAGTCTTTCATATACTTAAAACTGCAGTCACATCTCCTTGAATCTTTTCTTTTGCTAGTTAATCATAGATATTCTCTTCAGCTTATACAGCTTCAACTCGAAGGCTTTCACCATCTTCGTTGCTCTCTTGATGCTCTCCAGCTTTTCAAACTGGGGTTTTTAGACCTGAGCACTTCCAAATGTGGTGTGACCAGGTCATCAGCAGCATAGCTAATATTTATACAGTACTTAAATTTTTTAAAGTAACTTGCTCCAGGTTACACTGCTAGGTATTTATTTATATGTGGGGGCTCATTTTCTGAGGCCAGACCTGACCCCGGGTCCTCCCGACTCCGGGGCCGGCGCTCTTACTCACTGCGCCACCTAGCCGCCCCTGTACTTTAAAATTTACTGTACTCTTTTTTTTAAAAATTTATTCTTAAAACCATGTGAGGCAGGAGCTATTATTTTCCCCACTTTATAGATGAGGAAATTGGGGCACAGAGGTTAATTTACTGGCACAACTTCCTAGTTGTGTGTTAATTTACACACAACTAGTGTCTGAAGTAGCATTTGAACTCTGATCTTTCATAGTACACTATGAGTACTGAGAAACTATCATCTCTTTTCCCCAACTCTCCTTTCTTCCTAAATTTCCTGTTACTGTTGAGAGTATTACCATATTGTCCACAAAGTGGAGGATATCAAATGCTTTACTTAAAATTTAGGTAAACTATATCTGTAGGCTTCCTGATCTGCTAGTTGAGTAAACTTGTCAAGAAAGGAAATGAAGTTTAGTCTGACATAAGCTGTCCTTCATGTGATGTTATATGGGCTCATTGTAATCTAACCATCTGTTTAAGGAATCATCCTGGTATTTTCCCAGGAATCAAAGTTCACTGGCTTATGCTGTTATAATTGTATCTGAACAAGAAAAAGTTAATAAACTTGTGATGTAGTAAGTTGAAAGAATCATTTGACCACCAAAATAATTTTGGCATCTGTAATAGTAATGGAATTTAAAGATACCCCTGTATTGGCTTGGTTTTCTGGTTGAGTTGTTAAAACCCAGAGCTTGTGAATCCTACTTGTGGGATGGACTTGTTGATGTGAAAATAGAGGGCTGAACTGGGAGGAGCTAGTGCTGTGGATTTAAAGAGGCAGAAGAATTTTTGGAAACCACATTGTGGAGGCAGAGAGAGAGAGAGGATTGCTGAGGGCCAGGTCGAGCTGCCCAGGACTTTTGAGAGCTGCCACCCAGAGCTGCCAAGGACTGAAGAGACATGGCTGTGATGCCAGTATTTTGTCTGTCTGTTTTGATGTTGTTTTGCCAGATGTGAGCATCCCCAGGATGGCTGCCAACACAGGTTCTTAGATCTGCTTTTCCAAAGGAAAGCAACTCAAAATGGGTTAACAGCCTTGCTTTAATCAATCAAACATATCATTTACCTAGTCCAGGAGAAAAGGTCAGCACCCCAAACTTCAGAGTATACAGACAGGTTACAAGCAGAAATTACAAGAAGACAGAGAAACAAACAAATCAAGCAGACAGGCCTCCAACTGTCCAACCATTACATCCATACCTCGTCAGTTACCAGAGAGGGAAGCATCAACATTTGGGTTTTTCAAAGCCAGGGGGCTCTCAACGGTTGCCCAGAATCTTGTCTGGTCAAATCACACAACACTTCTCAAAGTGAGTCCCAAAACAAAGCCTCACATGAGGGTTTACATAGTCTTCTGCCTCAGAGAATGTAACAACCCTCTTGACCCCACTACCCAATCACAAAGTATCTCCTGAAAAACAGGGCTTCAGGTGCCCTTAAGCCTATCTAATGGCCCACGGGCAGGGAAGATCTTAAATTTCCATTCCATTCCTACAACAGCATCAGGTAAATAAATAGTACTCTGGTTTATCAAATAAGTGATATAAATTTTATTAGCATTTATAACATTGTAATACCCAAATGGTTTTGTGCTCTCAACCATCTGGTTTGGAAGGAATTCCAACAGTGCAGATCACAACCCATTCATACCTACCCAAACTATACAACTCTTGTCCCATGACATCTTATTATATTGCCATACCCAATATACTAGTGGTCTTTCTGGTTTTCTCCTGATATTTAAAGGATACCAGTGGACCAGTCTGGCCGTCCACTTCTCAATATTTAGTGACTTCATTACAAAGCTGGGAATTGAAAGAGGTCACAGATTTGTAGTGTCCATAGAAGTTTCATATTTTTTATATGATTAATACTTTCTTTGATGTAAGCATAGTAGGTGCTAGATAAGATATAATGAACAATGAATCATTATCAAAAAAAATCAAATTGATATCATAAGAGAAGGGAAAAGACTTCTTATTGATTCAGGAGTCATTTATCAATCA
The DNA here is from genome assembly GCA_011680675.1 of Gymnobelideus leadbeateri. Taxonomy (NCBI): domain Eukaryota; kingdom Metazoa; phylum Chordata; class Mammalia; order Diprotodontia; family Petauridae; genus Gymnobelideus; species Gymnobelideus leadbeateri. The sequence goes on along the minus strand of WOXC01008064.1, from coordinate 675,690 downwards.
GTTCTCTTATGTGTATTCAGACCACAAGTGTATTAGACTAAAGTTCAGAATCCATTTTTTAAAAAAAAACTAGATGAAATTGAGAAAAAGTATGGCCTATCAATTAGAACAGCTATTCTGAACTAATTAGGCAAGTAATAAAATAAAGGAAATTAACACCAAGTATAATAATTTCATTCATAATCTTTTTTCTCCCTTTATTATTTAGTTTACATCATTCATTTCCACAAATTTTCTCCCCAATTTTCCTTACCACCCCAAAACAGTGTTCCCACTGATTATCCCCTCCTTCAATCTGCTCTCTCCCATATCTTCCCCCATTTCTCCTTCGACTTTCCAGTAGGGCACAGTTGATCTCTATGCCCCAGTGCCTGTATATCTCATTTCCCAGTTACATGTAAAATAACAATTTTATATATATATATATATAATTTTTTTTTTTAACATTTGATTTTAAAACCTTGGATTCCAGATTCTTTCCCTTCCTCCCTCGTCACCCACCCTCACTGGGAAGATAAGCAATTCAATATTGGTTGTACATGTGTAGCTATGCAAAACATTTCCATGATGGATATATTGTGAAAGACTAACTATATTTCCCTCTATCCTATCCCACCCCCCACTTGTTCTGTTCTCTACTTTGATCCTGTCCCTTTTCAAAAGTGGGTGCTTCCAATTTGCCTGCCCCCTAGCCTGCCCTCCCTTCTGTTATCCCCCTCTCTTCCCCTTCCCCTCTACTCTCCTGTAGGTTGAGATTCCCTATTTAGTGTGTATGTCATTTCCTCCCTAAGCCAAATTCAATAAGAATAAGGTTGACTCATTCCCTTTTGCCTTCGTGTTCTTCCCCTCCACTGTAACAATTTTCCCTTGCCTCTTCTATATGAAATAATCTACCCCATTCTGTCTCTCCCCATATCCTCTCATTATATTCCTCTCTCACCTCTTAATTTCACCTTATAAGTATCATCCCTTCTTATTCAATTGGTCCTGTGCCCTCTGTCTTTGTATACCTGTACACATATATACACACATATTGAGAAAAGTTTCATAAGTTACAATTATCCTTTTTCCATGTAGGAATATAAGTAGTTCCAAATTTGATAAGTTCCTTATGATTTCTTTTTCCTGTTTACCTTCTCAATCTTCTCTTGCTTCTTGTATCTGAATGTCAAATTTTCAATTCAGCTCTGGGTTTTTTTGTTTGTTTCTTTTCAGCCAAAGAAAAGTAAAGTTTATTAAAAGTTCACTTGTATTAGACACAGAGTTAAATCTGTGTTTCGTCATTCTGTGACACTCTCACCCACATGGAGACAAGATGGGGTCTTATATCCAGAAGGTTGTGGGAGGAATCTAGGGGTGATCTAGAGGAGGAGTTTGGGGAGGGTCAATGAGCAATTAAGGGTGGGAAGTTGCTGGAGGCTACCTGGAGACTACAGACAATAGTGGGCTAGGCCAGTTCAAGGGTAGATTGATATTTTGATAGGCTCAAGGGTGGGAAATCTAGTAAGAAAGGTTTGGGCCCAGCCACCATGTAAAGTTTATGACTTCATGCAAATGCCTCAAAAAATATTTTGATTTAATCAGAGTTCAAGGGGGGCTCCCAGAGCCTATACCTTAAAAGATTCAAAGAGAGCTCAAGGGGGCTCCCAGAGCCCATAACTCATCACAGAGACTCTCCAGCCTTAAGAAGACTCTTTTCTATTTCATGCCCAACAAATGGTCATCCAGCTTTTTCTTAGATACCTCTAGTTATTAGGATACCTTTGAGTCGATAATTTTTGGAAAAGTCAAGAAGTTTTTTTCTCTTTTATTGAGCTAATGATCTGCCTCTCTTCAGTCTCCACCCACTATTCCTAGTTCTGGTGCCATTCACAGCAAGTCTACTAATCTACTTCCTCTTTCAAGATCCATTTCAGTCTTCTCTTCTCCAAGTTAAGCATCCCTAGTTTAGTTCAGGTGATTCTCATGTGACATGAGCTTAAGGCCCTTCACTATCTGGGTTGTCTTAGTTTGGATACCCTGTCACTTATCAATGTCCTTTCTCAACTGTGGCTCCCAAATAGATCAGCAGGACCGGCACCTCTGCTATTCTCCACCTCCAACATTCTTTTTTTTTTTAATTTAATTTAATTTTATTTTATTTTTTTCCAATTACAAAGGCGTATTGTACTAGGTGGGATGAAAGATGGTAAGGAAGAAATAAAACCAAACAATGAAAAGAACAAGATCATTTAGTTTGCTTCCATCAGGATTCAGGTTCAGTTTTTACTAGTTATATCTCTGGATGGTGCATCTCTCACTTTCTTGAGTCTTTCGGGATTAATTTATATCACTGCATTGCTGAAAAGAGTCCAGTCTGTCATACTTGGTCATCACAGATATGGTATGTCTGTGATTGTATACAGATTTCTTCTGATTCTACTCTTCTCGCTCAGCATCAGTTTGTATAAGTCTCTCCAGGTAATTATGAAATCTGTCACCTCTTCATTTCTTATAGGACAATAATATTCCATTACACTCATATACCACAACTTGTTTAGCCATTCCCCAATTGGTGGGCACCCCTTCAGTTTCCAATTCTTTGCAACCACAAAAAGGGCTGCTAAAAATATTTTTGTACATATGGGTCTTCCTCCCACTTCTATGATCTCTTTGGGATATAACCCTAGAAGTGATATGGCTGGGTCAAAGGGTATGAAATTATTTATAATCCTTTGGGCATAATTCCAGATTGCTCTCCAGAATGGTTGGATAAGTTCACAACTCCACCAGCAATGTATTAGTGTTCCAATTTGTCCACATCCTCTCCAGCATTTGTCACTTTCTTGTTTTGTCATCTTAGCCAATCTGACTGGAGGGATGTGGTATCTCAGAGTTGTTTTGATTTGCATTTCTCTAATTAATAGTGATTTAGAGCATTTCTTCATATGCTTATAGATATCTTTAATTTCTTTCTCTGAAAACTTCCTGTTCATATCCTTTGACCACTTATCAATTGGGGAATGACTTGTATTCATATAGATTTGGCTCAATTCTCTATAAATTTTAGAGATGAGTCCTTTATCAGAGACACAAGTTGTAAAAATTCTTTCCCAATTTCCCACCTCCCTCTTGATCTTGGTTACATTGGCTTTGTTTGTACAGAAGCTTTTCAATTTAATGTAATCAAAATTATCCATTTTGCATTTTACAATGCTCTCTAATTCTTGTTTGGTCCTAAAGTCTTCCCCTCTCCACAGATCTGTCAGGAAAACTATTCCTTGCTTTCCCAAATTGCTTACAGTATCATCCTTTACACCTAGATCATGCACCCATTTGGACTTGATTTTGGTATATGGTGTTAGATAATGGTTTATGCCCAGTTTCTGCCATACTGTATTCCAGTTTTCCCAGCAGTTTTTGTCAAATAGTGCATTCTTATCCCAAAAACTGGGGTCTTTGGGTTTATCGAACAATAGATTGCTAGATTCATTAACTGCTGGGTCTCCTGCACCTAATCTATTCCATTGATCCACTACTCTACACCTCTGCCAGTACCAAGCTGTTTTGATGACTGCTGCTGTATAATACAGATTAAGATCTGGCATAGCTAGTCCACCTTCCCTAGCGTTTCTTTTCATTAATTCCCTTGATATTCTAGACCGTTTGTTTTTCCAAATAAATTTTGTTATTATTTTGTCTAACTCTAGAAAGTAGTTTTTTGGTAAATTGATTGGTATGGCACTAAATATATAGTTAAGTTTGGGTAAAATTGTCATTTTTATTATATTAGCTTGACCCAGCCATGAGCAATTGATATTTTCCCAACTATTTAGATCTGCTTTTATTTGTGTGAGAAGTATTTTGTAGTTGTGATCATATAGATTCTGGGTTTGTTTTGGCAAGTAGATTCCCAAATATTTTATAATGTCTACAGTGACTTTAAATGGGATTTCTCTTTCTATCTCTTGCTGTTGAGTTTCATTAGAGATGTACAGGAATGCTGAGGATTTATGTGGGTTTATTTTATATCCTGCAACTTTGCCAAATTTATTTATTGTCTCTAGTAGTTTTTTACTTGATTCTCTAGGATTCTCTAAGTATATCATCATATCATCTGCGAAGAGTGATAGCTTGGTCACTTCTTTACCTAATTTGATTCCTTTGATTTCTTTTTCTTCTCTAATTGCTACTGCTAGTGTTTCTAGTACCAGATTGAATAAGAGGGGTGATAGTGGACACCCTTGTTTCACTCCTGATCTTACTGGAAAGGCTTCTAGTTTATCCCCATTGCATATAATACTTGCTAATGGTTTTAAATAGATGCTATCAACTATTTTGAGGAAGGCTCCATTTATTCCTATACTTTCTAGTGTTTTTAATAGGAATGGGTGTTGTACTTTGTCAAAAGCCTTTTCTGCATCTATTGAGATGATCATGTGGTTTCTGCTAGTTTTATTGTTGATGTGCTCAATTATACTGATGGTTTTCCTAATATTAAACCATCCTTGCATTCCTGGAATGAATCCTACCTGATCAGAGTGTATTATTTTTATGATAAGTTGTTGGAGTCTTTTGGCTAATATTTTATTTAGAATTTTTGCATCTAAATTCGTGAGGGAAATTGGTCTATAATTTTCTTTCTCTGTTTTATCTCTTCCTGATTTAGGAATCAGTACCATATTTGTGTCATAGAAAGAGTTTGGTAGGACTCCTTCTTCACTAATTTTCCCAGATAGTTTGTAGAGTATTGGAATCAATTGTTCTTTCAATGTTTGATAGAATTCACTAGTAAACCCATCTGGCCCTGGAGATTTTTTCCTAGGGAGTTCTTTGATGGCTTGTTTGATTTCTTTTTCTGAGATGGGGTTATTTAGGTAATTCACTTCCTCTTCAGTTAATCTGGGCAACTTGTGATTTTGTAAATATTCATCCATTTCACTAAGATTGTCATATTTATGTGCATACAATTGGGAAAAATAATTCCTCATTATTTTTTTGATTTCCTCTTCATTGGAGGTAGATTCACCCTTTTTATTTTTGATACTCATAATTTGGTTTTCTTCTTTTTTTTTATCATATTGACTAAGGGTCTATCAATTTTGTTGATTTTTTTCATAAAACCAGCTCTTAGTTTTATTTATTAATTCAATAGTTTTCTTAATTTCAATTTTATTAATCTCACCTTTGGTTTTCAATATTTCTAATTTAGTACTAAATTGGGGATTTTCAATTTGTTCTTTTTCTAGCTTTTTCAATTGCATGTCCAATTCATTGACCTCCCTTCTCTCTGCTTTAATTAAGTATGCACTCAGGGATATAAAACTTCCCCTGAGAACTGCCTTTAGTGTATCCCACAAATTTTGGTATGTTGTTTCATTATTATCATTCTCTTGAATGAAATTATTGATTGTTTCTATAATTTCTTGTTTGACCCACCAATATTTTAGGATTAAATTGTTTAATTTCCAATTAGTTTTTAGTCTATCTTTCCATGGCCCTTTATTGCATATAATTTTTATTGCATTATGATCTGAGAATGATGCGCTTAATATTTCTGCCTTTCTGCCCTGGATTGTGAGGTTTTTATGCCCTAGTACATGGTCTATTTTTGAGTATGTACCATGCACTGCTGAGAAGAAAGTAAATTCCTTTTTATCCCCATTCAGTTTTCTCCAGAGATCCATCATATCTAGTCTCTCTAAGATTCTATTTACCTCCTTAACTTTCTTGTTTATTTTGAGGTTAGATTTATCGAGTTCAGAGAGGGGAAGATTAAGGTCCCCCACAAGTGTAGCTTTGGTACCTATTTCTTCCTCTAATTCCTTTAACTTCTCCTCTAGGAATTTAGATGCTATACCACTTGGTGCATATATATTAAGTAGTGATATTGGTGCCTTTTAGTAGGATATAGTTTCCTTCCTTATCTCTTTTAATTAGATCTATTTTTGCTTTTGCTTTATCTGAGATAAGTATTGCTACCCCTGCTTTTTTTACTTTAGCTGAGACATAATAAATTTTACTCCAACCTTTTACCCTTACCCTGTGGGTATCCCTTTGTTTCAAATGTGTTTCTTGTAGACAGCATATTGTAGTATTATGGTTTTTAATCCATTCTGCTATCTGCCTCTGTTTTATGGGAGAGTTCATCCCATTCACATTCACAGTAATAATGACTATCTGTCTCTTCCCGTCCATCTTATTCCCTCCCCTGTTTATGTTTTTGTTTCTTCCTTCTCCCTTCCCCTCCTTGAAGTTTTCCCTTTTGACCACCCCCTCCCTCAGTGTTCCCACCCAGTGATCCCTCTTCTTAACACACCCTCTCCCCTTATTACTGTTTCCCTCCCTTCTAATCCCCCCCTTTAGTCTCCTCTTTTTCACCCCCCCTTACCCTTCTGCTTTGTATAGGACAAAATAAGTTTTTATACTTATCAGAGTGAATTACAAATTGATTCCAAACCAATGAGAGTAAATTTCAAACACTGCTCCTCTCCCTCCCTCCTTTTCCTCTATTTAATGAATTTATGTGTCTATTCACATTAAAATCTTAAACTTCACTGATTTAAGTTGATCCTTCTTTGAACCAGAACCAGTGAGAATGGTGTTTGAATGATGTTCCTCTCCCTCTTTCTTTCCCCTCTTTTATAGTGTGTATTAATGTCCCTTCAGATGGCATATTTTATCTTTTCCTAGCTCATCCTTTCCTTTTTCCCATTACAGTACCTTTGATCCCCTTAATAGTTTTGTTTTTTTTTTTTAGACATCAGGTTAGTGCATTCATACCCACACCCTCTATCTAAGTATAACCCTTTTGAAGGCCATGATAATCATAAAGATTTTGAATATTGACAGTTATCAGCTCCACATATAGGGATGTGAACATTTTGCTCTTGTTGCATTCCAAGTAATGAGCATGTGTTTGTGGGTGTGGGTATGTGCGCTTATGCATGTGTGAGTCTGTGTTTCTCTTGTTTACCTTTTTATGTCTTTCCTTTAGTCTTGTAATTGGAGGTCAAATTTTCCATTGAGCTCTGGCTTTTTCATCAGGAACATCTGGAAGTCCCTTATTTCATTAAACAACCATCTCCTTGCCTGGAAGATTATGCTCAGTTTTGCTGGGTAGTTAATCCTTGGTTGTAGTCCTAGCTCTCTTGCCCTATGAAATATCAAATTCAAATCCTCCGCTCTTTTAATGTAGAAGCTGCTAGGTCCTGTGTGATCCTAATTGTAGTTCCTCGATATTTGAATTGTTTCTTTTTGGCTGTTTGTAGAATTTTTTCTTTAATCTTGTGATTCTGGAATTTGGCTACTATATTTCTTAGAGTTTCAGTTTGGGATCTCTCTCAGGAGGAGTCCGGTGAATTCTGTCGATAGTTATTTTATCTTCTGATTCCAGGACCTCAGGACAGTTTTTTTTGACAGTCTCTTGGAGGATGTTGTCTAGGCTGCTTTTTTCATCATGGCTTTCTGGTAGACCAGTAATTCTTAGGTTGTCTCTCCTGGATCTGTTCTCTAGGTCAGTTATTTTTCCAGTGAGATATTTTACATTTTCTTGCAATTTTTCAATCGTCTTGTTTTGTTTGATTGACTCTTGCTGCATCATAGAGTTCTGAGCTTCAATTTGATTGTTTCTAATTTTTATCGAATTATGGTCTTCAGTTATTTTTTGAAGTTCCTTTTTTAGGGAGGTATTTTCTCCAATTACTTCACTGAGATGTTTTTCCAAGTTGGTCATTGCCTCCCTGATTTGGTCTTTAACATTTTTCTTAAGCTCCTCCAGGAATGTTATTTGGGCTTAAGACCAGATCATGTTTCCTTCTGTGGTCTCTGGTGTGGGCAGAGAGTCTATATTGTCTTGTGTGTTTTGTTGTTCTTGCCCTGCATAGTATGCTCGAATAGACTTTTTTGCCTTCCCCTTCTCCTTTTCAGCTTCCTTCCTTCCCATTGTGACTTCCTGTTTCTTAGTGTCTCAGGCTATGAGTTTGGGGCCTGATCCTTGACTTTGAATACCTCTGGGTGGCTAGTTTATGGCTAAGTCAGGGAAGTCAGTGAGGGATGTAGATGCATAGGTGTGGGTGCCTCTGACCACTTCAGATTTCTGCCTCTATACCCCTGGGCTATAAGTAGGCTTTTGTTGGTGAGGTGAGGTGGGGCTTGTTGGGACCCCACCCTCTCCTCTCTTCAGATTCCTGGCTGTCTCAGTTACACCCCTTCTTGGAGACTCTCAAGCCTGGGGCTATTTCCATTAACTTGGGATTTCAATCTGGGTGGGAGACTTATGTTTGGGTTTTCTGCTTCATGAAGGAGGGATGGGAGGATCTGAGCAGCTAGAATTTACTTTGCCATTCCAGCCCCTGTATTATACAGGCAGGCAGTTTCTAGACTTCCAGGCTGGGGGCTGAATGCAGCCTGAGAAGCCGCTCTTTCCACTGAGGGCCCAACTCTCCTACCTGACTCCAATGATCCTACCCGTCTGATAGATGAAGATGACTGTGATTCCTCCTTGGTAAGTCTGCAGGCTGGGGCCTTTGCTCTCTCTGGTGTAGTCTGCTTGCCTGCTCTTAGGTCTGGGCTGTGCAGACACCACGCGCTCTGCGCTCAACCAGTCCGGACACACTGGGCAATCTCCTGGGCTGGACTCTGCCACACTTCGTCTTCCAGTGCGCTCCGTGACTCCGGTTTCCACTCAGATTCTCTCCAACATTCTTAATGTAGTCCCAGATCACATTAGCATTTTTTGGTTTCCCTTTTGTACTGTTGATTCATTTTAAACTTGCAATCCATCAAAAGTCCCATTCTTTTTCAGGTAAATTGTTATCTAGCTAACTTAACCTACTCAATATCAATAAAGTTTCATTTTTTAACCCAGTTGAATAATTTACATTTATCAATGTGCTGATTGGTCCCTGGTCTTCAATTTATAGTCCTAGTTGCTTTGAGGCACTTAGAGCTTGAATGACTTGCCCAGTCACACTGATATGATGTGTTAGAGATTGACTGGAGTCTAGGCCTTCTCCTGAGGCTAGTTTTGTAGCCATTGCTCCTTGCCTGCCTTGCTAGTGGAAGTAATTAACAATGATAGAATGACCTAGGATTTGTAGATGAAAGGGACTTTAGAGATCATTTGGTCTAACCTTTTTGCTTTACTGATGAAACTGAGGAACAGAGAGGTTAAGTGAATTAAGGTCACACAGGGTCCATGGCAACTGAGTGGCACTGTAAATAGAATAGTAGATGTCACAAAGACCTGTCTTAGATACTTACTAGCTTTGTGACCTTAGAAAAGTCATTTAACTTCTGCATCAGTTTCATTTTCTGTAAAAGGGGGATTTAAAAAATTTTTTTTAATCAAATGCTTTATTAACTTCTAGTTTCCATCATTTATTTCCGCAAGATTTTGAGTTACAAATACTTGATATCCCCTCCTCCATTCTGCTCTTTTCCATATCTTCTCCCATATCCCCCTCCAACTTTCCAGTAGGACATGGTGGATCTCTGTGCCCCAGTGCCTGTAAGTCTTATTTCCCAGTTACATGTAAAATAATATTAATAAGAGTATATAAGTGTGTATATGTGTGTGTATATATTTTTTTTTAACATTTGATTTTAAAATTTGAATTCCAGATTCATTCCCTTCCTCCCTTGTCACCCTTACTAGGAAAATAAGCAGTTCAGTATAGGTTGTACATGTATAGCTATGCAAAATGTTTCCATAGTGGATATATTGTAAAAGACTAACTATATTTCCCTCCCACCTACCCCACCTCCCACTTGTTTTGATCCTGTCCCTTTTCTAAAGTGGGTGCTTCCAACTTCCCTCCCCCCCAGCCTGTCCTCCTTTCCATCACCCTCCCTCTCATCCTCTTCCCCCCTACTCTCCTGTAGGGTGAGATACCCTATTTAGTATGTCATTTCCCTCCCTCAGCCAAATTCAGTGAGAATGAGGTTGACCCATTCCCTTTTGCCTTTCTTTTCTTCCCCTTCATTGTAACCATTTTCCCTTACCTCTCCTATATGAGATAGTTTACCCCATTCTGTCTGTCTCATTATATTCCTCTCTCATCTCTACCTTTTAAGTATCATCCCTTCCTATTAAATTGGTCCTATGCCCTCTATCTATGTATACCTTTACACATATATACACACACTCACATATGTATTCATACTCCCATATACCCTCCTATATAGACATATATACATCTGTATGCATGTATATACATATATACACATATATATATGTATATACATGTATAAAAACACATACATTTCTATTCCCTTCAACTATTCTTATACTGAGAAAAGTTTCATCAGTTACAGTTATCGTTTTTCCATGTAGGGTTGTAAATAGTTCAACTTTGATAAGTTCCTTATGCTTTCTTTTCCCTGTTTACCTTCTCATGCTTCTTGTATCCAAATGTCAAATTTTCTGTTTATTCAGCTCTTGTTTTTTCATCAAGAATGCTTGAAAGTCCTCTATTCCACTGAATGACCATATTTTCCCCTGAAATATGATACTCAGTTTTGCTGGGTAGGTGATTCTTGGTTTCAATCCCAGCTCCTTTGACATACAGAATATCATATTCCAAGCTCTTCAGTCTCTCAGTGTAGAAGCTGCCCAATCCTGTGTTATCCTGATTGTGTTTCTACAATATTCAAATTGTTTCTTCCTGGCTGCTTGTAATATTTTCTCCTTGATCTGGGAACTCTGGAACCTGGCTATCATATTCCTAAGAGTTTTCTTTTTGGGATCTTTTTCAGGAGGTGATAGGTGGATTCTTTCAACCTCTATTTTGCCCTCTGGTTCTACAACATCAGGGCATTTTCCTTGAGAATTTCTTGAAGGATGATTTCTAGGTTCTTTCTTTGATCATGGCTTTCAGATAGTCCCATAATTTTTAAATTATTTCTCCTAGATCTATTTTCCAGGTCAGTGGTTTTTCCCATGAGATATTTCACATTGTCTTCTAATCTTTCATTTGTTTGGATCTGTTTAATAGTATCTTTATTTCTCATAAAGTCACTAGCTTCCATTTGCTCCAATCTAATTCTGAAGGAATGATTCTCTTCAGTGAGCTGTTGAGATTCTTTTTCCATCTGGCAGATTTGGCTTTTTAAGGCATTCTTCTCCTCATTGCCTTTCTGAGCCTCTTTTGCCATTTGAGTTAGTCTGTTTTTTAAGGTGTTATTTTCTTCAGTCAGGCTGTTGACTCTCTTTTCATAATTTTCTTGCATCATTTTCATTTCTCTTCCCAATTTTTCCTCCACTTCTCTTATTTGATTTTCAAAATCCTTCTTAAGGTCCTCTATGGCTTATAACCAGCTTGTATTTTCTTGGAAGCTTTTGGTGCAGGAGTTCTGACTTTGTTGTCTTCCTTCTGTTCCATGCTTTGACCCTGTTTGTCCCCAAAATAGGAGTGTAAAGTTGTATTGCTCTGTTTGCTTTGCTTCCTTTGCCTGCTCATGTTGCCACTCAATTACTTGACTTTTGTGCTTTTTTTTTTTTTTCCACAGTAGGACTCTGCTACGAGACAGGGGAGCTTAGTACCAAACACTGGGGTTTTTGCAGCTGCTGGAGGTATTAGTTGGGTGCCCTCTCTGAAGCCTCCACACACTCTGGCAAGCTGTTTACACACCTCAGGATCTCCATCCTAGACAGCAATCCAGATCTAAGCAGGTTAAAGAAAGAGTGATTACCCCTCAGACTGGTTGTTTGGTCCCCCTACAATATTGCAGACGAGGAGCTCTGAAGCAACCATGAGGTGGTGGCTACATGGCCGAGGCACCTCAGTCGCTTCTTGCCCTAGGGACAAAGGCTGGATCGCACTCTGAAATTCCAGGTCGCAAAGTCCACACTGCATTGACCTCTCACTTTGTCCTTGGCATCTATGGGTTGATAATTCTGGAAACCACCACAGCTGCTGGTGGTCTGAAGCCCCTCTAGCCGGCAGCTGGTCAGACCCTCCCTGAGGGTAAGACTTCTGGCTTGAGTAGGGCTGGGGTCAGCTCCCAGAGTGCTTCCCTAGCCCCTTCCTGACAACCTGCTGGGCTGTCCTCAGCAGGAGGTTAGCTTCTCTGTGTCATTTTGTGGGTTCTCTCATAATCTTAACTGATGTAAATCAGTTGTCATAACAAGGAGACCAAAAGAACCTAAAAAGTGACTCGATCCTCATTCTAGAGAGCAATTTGGAACTATGCCCAAAGGGCTATAAAAATGTGCACACCCTTTGACCCAGCAATAGCCCTTCTAGGGCTGTATCCCAAAGAGATTGTACAAGTGGGAAGAGGACCCATATGTACAAAGATATTTGTAGCAGCTCTTTTTGTGGTGGCAAAGAATTGGAAATCAAGGGGGTGCCCATCAGTTGGGCAATGGCTAAATAATTTGTGGTATATGAAGGTAATGGAATACTGTTGTGTTATAAGAAATGGGGAGCAGACGGACTTCATAATAACCTGGAGAGACTTCTATAGACTTATATAAACTAATGCTTTTTGAGGAGAACAGAACCAGAACTTTGTACACAAAATAATGTACACAAAGATACATTGTATCTTTGATGACTGACTTTGATAGACTGGGCTCCTCTCAGCAATGCAACACTATAAGACCACTCCAAAAGACTCTTGATGGAAAGGGATATCCACATCCAGAGAAAGAACTAGAGTCTGAATGTAGATTGGGGCAAACTACCTACTCTCTTTTTTGTTTCTTCTTTCTTGTTGTTCATATCATTGGTTACAGTTCTTTACAACTTGACTAATGTTCAGTGTGAAGGTAGTTACCATAGGAGGGGAGGGAGATAACATTTGGAACTCAAGGGATTTGGGAACTGAATGTTGTAAACTAAAAGTAAATAAATACATTTTTTAAAAATGACTTGTTCGCAAACATTTGACTGGCTTGTCAAGTGAAAAGAAATGGCAAAGCCACACTGATTGAGAATATAAACTCATTTGTAAAACTCTTATGAAGAAGGTTGATAGATGATTATGAGCAGTATCACTTCATAAAACAGAGAAGAGCAGTAGATGGTAAAATTAGTTGTAAAGAAAGCACGGAAAAAGAGCCAACTAAACAAAGTTAACCCAAATGAGTATTATTTTGTTTGTGTAAAACAGTTTTCTACTATAGCTACTGTGAAGACAAAATGTCCATCTTGATTTATTGGTTGTTGAAAAAGAATTACAGGGGCGGCTAGGTGGCGCAGTGAATAGAGCGCCAGCCCTGGAGTCAGAAGGACCTGAGTTCAGAGCCAGCCTCCGACACTTAATCTACACAAACAAAAACCTAGTCGTGTAACCTTGGGCAAGTTACTTAACCCCAATTGCCCTAAAGGGGCGGCTAGGTGGCGCAGTGAGTAAGAGCACAGGCCTCGGAGTTTGGATGACCCGAAATCAGATCCGGCCTCAGAAAATGAGCACCCACACACAAATAATGACTAGCCGTGTAACCTTGAGCAAGTCACTTAACCCCAATTGCTTAAAAAAAAAAAAAAAGAATTACAAGTAGCAATACACATAGACACCACATTTTAATAAACTTTGCCTAAAAATCCCACCTGTCATGTTAATAATAATAGTGATATGGTTATTTGAGCAGTTAAAGATACTAAGTTTGCAAAGGATTTCCCAATAAATGTTTTTTAAATTGTAATAAATGTTTTTTGAATAAGATAAGAACTCAGAAAATTATTCAGATGGATTATTTCATAAGTATAAGGCAAGACAATTATAAAATTAGCCAAAAGAAAAGAATTTCACATCAGCTGCAAAAAAAATTAGAAACTAGTGTGTATTGGGATTCTACAAATATGTATGTGCATATTCACATATGTATTTGTTTATAAGAGATTACTAATCATGCCAGTCTAGTTGAGTTCATTTGGCTAACTCATGGTATGTAGGGGGCCATAATTGTAAGTCTAAATCTTGACCAGTTAATTCTCTGAGTATAAAAATTATGATCATGTTTTATTCTTTTTATGTCTTAGAGGTGCATGCTATGTTGTTCACAAGAGATTGTATAAGGATTATAGATAGCTCTGGACAACCAGTCCTTACTAAGCATTTAATACATGCCCTATAGACAGGGGATTAGTTAAATCATATAAAAGAAGGTACATTTTTCTTTTATTTTTTGAGTTCCCAAATACCTCATTTAATAAAAACAAAATAAAATCAATGGATTAATTGCCTTACAGTCTTAATTATTTGCTTGACCTTGCCTACTAGTCTAATGAAGAGGGGAAGAAGGGAGGACAAAGAGAGAAAGTGTGTGTGTGTGTGTGTGTGTGTGTGTGTGTGTGTGTGTGTGTGCCCGCCCGTGTGTGCATGTGCACACTCGCACATTTTTAAACTTTGGTTTTGGGAGCTTCCCAGTGAAGAAACTTCTTCTATCTAGATTGATGGCAGCTGCTCTGCAATTTGCATATACTTAGTGTTTAAGGTACTGGATTTGAGTGACATATACATAATTACATAGCTGCTATTTGATAGAAGCAGTACCTGAGCCCCTTACTCCAACAGTCACTCTGATAAGATTGAATATGTTGCTAAGTACAAGTTTGCCTGGTAAAATTGTAGAACATGTACATGGATATTAAGAGCTTTGCAGAAAAAAAAATACTATGCCTTTTAAATTACAAAGTAGATTTTAGCAGTCTGTGTTAAGTGACTTACAGAGGGTCAGACAGCTAATAATTGTCTGGGATTGTCTTTGAACTCAGGTCCTCCTGACTCCAGGACCAGTGCATTATCTATTTATCGTGCCACCTAGCTGCCCCAATAATAGATTTATAATTATGAGTCCTTAGATATCAGTTGCTAACTATTACATTTGTAGATTAAAAATTTTCTTCTTAAAATTGACAGTTCATGGACCTGTCTGGTAGATTTGGAAGGATTGAATATGAGGCATTTATGGAGACCTGGGGTGAAAGCACTACTCAGGATCATTGAAGTCGTTGAAGCCAATTACCCTGAAACATTGGGCCGCCTTTTGATACTCCGTGCTCCAAGGGTATTTCCTGTCCTGTGGACACTGGTGAGTTTGAACACTGAGCTCGTTGCTTTATCATTTGAAAAACATATATGTATAATATGACTTTAAAAAATATTAAAAATCTTTCTTTGCTCCTTTTGCTAAATTTATATAACATACAATATATATAATGTGCATTTATACATATAATGTACAATATTTTTAAAAAAATTTTAAGTCATAGAAAACTTTTATTAACAAAAATAATAAAATGTTTGGTGATGACAAGAGTTTTAGCAATATATTTGGAGAGAATATGGTGGAGGGAAGGATGGGAGACCAGTTTCTTTGACTCCTTAGACAGACTTACTTGGTTCATGGAGCTATTTCCTGGAATTGAGCAGTATCAAATGATGTTGTCTATGTTCTCAGAGGTAACTCTTGCCCAGCAGTTACTTCTGGGAAGAGGACAAATTATTTGCAGAGGGCACCAAGGAAATTAGCTCTATACAACAAAATGGAGATCCATTTAGTTCTGTCATAACAGTAGTTTTCATTCTGACAGTAAAGCAAGAGGGTAGAGTATTCTGCCCTATTGAATAGCTTTTCCTTTAGATAGATCTGTTTACAAGTTAAACATGGGACTGTGAAAAACTGTATAAACTGCTTATTAGTTCTTGAATATAATTCTGCTCTCCCTAATATTGCCCTGATATTATAGCTTGGATTTGATTCAGTTGCTTTGCTGCAGTAATTGATAGCAGTTTTTTCCGCCTTGTCCTGTTTCATTACTTGTAGCAATGCCATTTGAAAATAGAACAGATATATGTCATACAAGTCTTGAAGACCAAGCCATATGAGCTTTCTTCTTCAAAAGAATTTTCATTTCTTCCCAGTTTAGTGGTCTCCTTTCTTCTTTTCTGTTTCTCTTCATCTGGCTTATCTGTTTTTTCTGATTTGAGGAGGCCTAGAAGCTTCTGATCTCTCCCTCATGTTGATTTCTGTAGGGAAAGATGAAGAGAGGTCTGTCAGACCAGGGCTCCCCTTTAAGCAGAATCAATTGTCTCAAACACCATTTCACCTCTTAACAACTCTCACCGTTTGCCTCCTGTGATTAAAAAAACGTATCTAAAATAAAATTAATTGACTTTCTACATAACTTGGTACCGTGCTAAAGTACTTTACAGAAAAACTATGTAAAAATCTATTCTT
Source organism: Gymnobelideus leadbeateri (assembly GCA_011680675.1). Lineage (NCBI taxonomy): Eukaryota > Metazoa > Chordata > Mammalia > Diprotodontia > Petauridae > Gymnobelideus > Gymnobelideus leadbeateri. Next base: position 659,519 of record WOXC01008064.1, on the reverse strand, counting down.
AGTCTTTAAATGTAATTTTTAAAGTCTGGAAATTTGCTAGAATGTTCTCTCTTCTGTTATTTATAGGTTAGCCCATTCATTGATGACAACACAAGAAAGAAGTTCCTTATTTATGCAGGCAATGACTACCAGGGTCCAGGGGGCTTGCTGGATTATATTGATAAGGAAATTATCCCAGATTTCCTGAGTGGAGAGTGTATGGTAAATATTTAAGCATGTAGAATAATAGACTTTTTTCCCCAAAAGAATAAGGCATCTGTTTATTTTTTGCATAGGCAGTTACTGTAATTTATTGTTTTGTTGAAGTATCTCCTATATAGCTTTATTTCTGCTAAATATTGAAGGTTTGCCAAATGTTAATCTCTATATTAGCAAATATGAAAGTTCGTGTGATATAGAATCTTATACTGATATAGCTTCATGCATTTAGAGCTGCTACTTAAAGCCAAATTGTAAGTTAAATCATATTTTAAATGTATCAAAGGAGTTTCATTATTTAGAAAAGAATATCTTTTTTTGCAATGTAAGAATCTTTGGAAAATCAAATAATGAAATGCCAGATAGATCTTAAATATAAGTCTGCTTTTTCGTTTAAGCTCCTTAAGAGCTCAAATCATTTCCTTTTTTTGTGTTTGTTTCCCCAGCACCTAATACAGTAACTGGCACATAATAGATTAGGTGCTTAATAAATGCTTGTTTATTGGCTGATCCATATGTTGGATTTTACTGTTCTGTTATTGAAAATTGTTGTTTAGTTATTTTCAATCATATCCAATTTTTTGTGACCCTATTTAGGGTTTTCTTAGCAAAACTGCTAGAGTAGTTTGCCATTTCCTTCTCCCTCCCCCCCTTTTCAGATGAGGAAACTGAGTCAAATAGGGTTAAGTGACTTGCCCAAGATCACACAGCTAGTTAAGTCTCTGAACCCAGATTTGAACTAGGCAAGATAACTCTTCCTGACTTCCCTGCACTCTATCCACTGTACCACCATTGAAAATTGAGCAATAAAAAGATGAAAGACTGTGGGTATGGAATGATGGATGTATTGTGTGTCCCAGTGTTGGTTTGGCTTAACTGGTTTTGGGTTTTAGGGAAGTTTGGTTATAAAAAAGGGTCATTTGGAAGAGATACTGTTGGAAAGTGACTTGGTTTTATAGGCACAGTAATACTTTCTTTACATCTTACAAAATAAAAATAAATAATTATTGCAAAACCTACAGATATTTTCAGATAAATTTCTATGTAGATATAAATAAAACTTGTTGGGGGTTTTTTGAGATAGCACTAATTCCTTTACTTTGAGGTTTTTTGTTGGTTTTTTTGTTGTTTTTATGGTGAAAATTCTTGTTTCACAATTCATTTTCCCCTTTTGTCAGATTTTAAAATTTATTCTGTCTTCTCCACAAACATATAATTTTATATTCTTTTTGAGTCTTTTTTTTTTTGTTTAATCCTTAACTTCCTGCTCATATTTTATCTCAAACATATGTGACCTGAAAGCTACATGTCCTTCTAGTTGGCCATGATGCAGTCCTTAAATTTTGTGTGTGTGTTTTGGAGGTAGAGAATTCACTTGCCATATTTTGGCTACTCTGAATAATTCAAAACTCTACTTTTTTGGCTCTTTAGATATATATCCTATAATATTAAAATACCAACTTAGAATGTTAGAATTGGAGGAAACTTTTGTGATACAAATCCCATCATTTTATAATTATTAAAACCTAAGGCACACAAAAGGTAAGTGATTTTACCCAAGGTCACACAGCTAGAAGGAGGATAGTGTCATACAGTAGCAACTGAAGCCAACCAGAAATGGAAATTTTCTGTGATTTGGTATGTGCATATCAGTATGAGAAAGAAGTTCATGGTCCTGAATATCAGGCATTTATTAAGTAAACATGGAATCTTTTAAAATATGCATACTTTGAATTTGTCTAATTTGTTTAATTAAGTTGGGCTCCCCAAAAATAATTTGCCCAAATGGAATAAGAAACTCTAAAAAAAACATTTGAATCAAATTATTAATTTATCATTCCTGCTTAGAGGAAAATACAGTCATCTAAAGGACATAGACAAGAAGCAATTAAATTAGAAGTCCATAATTCATCAAATGATTACCATGTCACATCATAAGAGCACATCTGTAGAAAAGGGTAACTTGTTTTGTTTATGTAAGAAATGGTTCTTGTTGCTTACATATATTACTGGGTCTATTGAAAAGGAATACTAGCTGTGAACAAATTTTGACCACATTTATTTCCTCTATAGCAATGTGTTTGGTATTCATAAAGATCACTTTATAGCTAATAGGGATAGTCATATTTAGGTATTATGTTGCCTCTTTGTATTTGAGCTGTATTATTCACTCTTAATATTTCAGAGTAGATCACTGATTTTAATTGACTAGTTAGTATAGTATAGATATAGTGTAGATAGCTAGCTGGTACAGTGGATAAAATACTAGACCTATCAGGTCAGGAAGACCTAAGTCCAAATCCAGCCTACATTTACTAGTTGTGTGATCCTGGATAAGTCACTTAGCTTATCCATCACTTGTCTGCTTCAGTTTCCTCATCTGTAAAATGGAGATGTAAATATCACCTATCTTGACTGGTTGTTGTGAGCCTAAATTGCAGTATTTGCAAAGTTCTCTGCAAAATTCTGTATAAATGCTAGTTATTGTTATTAGCTGTTATAGTTTAAACACTTTAAGTTGTCCTTCCGTACTTGTGCTCTTATAACTCTTACGTAATTTTGTCAGTCAGTTAAATCTGTACTGTGGCCCCCAGTGTGACTAACCACAAACTTAAACTGTAGTATTTATTTCTGTAATTGCTCAAAATACCAGTAGTAGTGATTTTTGTTAATGCAGGAAGTCCACGAATTTTATGAACTTTGGAATCAAGCAAGTCACTGGGGAAATTTATAAAATGTGAAGTTTCTGGCTTCAATTTTCTTTACTGGACAAAATCAAAGGAACAATTATCTTATTTCCTCCTCTCAATAGTTATAGTATAGGCTTTTGACTTATGGTTAGGCCTGAAGTTTTGTTTTTTTTCTAGTATAGTATAACTCTTTAAAGTAGTTACACATCATTATTATTGCGCCATTGAGGATGTTTCCTTTCCATAATTATTATACTCCTTTTACAGTTGAATAAAAATACTATAGTAATTGAGTGAGGAACCCTATATATTCAAATTTGGCAATAATGGTTTTAACTTGTTCTCGTTTACTCAAAGCAAAGTTAATATATTTAAGTAGTTTGCAGAATATTTTGCTCCTAAGCTTGTATTTTCCTTTTTTCTAATCATTTCATAGGAGTAAAATATATCAGAGCGTGATGTTTGCCGGTATGTTTGGTTTTCAGAAGATGAGTATGTGTTTGTACAGCTTCACTTGGTTTATTTACATTTTCTAGTGTGAAGTGCCAGAGGGTGGCCTAGTTCCCAAATCTCTGTATAGGACTGCAGAGGAGCTAGAAAATGAAGATCTAAAACTCTGGACTGAAACCATCTACCAATCTGCAAGTGTTTTCAAAGGAGCACCACATGAGGTACTGACTAAAGCCCCTTCTTTGCACATGCCACCTAAAAATAAATCTTAATTAACTACTGTTTCAGCTGCGGGAGGAAAAGAGAAAAAATCTTCATTAGTATATTGACCTAATGAGAGCAGTTAGTTTGGAAGATTTAACTGAGAATCTTCTTGATAGCAATTAAGAAATTAATGCTGTTACCACGGTGCAGTTATTCCTTGAAGTACAGGATAGATATATTCTGCAATATTGACTAAAAAACCATTTTAGAAAACATTAAACTCCATTTCCTCACTGAGATTATTAATCCACTAGAGAAATATATTCAGGAGAATAAAAGTGGGAGGGAAGAAGAAAAACACACCTCTCCTTGCTATTAGAATAGAAAGTTTGTGCTTCCCTTAGTGTAGCTCATAAGATTTATGAAGCTAGGAGCTGGAGATGCTTATTTGCTGGCGTTTCTCAAGCTTGGACCTAGCTACCTTCATTGGATTTGGCAGTGATACCTTCGACATTTTATGTGTGAATATATGCTGTATAGGACAGACTCTTGTCCCATATTGCTAGCATCTCTCCTGATGCAGTCTGCACATTCTATTTTTGCAGCATGTCAGTAGCTTAATTATGTTGTCATGGAATTGAACAACAGGTAGGAAATAGGTATGTGAGGTGGGAGCAATATTCTAACCCTCACTCTATGCAGGTTAAGCTATTTTTTTCCTTGAAAGTATTGAAACCATATATGAGACTTAATTGGCACAGGGGAATAAAGGCTCAAGCTGTTAACATTACTTTCTTGTCTCCTGAGTACAAATCAGCAATAAGAAGCTCCAGGCTCTCTGATCTTTAGCTGGCAGGCCACCGTGGGCAACTTACAGCTATGCTTGTCTGAAGCAACTTGTAGTCTCCTCAGTGCTTATCATATCCTCATTGAATATCATTCCCCTATTATAGTTATGTAAATCTCCTTTTTGTTAACCATTGGATGACCTATACAAGTGTCTTATTTTGTTTCAATATCATACTTCAGCTATCAGAACTGGCTGGAGTCAGACCCAGCCTATGCATGCCTTACTTGTCTACCAGGCAACATCAGAATTGTGTAGTAAATCTTGAGGGGGAGGTCATCTGTGTCCAGTTCATTCTCTATTCTATTCCACTGAAATGGAATTTCATGGAATTTCCACCTTGCAGTTTATTTACATCCTTTTTATATTTGGGGGTTGGCCTTGGTGGTGGGAGGGTTGCATGTGTCTTATAAAGTAATTACCATGCTATGAGATCTAAGTGACTTCCATGTTTTATGAGTCAGGAGTCATTGGATGACTGAACAAACCCCCCAGTCTTAATTTATCCTATGATCTTTAAAAACTGGTAGTCATTCTTAACCACATGTTGACTCTACATAGCCCACTTAAATAAAAAGGAGAGGTTCTTGTCTGCATGGTGGGTGTTAAGGGGTCCACTGTAGACCAACAGGAAGCACATTTTCCTGAAGAAAGATTGTGTTTTAATATTCAATTAACACATAACCAGAAGGATGTATCTATTATGATTCATTGAACCTGCTGCTTAAGGAAATTCTAAGGTGATAACTAAGCAAAGATAAATATCAAGGCCACCTTTCTGTCTGCCCAAAAGATAGCTCCTCTTTTAAACAAAGTGACACAATAGCAAATCAGATGCCATAAAAGAAGACTTACTTAACGTGCATGTGTGAAAGAAGTTATTTTTTGTTAAAATAAGTTCTTTAGTGAGTAAATAATTCATTATGTAGATTTCTTTTCATTATCACACCACTGCCACATTATTATTCCTGTTCCCTTTTTTGATTATGTCACTAGTCTTCAGTGATGAAATCTGAATTACTTAAGCCTCACACTTAGGGTGTATGGCCTAACTTATTTCCACTATTAATAGATAAATAATATAAGTAAACAAAATACAAACAATATAAATAAATCAATAGATAAAATAAGATGATTTCCATGCAAATGTCAAAAATCCTAAAACTGAGATTTCTTGAAAGATGTAAGAACAGAAAGAATGTGTTTGGTCCTCTTGTTAATAATCAAGTAAAGTATAAAATAGTGAGATGTCTGCTTCCCAAAGGTGTTTGTCTCTGTCATGAATGATATCCAGCTCTGACACCAGGTATAACTGAGATTCCTTATAAATGGTGTGGTCCTCCAGCTATTCATAAATGACATTGTGCTGAGTCAAATCCTAGAACATTACCCTAAGAAGTCCCCAGATGTCATCACAGGAAAACCAAGTGTAGAAAAATTCCTCATATCTAAACTCTTGTATGTAGTTGAATATAAAACTCAAAGTTGATCTATCAGTATCTTAAACAAAAATATTCTTCTAGTGCAGGGGTTCTTAACTTAGAGTCTGTGAGCTTGGTTTTTAAATTCTGATAACTATTTCAATGAAATGGATATCCTTTGTAATCTTATGTGATTTATTTTATACATTTAAAAACATCTTGAAAAACAGTCCATTGACTGCATGATTGCTAACGGGGTCTGTCACAATCCTTCTCACCTTGCCTCCGCCAAAAAAAAGAGGTTAAAAATCTGAGTTGTAGTGGTATCCAGTGGCTACATGTTATAGAATACCACAGCTTCCAAAGAATTAAAGTTGAAGGCCACTTTTAATGGAAAGTCTTTGAGTAGGCTGTAATACATTGTCAGCCAAGAGAAGTACTATAATGGATGTTGATAGAGGTGTTACCAGAAAAAATGGTGAGCTGATACCTTAGGTGGCCTTTTTCATTAGCCAGCGCCATATTTTGACTTCTGTGACCTTCTTCGTAGTTTGATATGTTACTGTTGCATGAATATATATCTGTAAAATTGAGGCTAAGTGATGGATCCATCCGTTGTACATCATGGTCATTATTATTGTTTATTGTATACTGAAACTACAGCTGGGACTTCTGTGGGCAGGGGGAGAAGGGACACTACATTTCTAAGGTGAAACAAATGTGTATTAAATATAATTTATTTTAACTCTTTTTTGCTTGCCTTTTAAAAGTTTCATAAGCTCATAAGTTGGTTTGGCTCGGGGAGGTTGTTTTTTTTTTCTTTTTCCCACTTTGCTTTGTAATGTGTGTAAAATAAACAAACAAAAAACTTAGTCTATATCTGAGGGTGTTGAAGACTTGAATAGGTGTGAAGGCCAAGTTTCCAACAGAGACCAATCATGAACTTGGAAAAGATTGTTCCACAAACTCACACAAGGGTGTTTTGGCTAGTTATCACACACTCACTCTCTCTCTCTCTCTCTCTCTCTCTCTCTCTCTCTCTCTCTCTCTCTCTCTCTTTTTTTTTTTGCTGTTTGGAGAGGGGAAGGCAGGGCAATTCAGATTAAGTGACTTGCCCAAGGTCATATGGTCATATAGCTAGTATGTGTTAAGTGTCTGAGGCCAGATTTGGACTTGGATCCTCCTGATTCCAGGACCAGTGCTCTATTCATTGCACCACTTAGCCGCCCTAGTTAGCACTCTTTACCCCCCAAATGTTCTTGAGAAGTAATGCTAATGAGAAGTGATATTAGAAGCAAATAATATTCTCTATATGAGCTGTTGCAAGTGTGGCTCTAACACCAACAATATCTTAGTTTAGGCCCAATTTTGGGATGAAATGAGGCACTTGAGAGTCATTGAACATTTAACAGTGGAGGTTTACTTTACCTTTGTCACAGCAAGAATATTCAGCAGGGATGCGGTGGCACTTAGCTTCTCAGGATGTGGTCCCCTTCATCTCTACCAGGACAGATGGTGGATATATTCATTAGGGTTTGACAACTTAATGTGCCAAGAATCCACCAAGTCTGAAAGGCCTAGACTACAGGCAGCTGGGACTTTTTAATGCCTCATCCAGGAAGCTTCATCAGGGAAGCTGGGGCTGAAGAAAGTTGCATCAGGAAAACTCTGGTCCTATCACATGAGCAAAAACGTCCTGCTTCAAATCACATTGCTGCTGAAGAGTTGTCTTGTAACCTTTACATGGATGCTAGTGCTTGTGTTAATATGGATAGGGACTGGCAAAGGACCAGGAACTCCTCAGGCCTCTGGAAGCACCTTGAGAGGATTTTGGCAGCATTCTCATTCCTTGCATTTGTCTAAGGTCTAGCCAACTCTTAACTTACAACTTTTGCTGAAGAGCGTTCAACCATGAGCTGTGAACTAGGTTTTTCTTTACTCTCTTTGTGGTCTTTTGATAACATTTATCATATAATTATCAATTTAGAGAACATCTGCTAACTGTTGAGGAAAGGGTAGGAAAGCCTAACCACCTCTCCAACTTTTAGAATTAGTCCCACAAGCTTAGGACAGTCAGTCACATGCTGAGACTGAAGACTATCTAATAATTTTTAATTTTGTCTTTTGTCAAAGAATTAACTCACTATTTGCATTTTTATGGCTTAGCTATGACATTTTTATTACTTGTGTATACAAAGGGAGAACTAGACCATGGATGAAGAAGTAGATCTCACAGCCATTTTCTCCAAACAAGTGGAATATAAGTGACCAGTTTTTATAAGTTTTACAACCGGGTTTAGAAGACAAAGAATAAATTGGGTGGGGAGGCAAGTACCTCATTAAAAGACAGTATAGGTTGGGGGAGGGGAATGCAGGGAAATGTACCATTTTGGGAGAGGGAAGTGCATAGTTGATTGATGAAGGTATGTTTAGTGAGACAGCAGTGACCAAATTGTTATAGTAACATTCGAGAAACAAGTACTACAAGTTGAGCAGGTGCTTTCCATCAAAGTCCTGCCTAAGGGAAGCATTCTTTCTCATGATAACACATTTCCCCATAGTTTCTTTATATTAGCAATACCTGATCTAACCACAGGCCTTTGTAAGGATATCAAGCTTTCTAGAAGCACTACAAAATAAGATGGACCTAGAAGCTCTACAAAATAAAGACCTAGATGGTCTTAATTCCACACTTTGTATCTCTGTTATCTAGCAGAGTACATTTAATAAATGCTTGTTGGTTTGGGTTGAATTGGGGAGCTTTCCTTCCCCATGAATATTCACACAGTGCCACTGGTGGAAGATCACAAAGGAAGGAATACCCACATTGATGAGCTGTTAAAGCTATTGAACTATCATAGAAATCAGCCCTATTGATCTATTCATTGTTCTTAGAACATACTTTAACTTCTGCTATTCCCCAAGATTGGGATGTCTTCCTCATTTCTGTTTGTTTTTACTCCTTTTGCAAGCCCTGTCTTAAATCCTACTTCTTGCATGAGCTTTTCTCTGATCATCCCATACTAAAGTGATCTTTCCCTTCCCTCAAGTCCCTTGACCTTAATATCTTTAATTCTTATGTGATACTTAACTATTTAAATGTCTTATACCATATTTTCTGTCTGTACAGAAAAACCTTGAAAAATGCATCCTTATGGTCCTGGGACAAAAGGGAAATTCTTTCCTGCCACAGTTTATAAATAATAAAAAGGAAGAGAGAGGTTTGGGGGCATGTATTTCTTTTATCTTTTTCTCCTAGACTTCCTCTCTTGCTCCCATCTAGGGAAAAGTTGTAATTGGATAGGAAGATAACAGGATGTAAAGAGCTAAAGGTAAATTGAGATATGCAAACCATCCAAGCTACTTATAATATCTTAGCCTTAAACTGGCAGCAGCCTGTGCAGAATCACAAAGTTTCTAAAGTTTGTTTGGGCCAGCCTATTCTCCTCCTTAGGCTTTGTCTTTCAGAAATCCTTCCTCTTACTTCCCTTATTTCTTCCCTGCCCCAATAAAAACTTCCATTCTCTAAATGGAGAACTCTCAACTAGGTCACCTGATTTAAATGTTCATATTAAGGTGTGACCAGATTTAATGCTTCCACGGGTCATTCTCTTCAATGGGTAAAAATGCCTAGAATAATATTAGATGGGTCATTATGGGGTTTTGTTCTGTGTTTAAATTTTGGGTGGTATTGGGGGTCTTTTGAGACAGAGAAGGGTTTAGTGGGAAGAGAAAGGGTTTTCTTCCCATTTAATCCCCTACCCCTACCCCTTAGCTAATGAGCTGCACTAAATCCCCTCCTCTAAAACATACACTTTGTGTAAGAAGATAGATTGAGTAAAATAGTTATCTCCAGGGAGAGAGTTTAAGTTGATATAGGGAACCCCCAATATTTAAATTACAACCCCAAGATCAAGTGATCCCACACTACCATCTATATTGTAAGCTTTAACTCCCAAATACTCAGCAATAGTACTTAATTCACACTATATGCTTAATTGTCGATTTGATTTTTGTTTTTCACAGATTCTTATTCAAATTGTGGATGCCTCTTCTGTGATTACTTGGGATTTTGATGTGTGCAAAGGTGACATTGTTTTTAACATCTATCACTCCAAGAGATCACCACAACCTCCTAAAAAGGACTCTGTGGGAGCTCACAGCATTACTTCTCCAGTAGGAAATAATGTGCAATTAATAGACAAAATGTGGCAGCTGGGACGAGACTATAGTATGGTGGAGTCCCCACTCACTTGCAAAGAAGGAGAAAGTGTTCAGGTAAAACCATTTGTGTTGCCTTTTCCAGTGCAGGCATGTGGTGCTAAAAATAAGTCTCAAGTAGTTTGTATAGCTTTCTGTATGTTCTCAGAAGCTACCTTTCCCTATTCTAGTAGAAGCTGGGAATTTCCAGTGTTAATCTTTAAGGAAAGAAATTATTAAAGGGGAGTTGACTTTTAGAGAGTTAAACTGGAACCTAATGTCGAACTGACAGGGCCATTGATTTTCATATTTAGTAGAAATGGAATTTATAAAGGTCTAATATGCATTCATATCCCTAAGAATTTGAGTGATTTTTTTTTTTAGAAAACAAAACCGCAGCAATAATACTTGCTCATTTCCAAGGAAATATTTTCACAATATGTATCAGTCATCTTTAGTTCCATGTGGCTCCCGTTCACAAGCTAAAAAGTATTTATAAAAAATTACTATGTACACATTTGTAACTGGAAATCAAATGACTTCCTCTAAAATATGTTTAGCCAAAGTAGATTTTATCTCCTTATGGAAATAATTCCAAAGTAAAATTGAATAAGTATTACATGTAGCAATATATTTAAAATGCATTATTGATACTTTTTTTGTCAGTTTTATTAATTACCATAATAGTTCTTCCAGTACTTTATTTCGTAATAAGTCCATAGTTTTGCTGCCTTCATGTTTTCACCCCCAAAGGATGAACATATCTTCTTTTTTCTAGACCCAAAAGCTAAGCTTTTTTTTTTTTTTTGAGTGGGGAAAGCAAGGCAGTTGGGATTATGTGACTTGCCTGAGGTCACACAGCTAGTAAATGTGTCAAATGTCTGAGGTCAGATTTGAACTCATTCTTCTGACTCCAGAGCCAGCGCCCTATTTACTTTGCTACCTAGCTGCCCCTAAGCTTTTTTTTTTTTTTTAAAGGCTACACTTTAGCAATAGGTAGTTGGCAGAATTCCTTCTGTGTTATGCCATATTCAGTATGCCTCCAATTTCAATTTTACAGGAAGAGTGATTTCAGCAGTTTGCTTTATAAATTGTTTGTACATTCAACAGTTAAATTATCACATATTCCTTAATCCTATAATGTCTTAGGACACACTTGGGTAAGTATGTCAGGGCAAAACTGCTTTAAATGTGTGAGTGAAATCAAAATGGTATATTTTGAGCATAGGGTCAGTGGAATGAGACTCAAAGACAAAACAGCTTTGCTTCTGTCAGACCTCAGAAAGAAAACTGACGTGGAAGATAAAATTCTCTGTAGAAATCGTTTTCACGTTCATTGGTTTCTAGGGCTCACATGTGACCAGATGGCCAGGTTTCTATATTCTACAGTGGAAATTTCACAGCATGCCAGCTTGTGCCACAACCAGCTTACCACGAGTGGATGATGTTCTGGCATCACTTCAGGTTTCTTCCCACAAATGTAAAGTGATGTACTACACGGAAGTGATTGGTTCTGAGGATTTCAGGTATAGACTCTTATCGTGACCCCAAACAGTTGTTGGGAGTTGTATTGCACTGAAAAAAATTACATATGGGGATTCTTCAAATCTTAGTTTGTCTGCATTGACCTTACATTGTTTCTTAAGGGCTCTGTAAGAGGTAGCTATGTGTGTCTGTATTGGGTAAGGATTTTTAGTATCTACAAATAAAGCTATACTAGGCACTGTGTTTGTATGTATATGTATGTGTATGTGCACACACATGTGCAGTGACAGAAGGGTGGAAGGGAAGCTAGAGGTAGAATTTAAACAAAAATTAGGAACCAGGACTTCGTGGAGTTTATCAGTTTAGCAAGTGAGAAGATAAACAATACAAAAGTTAACTTTTAAAAAAGTGTTTCAGCATTATATGGGATTGCTCAGCAAAGGCTTTGTAGAAATAAGTTTTTAATTAGATTTTGAGAGATGCTAGTGAGAAAAAGGAGGTTTGGGGTTTAATGTACAGTTCTTTATTACTGAACTGTAAAAGCAGCTCTTAAAATTTCTTTCTTCCCATATGTTCAATTTCAGAGGTTCTATGACCAGCCTGGAATCAAGTCACAGTGGTTTCTCCCAGCTAAGCGCTGCCACCACCTCTTCCAGCCAGTCTCACTCCAGTTCCCTGATTTCCAGGTAGTGCAGCGGCACAAGTGAAACATCGAACAGATGGAATGAGATGGCAGGACCTCCTCGGTGACAGCCCGCTGCACGACAGCACACTCAGCAGTGACATCTGTGCACGTCCCTCTCAGACCCACAGAGATAGAAAAGTAGTGGTTCAGATTTTAGATGTAGTGATTTTTGAACCTGAAGCTAACTCGAATAGGTAGTTTTAATTCTAAACCTAACTTTAAACTCAGTAGCCATAAATTTTGTATACAGTGTGCACAAAATCAAACTAAAGCACAAGGGCTCTTCTTGAAAAGAATAGTTTGTATACACTGATTAAGAAGTAGACCATTTAAAGTATTGATGCAAAAAAATGTTTTTCCCAACAAACTACCATGGTGCATTAGTGAATGAATTCCTGTGAGAGCCTTCATAAATTAGACAGTTCCTTCTTATATAGAGCAGAAACCTTCCAGCTTGTCTCTCATAAATCCCATCTTTGTTCTTGTGTTCTTTCTGCTATTCTTTTGAAATGTTCTACATGTAAAATGACAACTTAATGGACATCTTTCCCTCTTCAAATCCCCTTGTTAAATCTGGAATATTTCACAAACACCTCCACTGGAAACTTCCAGCCCTGCTGTGGCTAACTTCAGGTGTTACTCAATGAAAGGAATTTAAAAGAGGCTGCCCTAACTCAAAAGCTCTTACATTTGTAAAACTGCACTTTCTTTGCCCTTTTCTACAATTTCACAGCTCTCAAAATTTGCGATTGGATTTTTCTGCTGGAAAAAATACATTTGTTTTCAATTTGAGCTTTCCTCCTCCTCTTTAGAATTGTCCTTCATATCTGAGATTCAGCTAAGTTTGGGCATTAAGTGCCCAAACTGTCTCCTGAACTTACTGTAGCTTCTCTCCTTGTATCCCTGATACCACAATGCATTCTTGAAGCTTAATGTACTAAAATCATGGTCATCAGAACCTAAATATTTATTAACTAAAGGAGATTTCATTTGGAAACTAGCATGTCACCAGCAGCCATTCCTTCTTGTAGTATTTTGTGACATTCCTGACTCACCAGCCTAAATTTTGTGTTACCACCATCAGCATTTGCTGTTAATTCAGCAGAGCAGCTTTCTAGAAGTCCTGCTTTTGTACACAAGAACTGAATCCTCCTTTTTCTTTATAACAGAAGCTTAGTTCACATTACAAAAGAATCCTCTGAAGAAGGAAATCAAAACATGCAATTAGTTTGCCTTTTGCATTTTTCCCTTAAATTCCCAAGGACAAACAAACAAACAAAAAACAACCCTGCCTTTTCTTTAATGTAATCCTATTACAGGAAAAGCAGGTGACTTAAAAATGTGTCCTAAAGTGAAACTGGAGAAGCCTCATTAATGAAGATGTTGAAAGCATGCTTTTGTGTTGTTTTTAGAAATTATGCCAAAACCTAAAAAGGCCATCTTGTGTGTACCTAATATGCACATCAATGCTGAACTGGATTGTTTTAAAAAGAAATTTCTTAAAACATTAGTTGGGCTAGCTTGGCCAGAGAGCTTTGGTAAAGAGGGAGGGAGGGGTGTGTGTGTGTGTCTGTGTATGTGTTGTGCCTGGGCCTATGGGTAAGGGAGGGAGGAACAAATAGCAGATGACTGAGAAAATCCAGCCTCCTGACACCAGTTCATTAAGTTCTTCCAAAGCTAGTGTATTTCCTGAAAGAGTTCTTTGACTTTTATGTTAATTGCCTGCCTTTCTAGACCTTAGCTGTGTTGCCTTTCATAGGATGAGCTTAATATTGGCACCAGAATGTTGTTTTCAGAAAGCATGATAAGGGTTATTTAATTTGGTGGCATTTGTGCTGCTTCCAGATAGTGCTTCCTGTTTTCCAAGTTATAAGGACCTGAAGATGGTCCTCTCTTCTCTTCTCTCTCTTCTTATGTTTGTCTCAGATGGCGATTTTGCTGACAGCTGCAAAGAAAGTGCTTCACTCAACAGTCTACATCTGCCCAGAGATGTTTGTAGAGCTATTTGAATTGTAGCCATTTTAAGTTGGCTCAAAAGTGACATGTCTTTTTTTTCCATGAGAATTTAATATGTCTTTAAGAGCCCAAAGCCCATTACTACACAAATGCTTACAGGGTTTATTCATGAGGAAAGTAAGAATTAATTCTCCCTTTAAGAGAATTGATGTGACAAACAACCTGATTATGCAGTTAGCAATTTGCCTATATAATTTTTGCTATTTCACCTCTTTTTCCCCCCAAAGTGTGATACTATTACTTCTCTCATTCCACTTTTTTCTGGCACTGATAATTCTTTTGGCTTCTCCCCAGTATTACTAGAATCTTAGCCTACTCTTTTTCCTGAATTCATTATTCACATATTGAATTCTGTAAATGATTATAAACATATTACCTCACTCTTGGTAATAAGATACTGCTAGTCTTTAAAAGATTTTTTTATTGTTATCAATAATAAATGTGAACTGTTTAAAAAAAAGTATTTCTTGATTGGATTCAGCCTGCCTAAATTAGGGTTTGGAAATCCTAGATAATGGAAATGAGTGAAAAAGCTGAATGTTGTTTTAAAAATTGGTCCTCGCTTCTAGATGTTATAAAAAAAAATACATGGGTTCCACATCATTTTAGTAATTTCAAGAAGAAACTAAGAGTATGCCTTAGATATTAATAGTCCTAGGTTCCTTGATATTTAACAAAACTGGTCATGATTCTTTTCTTTCATTTATCAGAATGTATGAACTCCTGACCCATTGTGACCAGGATCCTACTGTCTTGAGAGGCAACTCCTTAGCTTCTCTTAGAAGGGGCAGATAGCAGCTTCTAAGACTTAAGATGCAAATGGGGTATCGAGGAGGTTCGTTTTTAATTTAGTTGAGGGTCTCGTAGAGCTGTGTGATGGGAGTTACAGGGCAGGATGTTATGATTCAATTCCCCACTTCACCTTATGTATGGGACATGTTCACTGGTGGTAGGGTTTGTGTAACTGCACACACTGTATCCTCCACCCCTTTCCCCTCATGGCAAGTGCCAGACTTGTCTTAACATCATCATGAACTGAGAGAACCCTACAAAATACACTTTCAGTTCCATCTTTATGGATTTCTGAAAATTGAATCTCTAAACTGCACTAACCTCTAATTGATATTATGTGAAGGAGAGGGTTGGTCGAGTGAGAGAAAATGAAAGGTGGATGGTGATTTTTTTTCCTTACAACATGGCTGTGTTTGCAGTTGGAAAGTTGTTGCAAGGGGCAGCTAGGTGGCACAGTGAATAGAGCACTAGCCCTGGAGTCAGGAGAACCTGAGTTCAAATCTGGTCTCAGACACTTAACACTGACTAGCTGTGTGGCCTTGGGCAAGTCACTTAGCCCCAATTGCCTTGCTTCCCCACTCCATAAAGCAAAAAAAAAAGGTGGTTGCAAGTGAACAAACTAGCTAGTAGCCATTACATCCTTAACATTAGGAAGCCAATGCTGCACTCCCATCTTGAGTAGTGGGTTCATTTGTTCTTGCCAAAAAGGAGCACACAGCAAAATTTTTGACCTAGGGAAGGGTAGGAAAATTTTACTTAGTAATCTAGATAGGATGATAGGGTAGAGAGGAGGCAGTACGTTAAAGTTGGTCTCATGTGACCATGTTAAGGGTTTGTCCATAATAACATGCTGGGGGGCGGCTAGGTGGCGCAGTGAGTAGAGCGTCAGCCCTGGAGTCAGAAGGACCTGAGTTCGGATCCGACACTTAACGCATGCACAAACAAACAAAAAAATCTAGCCGTGTGACCTTGGGCAAGTTACTTAACCCCAATTGCCCTCCAAAAAGCAAAAAAAAAAAAAACATGCTGGGTATTCTCTATTCTGAACATAATCTGTTTCACTTAAATTAATTGATCTTTTCAGTTAACAAGGAAAGAAAAATCCTTTTTCATTAATTTTTTAAAGTGGTATATTTAATGTTAAAATTTGCTTTACTAAGCTCATTTAGTGAAAGGAGGAAGTACATTCTGTAAGACAAAATGAAAAAGCTGCTATACAGAACTTCCCCCATAGGTTGCATTTTGCTTTATATCTTTTCTTCATTTGAATATCACATTTTAAAAGGACCTTAGAGATGATCTAGTCTAATCTAACTACCCACACACACACACACACACACCCCTTTTCATTTTATGAAGGAGAGAGAAATTGACTTGTACAGTTCTTTCACGTTAAGTTAGGAGTGCCTGGTCTTATTCAAGTACTTAGTGATGTATTTTCTTTTGTATCTTCCCTCCCTCAAGGTGTTTAGTAAGCACACACATGGAATCATGTTTTTCTGGGGAACCACAGGAGGATGTTCAGTGTGGGTCTGCTTACATTCAGCTTGTTTTTCTTAATGTCAGATTCCTAAAACCGTTCACAAAGCTAAACCACAGAAAAGTTCCCAAGCCTTTCAAGTGACTTGTAACCAGATCTCACTGAATCTGCAGGAAATATTGGCAACAAAACAAAGTTTCCCAGTTAAGGATTTGGGAATATAAGAACAGTGCTTGCTGGTTTGAAGGAAAATTAAGAAATTGGGGCCCTTAAAAAGTAGGTTTCATCCCTTTGGACAAACCATCTCCATTGCTCTGGGGAATTTTGCTGCTTGTAATTGTCAGTTTTAGTTACGAACGTGTAGCTATCAGCTAGCCACCATAATGACAGATGAAGAGAAGCAGTGTGGCTTAGTGGATAGAAAACAAGTTTTGGAGTCAAAACCAGGATTCAAATCTTTTCTCTGATGCATACCACCTATTACAGTGTCGCTTGTCCTCTCGAGTCAATTTTCTGCAAGTTTAGCATAATCTGTGACACCTACTAGGTGCTAGTTGCAGATCTGCAACAGGGGAGTTTCCACACTGGGAGTTCTATGCTCCTATGAAATCAAGTGTCTACACCCCTTCCCCATATCAAAAAAAGTTACTCAAAGGGAGCAGTGAGGACTCAAAAGTTTGCTGTAGGCAACAAAATAATTACCATGCTTTAAAAACATTGTAGAATGTTAAGCATCAGATCCCCAGCTAAGTATAGTGAGGGACACAAATAAACAGAAATGTTACTGCCTTGTTAATGAAGTAGATGTCTCTGGGAAAGACTCCTACATAACAGATATGAACCAGGTCTCAAGCCTGAGGCATTTTGTCAGCTGCTCTTAGGCATGATGAGAGGATGACAGAGAGCTTTGTAGAGAAGAGATTTTTCATTCCTGCTTTATTGAGGGACAGACCAGTGCAGGGAGAGAGAAGACTTTGGAAGGCAGACATGTAAAGAAAAACTGGATCCTTAACATCCCTGATTTTTAGCTTGCCTCCCTAGAGATTTCAGGGGAGTTCACTAGAGTAAGACCAGAGCTTCTTTCTTGGTTTTGCCTGTCTCCCAGTGAGTAAGTTCATTCACTCTCATTTTCTTTTATATTTTATCTATATAATTTCTCCAATTTCTCTTCACTATTTGCTTTGGTAAATGGGTTTGCACACTATTATTGGCAATCATCTTTTATGTGACTTGCATTTGGTGAGGATTCAGGCCTGTGGGATGTCAACCAATGTCAACCAATTTCATTGCTTTTGAACTAAAACAAAAAAGCTTGTGCCTGCACATCAGCAATATTTGCTGAAGGGGTTGGGTGGGGAGGAGGGTTGAATGGATAACAGTTCTAGCCTATTATCTCTTCCCATAGGAGATGAGTGGCCAGCTTCATGGACCCACCCTCCTGTTCCCTTCCAGTCAGGGATCAGACTCCTATTAGATGGGAGAGCAAGGCTTCTATTGGCCTACCCTACCCATTTAGAAAACACATGCGGAGATATATGTAGATATAGATATATACACATATATATGTGTGTATGGATACATATATACACACATACGTATATGCACACACATATCCTATATGGGCAGTATATACTCTTTACAAAAGGTTTATAGTTTCTTACGGAATACTTTCGCATACTGAAATGTTGGATATTACCAATGAATTCTGCTCTGGTCACACTACATTTTGTGTTCAGTTCTGGGCAATACATTTTAGGAAAGACATTGATAAGCTGAAGAGTTTCAAGAGGAGAGAGCAAGACAGGATTGTAGGGCACTGAGTTCATGCCATAAGAAGATTGGTTGAAGGAAATGGAAATGTTTATGCTGGAGAAAAGTTAAACAAGTGAAGATAGACAATTTTAACCACATAAAATTTAAAAGCTATTTTGTATGAACAATTTAATGCTAGGCTAAGACGTGAAGTTGTCAGTTGAGGGGACAAATCTTTTCATCAAATTATTAACAAAAAGAGCCTTTCCCTAAGAGATAAATGGTCAGAATGTGAGAGTTCAGTTCACCTAGCCTCTGAAAGCAGCCCTTCTTCCTGGCTGATTCTAGGATCTTATCACATTATACATGACGATATTCGCCTTATCTGAAGAAAAGGCACACTATCCAAGTAAGGTGGAGGTGGGGGAGTTTCAGTAGTAGTACCAAAGGAAATAACACCAAATAAAACATGGAGAGTTTATATCCAAAACTTGGTGAAGTGGTCGATACGAGGCCCAAGTGTATCAATGCTATTGTGTTTTTAAGCCATTTGCCTGGAAGATGGATCACCACTGCCCATGTGTCTTGCTCTTTCCTAGGCATATAGCTTTGCCTTCAGCTCATGCTTTTACCCAGTTTGTTGTCTTTGGACAGTAGACAGAGTACAATAATTTTGTCATTTTAATGCTATTGAGCTTCTTGTGCCTTGTGGGTCTTCTGTTGTTCACTTTCATTGTATTCTGTCTACTTGTAGGTGGAACTGATATCACTTGTTAGGAGACAACATGACAAACTGGAGAGTTTGTCACCAGCAGCACGTTCAAGTTCAATTTTAGGACAAAAGGAGAAACTCAAGTCATTTAACAGTTAAAAGGAGGTTCGTTTAGTCCTGACACATAAAGGATATGAAACAAGGATACAGTGGCACTTCTGTGGTTTCAGCCGTTCTTGTCTTCACGTGGAAATGTATCTAGTCAGCAGTATAGTGATTCTGTGGTCTTTAGGTCTACAGCAAGTTGGAGGTGACTCCATGTGGATGGGCCTTTTTATGTCCCTAAGTGACCAAGAAGCTGCCTCAAGTTGGGCAGTGATCAGGTCCTGGGGACAGCTTTGTTGCCTTTTAGGAAAAATATCCATTTGGGGGGTCTAACACCTAGACCACCAGCCTTCACAGCCATTATCCAGAGAAACAACTACTGTGGAGAAGGGGACTGACCATCCTCATCAACTACTAACCAACTGCTACTTTTGGGGCAGGCAAACCAGCCTAGCTGAAGCAGTAAGACAATCTCCCCTCAGATCGCAATGGAAATAGCCCAGGACCCTGTATCCAAGGGCCTTGGTAATGACAATCCTAGGTACTCCCCAGCCCTCATCCTAGAAAGCAATCTTTTTTGGAGATGCAACCTGGTAACTATTCCCGCAGGCATTAGAGCCACATCTATTGAAGACTCAAAAGAAAGTTCTTGCCACTAGGATCCTTTGCACTGTCAAATGTCCTTCCCCCCACACCCCACACACACAACCACAACAACAACAACAACTCAGAAATGGATATGATTTAATCAGTAGAAGACATGAATGAAGAGGCATTACTATCTGCTTTGCCACTATATCCCAAGTACCATGGAACTTTTCTATCTGGCTTGCAGATGAGTCTATATATTGTCTCCCCAATTAGAATGTGAGCTCCTTGAGAACGGGATATTTTGGCTTTTCTATTTATATCCCTTGTGCTTAGCACAGGGCTTTGCCTATAGTGCTTAACTGTTTTAATCATTCGTTTCATTGAGGGAGACTTGAGCTATATATCTAGGATGTTCTCAGAGATGAGAGAACCCTGAGGCTCAGTCATCTCTGATTGGGGAATAAGGAAGGACCAAAGAGGATAAACTAGAACTGTGTTCAAAACAGTCTGTTCGTAATAGGTTAAATATTCCTGGAGACTGAATCCTCAAAACCACTAGGTCAAAGAGACATTCCCCTTCCTAGGGTGGTGTTAATTTGTCACAGACTGTGTTACTTAGACTTTGGACACCTACCTGGACAGTCAGGTGTGTGATGATGCAGCTGTTGATTAGCAAGGGCAAACCTCTTATCCTGAGATGGGAGGGTTCTGTTTTGCCAGCTGGAGGGATTGGCACAATGAGCCAGTCATTGGGCAAGAAAAATTGTCATGTCATGTCCCAGCGTCCATATTGACCACAAGCCTACTCCCCAATTTCTATTGTTATAACAGCTCAACCTGATTGTTCAGCATAGGAAGTCTCTGATAGACATTAACATACCCCACCAAACTACATACAATATAAGGCAGCAGTACAATTCCTCCATTGATCCTGACCCCAAAAGGGAAAGCCTTTGATTGTCCAGTCCTGAGCTCTTCTAGGACAACTTGGTCACACTTGTGGCTACTGCCCAGGATTTACTGTAGATAAATATTTTCTCCACCCCATTCCTCAAGGCTTTCTTACATGCCAGTCATGCAGCCTAGAGCTCAGCCAATTGGGAAAACTTGTTGGGACTGTCATTCCCTAGGGTATCCCATGTTACTGAATTAGTAATTATTGAAATCCAGTTGCACATACCTCTCTCCTGTTAGATGGAACCATTAGTAAACCAGGCAAAACAGCATTCCTCAGGAAGCAGGTAATTATAGGTGGGGACCCACAGTTAATAGAAAGGGCAGGGTTGCAGGTCCTAGACTGGAGTGCTTAATCTCTTGTATACTCATCACCTGTTTACTAACAATAGAGAGAACATGATTTTGAATGTAGCATGTCCATTTGGCAAAGCAAGCTTCCTGTCTTCCATACATCTTGTTAGAGGGAATGTCTTGCATCATTCAGCTAATGATAGGCAGGTCAGGACAGGGGATGACCCTGTGTCATTTGTGCCTAATAACAGGTGAGCAGCTGCTTTTCAAAAGTGATTCAGTTTGTGACTGCTTTGAGGAACTTGGAGCTCCTGAAGCTTAACAATGCCATATTCTAGCTATGCCTTGGTTCCCCTCAAAGGCCCCATTCAGTCTGGTCTTTAAGGACAAAAGCTTCCAGAAACATGGGCCTTGCAGGGTCATCAGGCCCCAAGAGCCTGCTTTAGCTTTCAGACTGGTAGCCTTATCCGGGCCCAGTTGCAAAGGACAGACATCCAACAGGTGACCCAGTAAATGGGGGCCATCAAGATCCTTCTTAAATTGTGGGGAAGTAATGGTCAGTAGCTTATTCTGGACTCTGCCTAGAATGCCCTGGATTTTTCCCACCTACTGCAGTCCCCCAAAACTGACTAAGTGGGACAGACCCTGAATTTCCTTAGATTTGATTTTCCACCCCTTGTCCTTCATATGGGCCACTTTTGCCCTAGGATTTCTGCCATTATGGCCTCATCTGACCTAGTTAACATATCATCAACATAGTGGTCGACTTCAACACTTTCAGGAAGAGAAGACTTTCTGCCCACCATAATGTGGCAGTATGAGGCAGAGAAGAGTTCGGGCAGATTTGGGGAAAGACAGTGAAAATATGCTGAACTTTGTCCCAGTAAAAGCAAACTACTCCTAATCTAAGTTATCTCAGTCACAGGAAATAGAGAAAAAGCCCTCACCTTGGGCTTGTACTACTGGTCTATGACATTAATGAGGTAGGAAGAGCTCTAAAGATGGGTATGATGACTGTTTGGCTCCTTGTCACCTGTCAAAAGCTGACAGGTGACACCTGTTCCTCAGGATTGGCTCAACTCAGGGTTATTGTAGGAGGAGGTAGAATAACAAAGTACAACAGCTTCCTTCATCTGCATTACTAATGTAGCTAGCATTTCTATAGCACTTCCCTTCCCTGCCCCCAAAACCCCAAGGGATATTATTTGTTAACTACATGAGATGGTTCAACAACTCTAAGGGATTCCATTTGGTCCTCCCTATAGTTACATGTGTAGAAATTACTAAAAGGTCCTTCGCAGATACTGACTCCTAAGAGCCCATGATACCCCTTTTCTCCATAGTCTGCTGTCTATGGTCTCCCCTGAATGATCCAAATAAGGCAGGGCCATTAGAGGATGTCTTAGGCTTGGGTAAAGCTGCAGGGTCTCTAGTGCCCTGGTATTTAATTTCCCTGTTCAGCTTTACTAGCACTTATCAATTGCTTTCTTATCAACCCCATGTTTCAGGAACCACAACCAAAATTCCATATAGAAGAAAATGCCATTGCTCCTGCCTCTTCTCCATCCCCCACCCCCTAAGAAAAAAAACAGAAAGCAAAAGGTACTCAGGGGTCAGGAACTCAGTCTTGCCTAATTAGACAAATACATGTTCTTGATGGTGTTTTCTGCTTATAGGCACCATTGCCACTGGGCAGGGAAGTGTAGAGAAATCCCATCACTTCCCACAGCTAGAGGGCAAATGCTGAAAGAATCCCCAAAGAGCAAACTGTTTTGTTTTTTTTTAAAGCAATTGGGGTTAAGTAACTTGCTCAAGGTTACACGGCTAATCATTGTTTATGTGTGGGTGCTCATTTTCTGAGGCTGGATCTGATCTCGGGTCATCCCAACTCCGAGGCCGGCGCTCTTACTCACTGCGCCACCTAGCTGCCCCATGCAAACTGTTTTTTCTCAGTTCCAGCAAGTGAGAGCTCCTGACTATGGCCAATCATGCAATTCAATGCAACCTCTGTCTCTGGTAACAAATCGGGAACTGATGTATCATATAAACAAGGCACATTTTCTTTAGCAAAGAGCCAGAAACCATGTCCCATAAAAAGGGATCAGAGCACATGGCCAGCTCCACAAGAGATCACAAGAGGTACCCCAGTCCAACAGACCACAGAAGAGAGAATTTGTGCCCCATTGCACTATCATCAATCAATCAACAAGTATGTATGTATTAAATACTTTTTGTGCCAGGCATTGTGGGATACAAACATAGGCAAAACAGCCTCTGCACTTAAAAAACTTACATTTTATTGGAGGAGGGTACATAGGATCCAAATAAATCTGAAGTTGGAAAAGACTAGAAAACATCCAGTCCAATACTCTCATATACAAATGAGAAAACTTAGGCTTGGGGTTTGTGTGGAGAGGGGTGGGAGGTGAGGGTTAAAGGTACTTGCCACTCAGTCAATTTTGGAGGAAGGAGATTGGAGATGGAACATTGTGTGGGAGGATCAATGATAAGGCCTGTTTGGGTGGGTCATAGAGGCCTTAAAGGGAGTAATGTATTATAAGGCTGAAATGTTGGAGCCAGGTTATGAAGGGCTTTAAATACCAAACAATTTATAATTGATAATAAGGGTAACAGGAAGCCATTGAAGTTTATTGATTAGGGAAATGACATGATCAGAGCTGTACTTTAAGAAAACCACCTTCAATGTGTAGAGATTAGAGTGAGGAGAAACCTGAGGCAAGGAGACCAATTAGGAGGCTAATATAATAGGTGTTGAGGACCTGAACTAGGATGGTGGCTGTGTGAATGAACAGAGAGAATTCGTCATATATGAGAGATGTTGTTGGAGACTGAGATGATAACATTTCACAACTGATTGGATATGTGAAGAATGAGGAACTGAAGACAGCACCATGAGAATAATTTAAGATTTTGTACCATTATAATCGCAAAAAATGAAGAGGTGGAAAAATTATACAAAAAACTTAATGAGTCTCTACAAATTACATCAACATGACCTTTTTTGTTGTTGGGTTGTTTTGAGGTTTTTTTGTTTTGTTTTGCTTTTTGGAGGGGGGAATGCAAGTCAATTGGGGTTAAGCGACTTGCCCAAGGTCACACAGCTAATTTTTGTGTTGTGTCTGAGGCTGCATTTGAACTCAGGTCCTCCTGACTCCAGGGCTGGTGCTCTTCTCACTGTGCCACCTAGCCGCCCCAAACATGACTTTTAATAGCTGACATAAGGATGGTGAGAATTATATCTGAAAGTGTAGCTCAGGAATGAGACCAAAGACTTCTAGACTACATAGAAACTCCATACTTCTATATCATGAATACTTTTTTGACAAAAGAATTAGTAAGCACTGGACATGATAAGCACTAAATTATAGCAAAAAATTTTTTTAATTGATTATGTGTATAGTCAGGTGTTTGAACCATGATTAGAATTAGTATAAAGCTACCAGAGAGCAAAACAATGAGGAAAACATGGCACCCTATTGAAAGAACTAAATCCTGACCTGTGTGATCAGGTCATTGATGATGGAAACCATGGGGGGCAGGGGAAGACGGAGAGCAAACCCATAACTCAAAACCTTGTGGAAGTGAATGTTGAAAACTAAACAAATTGGGGGAGGGAGGAGAGAGACCACTCCAACACCAACCTGATGGAACAACAACACTGCCAAGGAGAAGGGGCAGGCTCTTCTAGGTAACACTCTCTAATTCTTTATAGCCCCACTCCCAGCTTAAAGCTTAGGTTTGGCTCATGTCTTGGCTTTCCCTGAAAGGTATCAGAAAGATTTTCAACACGCAATATACGTCAGGTATAAGGCAATTATTTATTCCTCCACACAGAAGAATTGTTTAAAACACAATACTCAAAGCACAAATTCACAAACTCTTAAAAGAGAAGTTACCCACAATCCCCATTCAAACACTATTGGAACAACTGAATAGCCATCTTACTATTACTTTGGCTTGTACTATCCAAACAGCTCCCTCAACTCTATATGTCCTGGCAAGCCAGGGCATGGGTTAGGGTCCTCTTCCAGTCACTTAATCAATCAACACCTACTTAAGAGTCTCTCTTCTGCAAGACACTGTCCTAGGTGCTACAGGAAAAATACAAAGAAATACATGTTCTATTTTCATTCCTTTTTTTTTTTTTGGAGGCGGGGGAGGGTAGGGCAATTGGGGTTAAGTGACTTGCCCAAAGTCACACAGCTAGTAAGTGTGTCAAGTGTCTGAGGTTAGATTTCAACTTAGGTCCTCCTGACTCCTGGGCTGTGCTCTATTCACTTCACCACCTAGCTGCCCCTTTTTTATTCTTTTTTTTTTAACATGTACTATTTTCAATGAGCTTATATTCTAATGGGGAGGAAAACATCTACATACAAAAATACATGCAGCATAAATATAAATATAATAAATAAATTTCATATGTGGTTATGTATATTTACACATATATACAAAGTAGTTAAATACAATACTATGGAGGGAGCCATTTTTCCCAATGCAATGGCCAATCCTCCTTAGTACTGTAGCCCTTCATGAAGGGAGCAGGAAGAAGTGCATAGGGACCAAGATACCAAACACAGGCTTCATCATCCTGAAGTAGCAGCTCTTCAGCACTGGATCTATATGTTTCCCCATAAGTGACCAAGGGGCTCTGCAATGTTCTATGGGATGGCTTCCACAGGTTCATCCCCACACATGCTCCATGAGATATATTCCAGCTCCATCCCCACTATATATAATAATTTTATGCAGATGTTTAACTGATATAAGCCAAATGTCCCACTTTTAATAGGTAAATCCTTGATATTACTTGCCAAGAAGAAGGAGAGGGTATGCAAATGTAACTTTTGTAAAAAATCTCCTGAAAGAAGATTGAGACGACGTAGTGTAATGAATGGAGCTCATTTAAGCTCTCTGTGCCTCAGTTTCTTCATCTGTAAAGTGGAGGAGGATTGGATCCAGTAGCCTCTAAGGTCCCTCCTACCCCTAAATCTATGCTTCTATAAGATTATGGAAATGTAGAAGCAGTATTACCTCATAAAGCAGAGAGAAGCAGTGAAGTTTAAAGCACTTTAAAAGAAAGCTTTGTGAGATTACTTCTAAGTGAAGTCATACTTTCCAAAGGTGTTCAAAGATGAAACTGAAAGACCAATAAGCAAGACAAAAATGGAAAGGATGAGCAATTATTTTAATAATAGCCTTTTTACCATCAAGGTCAGTAGAACCACTTGCCTTTGGACTCTAATATGATAGTCTTCTATGTACTTATAGGATGGCACCAAAGAGTGCAAAGACGGGAAAAGCAGCCATATTAAACTACATGTTTCTAGAGGTGAATGATTGCACAATTTTGAGGGCATAGATTGGTTGTTGTGCTTGGGAAGCCTAGGACCATCCTTCTTTCTAGAAGAGGACCAATGACCAAAGGAGGGCGATAATCTTGACTTGCAAGTGAATTGAATTTAAGTAACAAAGGGCTGTGCAAAGTCATCAGCCTCGCTTTCTTCTCCAGAGTAGTCTTGAGTATAGTGACAAGACTATAGATCAGGATGACTGGTGATGGGCCCCCAGGTACAGTGGGAGACCTGGGCCTTTTTAAACTAAGGTCTTTCCCTGGGTTCAATTTGTCTGAGGCAACACCCATTCAATGGGTAAGAATTGAGGCACAAGATGGCATTGTTTGCCTATTAAAAAGAATCAATCTGAGAGGGGAAGATGCTCAGGGTTTCTGGCCAGAATAGTAACAATTGCTAGTTACATGAACTCTGAGCCATTAAAACCCAAACAATGAGCAAGTGGGGCTTGGGCTAGGACCTATTATTGGACCTATGTCCAGAACAGAAGAGTAAAGAGCAAGGCCTTCACAGCAAGCCAAAGACCTTAAGTTTAGTCTTATTTTGACAACTCTTTTTAGTATGAAGCTGGGAGTTTTCTTGGTCAGAGCCAAGTCTTTTTCTTCTCCAACTCTTTCATCATTCTTTTCATTCCATCTCATTGCTTTGAGGAGTCTCAACATCATGGAAAATGGGACAAGAATGTGGGCAGCTAGGTGGTGCAGTGAATAGAGCACCAGCCCTGAAGTCAGGAGGACCTGAGTTCAAATCTGGCCTCAGACACTTAACACAAAAACTAGCCGTGTGACCTTGGGCAAGTCACTTAACCCCAACTGCCCTCCCCACCAAAAAAGCAAAAAAAAAAAAAAAACGGGATAAGATATTAAAATACTTTTTGCTGGACTTTTCACTGATAAGAGAAGACCCCCAAGGAGTAAACGCCTTTTACCAATGCAGATAAGCTTTGTTCTACAGATAGTCTTAGAGCTGCCTAGGACCCTGAGAGATTGTGACCTGCCCAAGACCACAGAGGCCATATGTGTCAGAGTGAAAGCTTGAGCCCATATCTTCCTGGCTCCTACTGA
Source organism: Gymnobelideus leadbeateri (assembly GCA_011680675.1). Taxonomy (NCBI): domain Eukaryota; kingdom Metazoa; phylum Chordata; class Mammalia; order Diprotodontia; family Petauridae; genus Gymnobelideus; species Gymnobelideus leadbeateri. The sequence continues at coordinate 632,207 of WOXC01008064.1, read as the reverse complement.
CTATGTCACCCTGCTTTTCTGAAGCTGGAAATGACAAGACAAGAATTCCTCACAGAGAATCGATAATGAGTAAGGAGAGAATAAAAGAGCTCTTAGCTCTTATTGGTGAACTCAGAGCACCTTAGGTTCTCAAAGAACTGGCAGATGTGATTGTTGAGCCACTGTCAGTGAAATTTGAAAGATCCTGGTAAAGGAAAGCAGAAAGCCATCACATAATCAGAGAAGGAAAAATGTCCCAATGACCAGGATGGCCTGTCTCAAAAAGTAACTATTTTTGTCCAGTGTCAACAAGGCAAAAGGTATCTAGTTAGGTACCCTAAGGCTTTCTGTTTTCCCTTATGATGTTGCATATTTTTATCAATTACTTGTATAAAGGGATAGATAGTATCCTTGTCAAATTTGTAGAAGGCAATGCTGACAGGGATAATTACTACAGAACTATAATATGTATCAATAAAATCTTCACTCTCTCACATATGTGCATACGAGTGCACTTATGCATACATATACATACACACATAGACACACACATACACTGATCCATATGCACTGAATCAATGATATTTTTAAAAATCTAGCTTCTTTTGAAAACAGCATGCAAAATACAAAATGTGGAAAAACTTACTGAAAGCCAGGGTTGGGGAGGGAAGAGTGTACCAAGAGATTCATCTCTTTGAGAGAACAAGAGAGGAAGACTAGGCATCACCGGCTCTATTCTCAGCAGTGCAATTGTTAATGGTATCCTTTAGTCCCAGGAATTCCTTAAAGAATAGGAGTAACCCAGGACGCTCAGGCACGCAGCTTGTGACAGGGACAGAAGTCCTCTTCCCCAAGCTGTGTAAAAGACTGGATCTTGGAAGTGACATAGGACTTCTCTTCAAGAACCCAGTCACAACCTGTGTTTCTCAGTTATTTTAGCCAGCTCTCAGTCCTCTCAGTGAAGGATCTTTACCACTAAGCATATAAGCTTAGCTATACTTTAGCTCAGCCTTTAGGCTTCAGGCTGCCAGCTGCTTAAAAATCACCAGCTTGAATCAATCCATACCCCAACCACCAGACTCAATTCCAACAAAATGTCCACTGACATTCCATGCCAGATATTATGTGAGGTGCTAACATCCATTCTGATACTGATAACCAAGGGTAAGAGGGGAGAGAGTAAGGAGGAGGATAGATAATTTCTTGCCTTAAATGACAACAGTAATTTAGAGCGCTGAGGTGATACTGTTGAGGTTTAGGTTTAGGGGTACCTGGGACCCCAAAATACCGTCACACTGGGTCCTGCCCAAATGAATTCTATCAAAGCCTTCTTTCAGCCAAAGTAAAACAAAGTTTATTAAAGATCTGCCATATTGGGTAGACTCTTAAGGAATCTGAACATTTGTAATGCTTGTATTGACAAGCCAGCCACAATGAATCAGAGCCTTTATCAGAATAGATAGAATTTGAACACCTTCATGGTAGCAAAATGAATCTTTATATACAGAAAGACTGTGGAAAGGGTCTAGGGGTGGCCATGCAGTCTGAGGTGACTAGTGGAGGGGTTCAGGGAGGGTCTTGAGGAGGAGTCTAAGGAAAGCAGCCAGAAGCAATCAGGAGGTAACAATGTAGGGCTAGGCTAGGTTAAGGGTAACAGAGATTTGGGAATGGCAATAATGGAAAGTTTATGGGCTCAGGAGAACTCCAGATCATGTGGGAAGATTCAAGGAGAATTCCACGGGCTTCCCAGAGTCTATATCCCATTAGTACCCTGAGTTATTCCTTCTCTTTCATCCTCTGGCCAGCAGGGAGAGCACAAAGCCTGAACCGGTCATGGCAACCATCCACTTTCATTTTTCACTGTGGAAGCACTCCCTCCCCCCTCCCCCCCTCTCTTCTTTCCCAGGTTAATGTAGAGGGGATGGAAATATCTAAAAATCACCAAAACATTTACAACAACACCTTTTGTACTATCAAAAAACTTCAAACAGAGGAATGACTAAAGAAGTTGTGGTTAATAAGTTAATACTACATTAAGGATGAATAAAGGCAAAGGCTTATGTGAACTGGTGCAAAGCAAAGTAAATAGAGCCAGGTAAATGGCTACAACAATGTAAATGGAAAGAGCAACCACCACAAAATATGAAAACTTCATGCTATAAAATTGTATTGATCAAGCTTGTCTCCAAAGAAGAGGCTGAGAAATCACGTCCTTATCTTCTTTACAAAAATAGGAAGCTATTTGGATAATTCTGACAACTGTTTTTTTTTTTCCTTTTTAATTCTTTGAAGGGCCAGCTAAGGGAGGGGAAGAGGAGGGGGCACCAGCAAATGTCGATGATATAAAAAGTTAACAATAAAAAATTTTAAAAGAAAATTAAAATCATTGTGAATTCAGTTTTTCTTCCTTCTAGGCTCAAGATATTCAAATACAAATTCACTGCAATTTTAATATGCACAAAATTAAAGTCAAAAGTAAAAGACACATTATCCTACAATCTCTGAGATAAGCATCCCTTCTTTTCCTCTTCCTCTCATTTATTTACTCCTCTGTCCTAGGAAAACTAGCAATCCATGCATTCCCATAGCTCACAGGGAATGGGAGAAAGGAAAAACTCTCAGAATTCCTCTGCTGATTGTGGCATTGTATCTTCACCCCTTGTGGCTTATCATAGTCCTACTAGCTTTCTTTCTCCCTCTGATGAGGGAATCTCCAAAGTTAAAAACCATCATCTTCTTATTATGTCCACCAACTCAGGGGGAAATAGCATAACTCCAAGTAAGTTCCCATTATGTAGGAAGGGCTCAGAATATACTTAAGCCTAGCTCTGCTTCTAAATCACCAACACTGCGAGAGATTCAGGAGGCCAAGACAGTGAAGTAAAATTCCTCTTGTTACACAGACCTTATTTAACCTCTTTGGGATATTCACTCTCACAGTCTGTGTCCTCTAGGAGATGACTACCCAGCTAACTTTCATCCAAGGGCAAATATCCTATAATGACATTAGGTTAATTGAAGATTTTCATTCTTTTAAAAATCTTTTTCACATTTAGTATTAGTGGGTCTTCCAGTTCAGTTCAACTATCACTTATAAAATGGCTACTACATGCAAGGGACTAGAGAGTCAAAGATTTAAAAAAGGGAAAAATAGAAAAATAATTCCTCCCCCGCCCCAGTAGGATTCAACATGTTGATAGATAAGTAAATGCAAGATAATTTGAGAAGAGAGAGAGAGCACCATCACTTAAGGGAATTTGGGAAGGACTTTGCATAGGAAGTGGCTGATACCTTGTTGTCTTGAAGGAAACTGAGTCTTTTAAGAAGCAGATCACCTGTCTTTTATGTATCTCCAACCTTTCCAAAAAATCTGGGAAGAAGCAAAGTTGGTCTGTGAAAATAAGAAGGCAGCAACTGCTACCAGTGACCCTAAAATGGGGTGTGAGGACACATATGTCCTCTCTCTTTCTCTCTCTCACTCTCTCTCTCTCTCATCAGATAAATTAAGTCCAGACCTTTTTTTTCTTTTTGGAGGGCAATTGGGGTTAAGTAACTTGCCCTAGGTCACACAGCTAGGTTTTTGTTTGTGTGTGTTAAGTGTCTGAGGCTGGACACGAACTCAGGTCCTTCTGACTCCAGGGCTGGTGCTCTACTCACTGAGCCATCTAGCCGCCCCTAGTCCAGATCTTTTTTAAAAATAAGTTTTATTGATGTTTTTTGTCATCATAGTTTCCCTAGGAGACCTCTCCCTCACCTTCCTAGAGAGTCATCTCATATAAAAATATTTATATTATAAAATATTTATATTATAAAAAATATTTATATTAATAAAAAAATTTAGAAAAAAAAAGAGGTGGCACAGTGAATAGAGTACCAGCCCTGAAGTAAGGAGGCCCTGAGTTCAAATCCAGCCTCAGACACTTAACACACTTATTAGCTGTGTGACTTTGGGCAAGTCACTTAATCCCAAATGCCTTCCAAAAAAGCCAAAAAAAAAGGAAAAGTCAGTACAATCAGTAAGTCTGAAAATGTATGCAATGTGCAATATCTATGGAGCTCACACCTCCAAGAAGGATAGAATGCGATGGTCCTCTCATATCCCTTCTTTTGAATCATATTTGTTTGTTATAATTTTGCAACATTCAATTTTGATTTTTTTGCGTGTGGTTCTTTCCATTTACTTGTTGTAGCCATTTGTTGAGCCCATTGTTAAACCCAAATTTTTGGCTGGTGTTCATAAACTGGGAAAGCACTATTCATAAACAGTAGATAAAGTGCCAGAGGAAGACCTGAGTTCAAATAGGTCCACAGATATTTACTGATTGTATGACCCTGGACAAGTCACTTAACACTGTCTCAGTTCCTCATCCTCATAAAATGAGCTAGAGAAGGAAGTGGGAAACCACTACAGTAATTTTGCTAAGAAAACCTCAAATGGAGTCATGGAGAGTCATATACAACTGAACAACAACAAAAATGTATATACTGTATATTTAAATAATCCCTAAAATATTGTTAGTCTAGGGGAAGTATTCTTGTATTCTCTCTGTGTCTCTATCTTTGTCTCTGTCTCTTTCCCCTTCTCTTCAGCTTAGTGAAAAATATTTAGTTGGGGGTTGTCTAGGGCTTCCAGGGGCTTGGAAGGGGGCCTATAGCTGTGTTCTCATTTTTTCTTTTTCTTCTCCCTTTTTGGTGTTGGGAATTTAATGAGCTTCACCTGAATTACAACAATAGACTCAACAGTCTAGATTCAATAGCCCTAGAAGTTTGTAAAAGCATAATAAACCAAACTAACATAGCTTACCTAGCCCCCCAGCAGCTGTTGCCACTGACATGGAAATTCTTAAACTTGCTTGTCTTCCAGTTGAATTCTGTAAAGTCAAAGAGCAAAAAAAATTCCCCATTTGCACTCTCTGACTGGGAGCAAAGTACACACAAAAAAAATTCACATTTCTGGATTGACCACTGGTATTTTATGGGAAGAGAAACAGAATAAAGAACAGTTGTGAGGGGGAGGGGCTGGTGAGCAGATACAGTGTGCTTGGCTGATGATATCACACATGGAAGAGGCTTCTTCTGGAAAAACATGATGACATATAATGGAAAGGCCCTGCTCCCCAATTTGGAGCATACACTGACATTCCATCAAGTGGCTCCAGTTTATCCAGCTCTTCCCTCCCTGACTGTGCTAAAGTGAGGAGGTATAGAATGCTGCAAACCCCCAAGAAGCCGTCTGTTACAAACCTAACAAGGAAACAAATAAGAAATTTAAGTCTGATAACAAATAAGGGAGGAAAGGAAGGGTAGTGGGGTGGGGGTTCCTCCTTAGCTCCTCACAAAAGGACAGTTCAGTGCTTTCATCACTTTTCCCCATATAACCCAAATCCCAAACCCAAGATCCATTGGTATGGAACTCTCTCCTTATTGGTTGAGATCAATGCCCTGCAGGGTAGTGTGGCTTTGGCGAGAGTAGGTGAGAGGAGAGCTCTTAAGTTTGCTTTGAGTAGTTTGAATCTCTTCAGTCTCTTCCTTCAACCACTTCCTGCTTCATGTTGCAGAGAGAAAATGGGTGATGCTAATGCCACTTGAGAGGAGCTGGCAGTCTCCACCATCTTCTTATCCCCAGCTTATTACACCAATGGTATCCCCTTGGGTGAGATCTAGGACTCTCTCTTGGTTGAACTGTTACTTTGCTTTGAATGAGAGAGTTCCTTCACTTTGTATGGGCTAGTATATGTTCTCCTGTGTATACTTTCTCCAATTTCTATCTTGCTATTTGGATAAATGAGTTTCTTGACTATTTGCTATGTATGTTTACTGTGGAACTGGTATTTGGTGGGAAAGAGGTCAAGCCTTGGATATAGAGCTTATGGCGTCCTCTTCCCCCCAGTTAATACAATAGTTATTGTTGGCTTGTGTCTAAAAATCACATCTCCTAGACCAATAATATCGACAGGAGCAGAAAGATGTAATTCTAACCCACTGCCCTCTAACCAACTGATCTCTGAAGAGAACAACAGTGACCTCCAGCCCCCACCTCCTACTTCCCCTCCTGGCAGAAATTAAAGTTTCCCTTGGAGAAGGGTGGGGAGCAGTAGAGTTGAGAGAAGTCCAGTCCTTTGAGCCACACAGGGACACCTACATGCTACATGTAGGGAACAGTTTTTGTTATGCCCAAAAAAGTATTTCCTGATAGTTGGGAGCTCAAGACACAAAGGGTAAGTCTTTGTCACCCCATTTCTGCTGTCTTCCTGTTCTGTTGCTACTGTCTTCCTTCCCTCTGTGCTGAGACTGCCACCTCTGCTTCCTCCTCAGCATTTTGTTCCCACCTACACTCTTTCCTCTGATTCCTTCAGATTTCTGGAGGGGTTGTATAATTCTGCCCAATCTAGTCCAAACCTGATGATAGCTTGATCTCCTCCTGAGGAGCTGGTCAGATGAACAAATTCTTAGTAAGAGTCTAAAACTTTTCTACAGCACATAGAGGAATTCATCTGAACTCATCTAAATACATATTACCGGAGCAACCCAATCCCAATAGCTAAACTGTCATCACTCGCAGGAATTTTCCAACATTGAACTGAACAATTTTAATTAGCTGTATAACAGTTCAAATCATTCAGTTATCTGGAGGTTCATTTCATAGCTGACATATCTTGGTGGGCCAGAGACAGCGTGGGCTTGGTGGAAAGTCTATTGGATCTGGATTACTAAACAGAGTCCCAGAACAGGAACTCACATATGGACTTGGACAAATAACTTCTTTGGGTCTCAGTTTCCTCACCTATAAAATAGGAGGAGGGACTTGAACTGGGTGATTTCTAAGGCTTATTTAAGTTCTAGAGCTATGATTGATTATTAGAAAATCAGTCACTCCCTAGAGGTCATACTAAAGGTCTGCCATGTATAATGCAGGCAGGTAATATCAGTCCATATTTTTTTTAAATTCAAGTTCTCTCTTCAATGTTATGTGATATAATTCTAGACTTATGCAAAGGTTTAGACAACACATTGTGTGTATGTGTGTGTGTGTGTGTGTGTGTGTGTTTGTTTAAAACATTATCTCTATTTATAACACTTCTGCAGTCCATCTTGAAACCTGTGTTGAAGTGGGTTGACCTTCCATTCTGGTGAGAATAACAGTGTAGTCATACACTTATACATACATACACATCAGGAAGTCAGAGTGAGTTAAATTCAAAAAAAGGGATAATGACTAGATATGTAAAACTGAGAGTCATTTGCATATAGTTGGATCTACTAGGAGCTGATGAGAACTTCAAGAGAGGGTATATAGAGAAAAGGATTAGGTCTAGGCTAGATCACTGAGATACACACATGAATAGGATTGCTAGGATAGGGAAGAAGGGAACCCTGAAAGAGAAGCATCACAAAAATCCAGGGCAGGAAGACTACTCAGAAAGAGGGGGTGTAGCTAAATGAAGGTGGAAGCAAAATGACCAAAAGCTATTGGATTTAGCGATGTAAGATGGGGCATGCATGATCCCATGCCTCCCTCACTTTGCCTCCACACTTCCTTTTTTCTCAGACTCAACTAATGTCATGGCAAAATGATGTCACATGGAAATCATACACAAGAGGTTTTTAATGTGTCAGCAAAATGAGTTGATGCCCTTTATAGGGTGTGAACCCCTTTGATTGGATCAAGAGAGGAACAGCAATATTGACTATCCAAACAAGCTAACCAGGCCTCTGAGGGCTTTAAATAGCTAGAGAAAGGTTAGCAGTTCAAGTTCAAGTTCAGTTAGAGTCAAGCAGTAAATCAGCCCCACAGTGAAATAGTCCAATAGTGGAATATTCCATTGCAAGTTAGAGCTATAGCCCTGAGAGAAAATAGTTTTTAGTGAGAAGCAGTGTGTGAGGAGCAGTATTTCTTAGAACCTTACCATGTAGGTTGAGTTAGCTTTTCCTGAGGTCTCACCACATGCTGATTAGGCTGATTCCTTTTCTTAAAAGGTATTGAAATTGTCCTCGAAACTTGATTGGCTCAGGGGAGTAGGGCTTAAGCCATTGATGCTACTTCCTGGTTACCTGTGTAGTTGGTTGTTGTCCTTCATACTCAAAGAGAACCAAAATGGCATTACTATGTCTGGATCAATGTATAGTGTGTCTGACTAGGGATGATCAAACCAATATAATATGCTCAGAAAGCTCTACCACAGGTTGGGTATAAAGAGTCCATATGAACATTTGGAGTAGAGATCTCTAAATTTGCACATCTCATGTTACTTTTGAGCTACTGAAATTCTGCTTTGCTGACAGAGCACAGCTCCATCTTGGATGTGGGCATGCCATGCTGGGTGATCTGGGCCCAGTGTCTCCCATATCTCACAATCAATTCCAAAGTTCTTCAGAGAGACCTTGAGAGTGTCCTTGTATTGCTTCTTCTGATCTCTGTGTAAGCACTTACCTTGTGTGAGTTCTCCATATAATAGTCTTTTAGTTAAGCATGAATTTGGAATTCTGGCTATGTGGCCAGCCCATTGGGATTGCACTCTCCAAATCAGAGTTTGAATGCTTGGCAGTTCAGCTTGAGAAAGGTCCTCAGTGTTCAGGACCTTATTTTTCCAGGTGATGTTCAGAATCTTCCTAAGACAATTCAGCTGGAAGCTCTGGAATACTATGCTGTGGTGTATTCACAGGCACCATGGCCCTATAGACCTTCAGTGTTATAGGCAGCCTGACGCCTCTTCTCTCCCACACTTTCCTTTGGAGCCTCCCAAACACTGAGCTAGCTGTGACAATGCAGGCATCAACCTCATCTTGTATGTGTACATCCCTGGAAAGTATGCTGCTAAGGAAAGTGAACTTATCCACAGCATCCAGAACTTCTCCATTGGCTGTAATTGATGGTTCCCCATATGGATGATGCAGTGCGAGCTGGTGGAAAACCTGTTTTATTGGTGTTTATTGCCAGGCCAAAATTAGCGCAAGCAGCAGGGAATTGATTCATACTTTGTTGCATCTCAGTCTTAGAGGATTCATGGAGTGCACAATCATCTGTGGAAAAATGTCATATACCAACTTGCCCTCCTTGTAGCCGTTTCAAGTTTAATAATTTACTGTCAGCTAATCTTGATGCAGTTTTCATCCTCCCTGAAAGTGTCTGACAGCATCTGACAGCATCACTGAAAACACATGCTAAAAAGCATGAGAGCAAGCACAAAGCCTTACTTCACTCCACTGGTGACTGGGACAGCATGAGAACATCATCCATCATCCAGAACCAGTGCAAGCATGCTATTGTGAAACTGGTGTATATTACTGATAAACTTCAAGCAAACAAATTTTTCCATGATCTTCTACAAGCCCTCACTACTAATAGTATCAAAGGCTTGGTCAGGTTGATACAAATGTTATATATAACTTCTGTATTGCTCCTGGCATTTTTCCTGGAGTTTCTAGGCAAAAATCAGCTTATCAACCATTCCCTAGCCCTTTCTGAAGTCACACTGACTCTCAGGTAGATAACCATCTTCCAGGTGAAGAATCAGCCTTCTGAGAGGACTCTGGCAAGAACTTTGCTGGCAATGACTAAAAGAAAGACATCTCTCTACCCTCCCCTCCTCAGTTCCCCTTACCCTTGTAAACCTCAGCTGGAATGGGTCCTAATGGTACTCAAAACCTCTTCTTCAGTTGGAATTCTGAATAAATATAGAATGACTTCAATCTGAGGCACACCGTCAACAGCTTCAGCATTGATTGATGATGGTCTGTTGGGAACACTATGGAAGTGTTCAGTCCATCTCTCCAGGATCATGTCTTTATCCCTAATCAATGTGGCTCTCACAGTGCTGAGCAGTTGAGATACATAATTGATCTCTGGTCCACAAATAGCCTTCAGGGCATCATAAAAGCCCTTTGGACCATTACTATCAGAGTAAAACTGAATTTCATCTGCCTTTTTGTGGAGCTAAGAATCCTGCATCTCTCTAAGCTTTGCTTGCATTTTACTTTTGATGGAGATAAATGCTGCCTTCTTAGAGTTGGATAAACTATCCTACTGGTAAACCCTGTGGAGTTCATGTTTTTTCATTTATTAATTTCTGAATTTCACCATCATATTCATCAAACTAACTCTGATGTTTGTTCATGTTCTGGCCCGGATGAGTAAATGAGATCCTATACACCAAATCTCTGAGAACTGCCCACTCCTTTTCTGCTTCATTGTTGCCAACTATGAGTTAGCTCAGCTTTCCCTTCATGTTAGTAATGAACTGTTCATACATGAAGTAGTACTTTAAGTCTTCTCGTAGTTGTCTTACCTTGGGGTCACTGTTAAATGAAAATGTTTATCTTGGAGAGGATAAGTCTATGATTGGTCCAGCACCCTGTGCCACACATCATTTTCATCTGTCTTGTCTCCTTACAGTGACATAGTCTATTAAATGCCAATGTTTCATGTGAGGGTGCATCCATTAAATTTTATTGTATTTAGGTAAATGGAAGACAGTATTGGTGTTGAAGAGGCCATGAGATGCACAAGTCTTCAGTAGTAAGTCACCATTGCTATTGCTGCTTCTGATTCGATTCCTCCCAAGGACTCCCTGCCATGTCTGATAGTCTGTGCCTACTTTGACATTAAAATCACCTGGAATTGCAAACTTGTCCTCTTTTGACACATTGTTGATGAGACTCTCTAGGTTTTCATAAAATTTTTCATTGACCTCATCAGGGTTTGTCATGGTGGGAACATAAGCACTGATGATGGTGGCTGTAGTGCTTTCCTGAAAGTGGCAATCACATTGTCATAAGCTGTCATTCACTCCTTTTGGGAGCCATACAAGCTTGTTGACTAGACTAGATTTGATTGTGAAACTCCTCATCATGGCTACGACTCCAGAAAAATGTGTAAACAGTTCCAACTTTGGTAAGCTGGCCTTCATTTGCTAGCCTCATTTCACTCAGGGCTATTATCTGGATGTAATACCTGCTGAGTTCTCTCACAGTTTGTCTTTCATGTCTACTAGATTTTGTGCTGTTTGTAAGTATATAAGTATATTCCACATACCAATGGTGAGTACAATCACTTTCTTTTTTTGTTTGTTTTAAATTACTTTTATTCCATTTCAAAAGGAAGCAAAGTCTAGGAGCAGCCTAACTTTGAAATTCTGCTTATTTTTCTCAAATGCTTTATTAACTTCTGGTTTACATCATTCATTTCTGCCAGATTTTGAGTTTCAAATTTTCTCCCCATCTTTCCCCTACCCACATCCCCAAAATAGCAGTCCCACAGGATATCCCCTCCTCCAATCTGCTCTCTCCCATGTCTTCTCCCATACCCCTTTGACTTTTCCAGTAGGGCATGGTGGATCTCTATGCCCCAGTGCTGGTATATCTTATTTCCCAATTATATGTAAAATAGTATTAATAATAGTGTATGTGTGTGTGTATATATATGTTTATTTATTTATTTATTTAAACATTTGGTTTTAAAACTTTGAATTCCAAATTAATTCCCTTCCTCCCTTGTCACCCAAGCTTACTGGGAAGATAAGCAATTTAATATAGGTTGTACATGCGTAGCTAATGCAAAACATTACCATAGTAGGTATATTGTAGAAGACTGATTATATTTCCCTCTCTCCTATCCCACCTCCCACTTGTTGTATTCTCTACTTTGGTCCTGTCCCTTTTCAAAAGTGGGTGCCTCCAACTTCCCTCCCCCCAGCCTGCCCTCCTTTCCATCATCTCCCCTCTTATCCCCTTCCCCCCTACTCTCCTGTAGGATGAGATACCCTATTTAGTGTGTATGTCATTCCCTCCCTCAGCCACATTCAATGAGAATAAGGTTCCATTCCCTTATGCCTTCCTGTTCTTCCCCTCCATTGTAACCATTTTTCCTTGCCTCTTCTATATGAGATAGTTTACCCCATTCTTTCTCTCTCAATCTCCTCTCTTTATATTCCTCTCTCACCTCTTAATTTCACCTTTTAAGTATCATCCCTTCCTATTCAATTGGTCCTGTGCCCTCTATGTATACCTGTAAACACACACACACACACACACACACACACACACACATATATACACATTCACATATATATTCATATGCCCATATACCCTCCGATGTAGACTATATATATATATACATATTTCTATTCCCTTCAACTATTTTCATATTGACAAAAGTTTCATCAGTTATAATTATCATTTTTCCATGTAGGAATGTAAATAGTTCAACTTTGATAAGCTCCTTATGATTTCTTTTCCCTGTTTACCTTCTCATGCTTCTCTTGCTTCTTGTATCTGAATGTCAAATTTTCTATTCAACTCTGTTTTTTCTTCAAGAATACTTGAAAGTCCTCTATTCCACTGAATGACCATATTTTCCCCTGAAACATGATACTCAGTTTTGCTGGGTAGGTGATTCTTGGTTTCAATCCCAGTTCCTTTGACCTCTGGAATATCATATTCCATGCCCTTCAATCCCTTAGTGTAGAAGCTGCCAGGTCCTGTGTTATCCTGATTGTGTTTCCACAATATTCAAATTGTTTCTTCCTGGCTGCTTGTAGTATTCTCTCCTTGATCTGGGAATTCTGGAACCTGGCTATAATATTCCTAGGAGTTTTCTTTTTTGGAATCTTTTTCAAGAGGTGATCAGTGAATTCTTTCAACCTCTATTTTGCTCTCTAGTTCTAAAATATCAGGGTAGTTTTCCTTGAGAATTTTTTGGAGGATGATTTCTAGGTTCTTTCTTTGATCATGGCTTTCAGGTAGTCCAATAATTTTTCAATTATCTCTCCTGGATCTATTTTCCAGGTCAGTGGTTTTTCCCATGAGATATTGCTCATTGCCTTCTATTTTTTCATTTGTTTGGATCTGCTTAATAGTATCTTGATTTCTCATAAAGTCATTAGCTTCCATTTGCTCCAGTCTAATTCTGAAGGAATGAATCTCCTCAATGAGCTTTTGAGATTCTTTTTCCATCTGGCAAATTTGGCTTTTTAAGGCATTCTTCTCCTCATTGCTTTTTTGAGCCTCTTTTGCCATTTGAGTTAGTCTATTTTTTAAGGTGTTATTTTCCTCAGTCAGGCTATTGACTCTCATTCATAATTTTCTTGCATCCTTCTTATTTCTCTTCCCAATTTTTCCTCGACTTCTCTTATCTGCTTCTTAAGGTCATCTATGGCCTATAACCAATTCATACTTTCCTTTGAAGCTTTTGGTGCAGCAGTTCTGACTTCACTGTCTTCCTCCTGCTCCATGCTTTGATCCTTTTTGTCACCAAAATAGGAGTCTAATGTTGGATTCTTCTGTTTGCTTTGCTTCCTTTGCCTGGTCATGTTGCCACTCAATTACTTGACTTTTGGGCTTTTTGCCACAGTAGGACTCTGCTACCAGACAGGGGATCTTCCATCCCAAACGCTGAGGTTTTCTCAGCTGCCAAAGGTATTAGTTGGGTGCCCTCTCTGAAGCCTCCACACGTTCTGGCAAGCTAGTCACATACCCCAGGACCTCCACCCTAGACCACAATCCAGATCCAAGAAGGTTAAAGCAAGAGGGATTACCCCTCAGACTAGTTGTTTGGTTCCCCTACAGTCTGCAGGCCAGGAGCTGAAGCTGCCCCATGGTGGCTGCCCGGCAGCCCTCAGCAGCTTCTCCCTCCAGGGGATAGAAGCCAACACACTCCCAACTACTGGGTCCCAAAGTCCATACCTTACTGACCTCTCACTTTGTCCTTGGCATCTATGTGTTGGTTCTGGAAATACCACAGCTGCTAGTGCTCTGGAGTCCCCCTGGGCGGCAGCCGGCAGTGGCCACCCTGGGGTTAAAACCTCTGGCTTGAGTGGGGCTGGGGTTTGCTCCCAGAGTGCTGTGTTGGCCACTCCCTGGTGGGCTGCCAGGCTGTCCTCAATGGAAGGTTAGCTTCTCTGTGTCATTTTGTGGGCTCTGTAGCTCCAAAGTTTGTTCAGAGTCCCCTTTTACATGAATTGGGGAAGGTGGAAGCTGGAGCTACGTGGAAGTCCTGTTTCTGAATAGAATAACTTTCACAAACGTTTTCATACATTTTTTAAAAAGTGTTTCAACCACAGGCTAAGATCCCTGCCTGCTGCAGTAAGCAGGCCAAGGTTAGATTAGGTGAAACCAACAATTTTTAGTCCAGTGAGAAGATGATCCTATGTGAGTAGAACTCCCAGTGTTATCTGCACCTGCTGCTTCATCATTTGCCAATGTCCATAGGACTTTAAAGTAAGTAAGAATGGTAAAATAGTATGGATGATATCTTTTGACTCACATATAAATTGGATTTAAGTGAGGCAGAGTTGCACAGAGTTGTTGGCTTCATGTTCTCTTCCAAAGTTATCAAAGTCCAGTGGCAAGACAAAAATCAAGATCATTTGTGATGGGGTAGAATGCAGTGGATGAGCTTGGTGTCTTTGATACCTGACCAAGCTCTAAGAACTCTACAGTACCTGCTTCTGCCACCTTTGTGGCCATTAGAACAAATTGTTCAGTCTGCCCATTCTATTGAGAGAAGTCTTCACATGCTTGAAGTAGACAACCCTCTAACTCATTGATGGATTTGAGGGTGGTTGGTTACCCTCAACAAAAGGCATCAAGGAACTCCATCTTTCCCTCTCAATTTATTCTATCTATACCTTTTTTGTACATACTTTGTTTTTGTGATGTCTCTCCCATTAGACTATCAGCTCCTTGTCTTTTTAAAAAATATTTTTGTCTTTATTAATTTGTTTGTTTATTTTTAGTTTATAAGATTCAATTCCATAATTCCTTGAGTTTCAAATTTTCTTTCCCTCCCTCCCCTCTACCCTTTCCCCTCCATGACGGCATATAATCCAGTATAGGATCTGCAAATAATTTCATATTAGACATTAGTCAGGTTACAAAGGCAGATTGTACTAGATAGAATGAAAAATGGTAAAGAGGAAATAAAACCAAACAATAAAAAGAAAAAGATCAAGTAGTTTGCTTCAATCAGGATTCAAACTCAGTTCTTTCTAGTTCTTTCTCTGGATGTATGCATCTCTCTGCATCATGAGTCTTTTGGGATTGACTTATATCACTGCATTGCTGAGAAGAGTCCAGTCTGTCATGGTTGGTGCTCCTTGTCTTTTCAAATGAAGAAATTAAAGCTACTTGTAGTCATATGAAAAAAACGCTCTATATCACTATCGATTAGAGAAATGCAAATCAAAACAACTCTGAAGTAACACATCAAACCTATCAGATTGGCTAACATGACAAAACAAGAAAATGACAGATGTTAGAGAACATGTATCCACCCATTCTAGAGAGCAAATTGGAGCTATAGCCAAAGGGCTATAAAACTGCTATAAAACCCAGCAATACCACTTCTGGGTCTGTATCCCAAATAGATCGCAAAAACGAGGAAAGGACTCACATACATGCAAATATTTAGAGCAGCTCTTTTGTGGTGGCCAAGAATTGGAAATTGAGGGGATGCCCATCAAATGAGGAATGGCTCAAGAAGTTGTGGTATACAAATGTAATGGAAAACTACTGTTTCATAAGAAATGACAAGCAGGCAGACTTCAGAAAAACCTGGAAAGACTTAGATGAACTGATGCTGAGTGAAATGAACAGAACCAGGAGGACACTGTACACAGTAACAGCAACACTGTGTGATGACCAACTGTGATGGACTTAGCTCTTCTCAGCAATGCAAGGATCTAAGACAATTCTGAAAGACTCATGATAAAGAACTCCATAGTCTGAATGCAGATTGAAGCATACTATTTTCTCTTTTTGTTTTTGTTTCTTCTTTCTTGTGGTTTTTCCCTTTAGTTCTAATTTTTCTTTAAAACATGACTAATGTGGAAATATGTTTAATATGAATGTGTATATATCGTCTATGTCAGATTGCAAGTCATCTTAAGGAGGGGGGAAGAGGTAGTGGAAGAAAATTCAGAAATCAAAATCTTATAGAAGTAAATATTGAAAATTAAAAATAAATTTTCTAAATTCAAAAAATAAAAAAGAAAGTAGAAATTGTCTTGTCTTTCATTGTATGCCAAGTACTTAGCACAGTGCCTGGCACATTGACCTACTGACTAAAGGCTAAGTGAGTCAACTGTCTGTTAATGGGAAGCATATCAGTGGGGACTCCTGAGGTATAGTGTTAGAAGTATATAGTGATGATGTGTGTTGTCCATACCCCACAAGATTAACCCTAGAACCCTGAAAGTAGTTGTAGTTGTTTCTGTGGGAACTCAGCTTAAGGATCCAAGTGAGTTGGGAGGATGGTCCCAGAAAGGGTGCTACAGCAATAAAAAGATCATCGATGAGCTTGGAGAGAGTAATTTCAGTAGAGTATTGAAAATGAAAGCCAAAATACCAGGGGCTGAGAATATAGTAGAAGATGAAAAAGCAGAGTCAAATAATATAGTCAGATTTTTCTACAAGTTTGGTTGTCAAAGGAAAGAGAGATAAAAGGTGATTGCATGAAGGGATGATTGGTTTTTATGATCCAACTTTAGAATGGAAAGTGACTTTAGAAGCCACTAAGAGTACAACCTCCTCATTTTAAAGATGAGGAAACTGAGGCAAAGAGAGGTTAAGTGACTTGCTCTGGGTCACTAAATCTTAGGAAGCATTTGAATTCAGGTCTTCCTGCCTCCAGGTCCAGTGTCCTAGCCATTATGCTAGATGTTCTTGGCACATTACCAGCACTAGGAAAGGAGTCAGTGGATATGGAGAGGTTGAAAATTAGGGAGACAGGATGATTAAAGGAATAAGCTTCTGCTGAAAATGGGAAGGGATAAAATCAAGGGCACAGTGAGAAACTGTCTTTTTTAAGAAGGGCTACTTGAGACTAGAGCAAAGGAAGAGGGAATGGGGATAATTCAGGGACTGATAAATATCAGTGACACTCAAAATGACATAAGATGTAGATAAGATACAATGGAGGAAACAAAAATGAAGGAAACAGAAGTTTCGGGTTACAGTATAGCATCCTTACTTTTTATCCTGTCCACCTGGGGTTAGGTGGAAAAATGGGGCTTGACAGGTCAGGGCTAAAAGTTACTCAGGCTTCTTGTTCACTTCCCTTCCTTAGACTGTCATTCCCCAGAAGAAGGTAACTTTAGGAACAACTGAGAAAAAGAGATGGATAAGAGGCAACTGTGCTAGCTTGTAAAGCACAAACAAGAACTACCTGAACTTCAGAGGCAGGCTCCGGAACTGCTCCTTCTATGTGAGAATCAGGTGTCAAGGAAGGTTCTTCCATAAGAATTCTCAATGACTTTCAGTCTCTCTAAATCTCTCTACCTCTGTTTCTCTCTTTCTCACTTGTTCATCCCCATGCCCCTCTGTATCCACAACTGGAAAAATTATCACAACCTGGTTCATTTTAGCTTTCTTCTAGGCAATGCATTCTACCATGTTCTGAAGCAAAATAAAACAAGGCACCCAAAGCTCTTGAATGCAGGATTTTTAATTTTGATGGTAATGAACTTAACTAAGTGACCCCAAATCATGGAAAGGGTTAGTTTCTTAGCCCCAATCAGAGAATACGGTTGGCATCAACTACAAGTACTAATGAATAACTTTAGTCCTTTAGTCCTGGGGAGTGGACTTGAGGAGAAGTCATGGATAAGAGCACATCAGAAAAGACACAGACAAAGTTAGATTGCCATGAGTGGAGCTAACAGATCCTGTTCTCCTTTCCCTTTCTCCATTCTTGGCTGGGTGAGTTACCTTCTATTTACCAGGATAAACTAATCCTTATCATTGATGAGGGGAGGGAAGAAAAGTCCATTTTTTTCTTTCTATCAGTTGTATCCAGGTGCCTAACTTTCATGTTGTTTCCAAATTTTCACTTTTGCTCACTGTTATTTGAGGTTGTTATAAAAACACTTGAAGGCCATCAGACAGTTAGTCATTCCCCCCTCCAGATCTTTGATATTCATGGAACTTGATTTTTCAGAACTCTGAAGCATCCCAGTATCAGCAATAGTGAGCTTTCTCAGATTATTTCAAGTGCTGGTGGTTTCCAAGGTTCCTGCTATTAGTTCCTGGCCACACTGGGAGAGGTGACAGGGTTCTGATTTTGTTGCCTCTTGACCCAGAAACCTGACACACATCTCTGGCTCATTTCTGGTCTGCTTGGGTTGGTCTCCTTGATATGATCTCTATCTGCTGGCTTGTTGGCCCAAGCTGGAGTAGGTTCTGATGAGAGCCTCCTTTCCTATTATCCATGGTTTTTTTGGTTAACATTTTGTGTAATTGAGAAGTGAAAGAATTTGCTTAAAATAGTTTTTCATTAGATTTCTTTATCAGTTTTCAGATAGTGTTTAGGTTTTGGATGGAGTAGGTATGTGGGAGCTGGGTTGTAAGCCTCTGTTCAAGTATTCATCTTGGTTGTAAGCTTTCTATTCTATCACTACTTCCACAAAGTTTTCCACCTTCTGTTATAAGTTGTTTATCCTCCCTTTTTTTGTCCAAAAATTTTTATAAAAAAAAATCTGCTTCACTTCATCCAGGTATTCATATATAGTCTTTGGGGACAAATAATTCTTTTCTCCAGAGCTCTTCTTGACTTTCTAGTGGAATTACTCTCCTCTTTGATTTGTCTTTTGGGTTTCTTTTAATTCTTATTATTGTTTTTAAAAATTGGTTCAGCAATTTATTCTGTTTTCTTATCCTTCAAGCCTTAGTTTCTGGATAGTGAATTTGCACTTGAGTCAGATTTTGCTGACCCAGTATTTACTCCAGTATTTTTGGATGGAATAGTTGAGTCCTGCCTGGTCCTGTTCCCTTTTAATTTGTACACCATTGCCTCTGATGTTCTGAAAGTGGTGGCTGACATTCAGACCTGTCCTCTGCAGGAATTCCTTGATTCTGGCTCAACCTCCTCATGGCTTAACTCGGATTCTGATCTTGGCCTTTACTATGGCCACGATGGGCCCCAACCAGATGTTGATTGTGCCAGTAGCAGGCTTATCCCAAATGCTAGAGTCTTTGCTCCTCAGGTGCTGTCCTGACCCTGTATTCTGCTATGACTCTGGTGCTGGTTGCCTAGATACTCTGCTTCCTGGGTCCTGGTCTACCCCTGTCTCCTACTGCAGCTTCAGCGTAGGCTGCCGGAGTAATGGTCTGGCCTTTTTCCCCACTGTGACTCCAGTTCAGACTTTCTGGATGCTATTGTTTTTGCCTCTTCTGGCTCTTCTCCACTTAAGCCAAAACTTCTGACAGTCTTTTCATGTAGTGCTGAACTTGAGGGAGGAGCCTATTAGAGCCAGTTCTCTTTTTTGTTTTGTTTTGTTGTATTGTTGTTCCTTTGGGTGCTCTTTTAGAATTTTACTCGAACATTTGGCTCTTTTAGGTCCTGTCATGTTGCCATCTTAACTGGAAGTTTTCAAGTTCAGGTTTAGGTAGACACAAGAGTTTGATGAAGTCTCATCAGCCTAAACCATTAACCAGTTCAGGTACAGGTACAGATAAGTCAATAGGTTACAAAAGAGCTAGGATTATTCAACCAGTGACCAGACTGATTTAAGATGTATGGAAGGACAGTTTAGCATATCCTCTAGGACATACACAAATGCTAAGGTTTACTCTTGTATTGTATGCCTTGTATACTTTTACATATTAGTAATTTAAATTTTTTATTAAATTATTAGTAAATTTAATTTTTTAATTAGTAATTTTACATATTAATATTTTACATATTAATTAATGTACCTGTTAATGCTGCATTCTTGAGTATGCTTCTTTTTATGTTTATTTGATTTTGTCCTAGTCTCATGACTGTATGGTAGCTATATTACAATAACTATGAATACTTTTGCTATTATTTGTGAATATTTCTATTTCTGCATATTTTTTATTTTATAAGCCTACTAATTTTGCTTTACTCTTACAGTTGTTCATATTTGTTTTTATTCTATGTATATGCATGCAATGTTGTGACATGTATATGTATCATATCCTGCAAGTAATTTAGACTAGAGATCCCTGAAGCAGCCTGTCAGGTGGTGATTTGCATTGTGCTGTCTATTGCATGTACTGTTGATGTATATCTTCTGTGAAAGGCATCCTAAGATAATTACATAGAACACTGAGTTAATCATCATTGTTCTGTTAAGTGTTCATTTTGATATTATACTGTGTAATTCAATTGTAGATTTTTCAAGGGATGGAAAAATTTTAAACCCTGGGAAAGAATAATATGAAGTATTCAGACTTTTTCTATGGGAAGGAAAAATGTTTGGGGACCAAGCAGCAAGACTTTCTGAAAATTGTAGTTCTAATGGACAATGTGAGTTTCTCCTCTTTCTCATCTGAAGGGATAAGAATCACAAACTGAACTGAATTTGAATTGAATGCAGATGTTCTGATGAGGGGAGAGAGAGAGAGAGAGAGAGAGAGAGAGAGAGAGAGAGAGAGAGAGAGAGAGAGAGAGAGAGAGAGACTCTGTAGACGTTTTGTAATGTGAGTTCAGAGATATTGTAGACTTAGCTCCAGCAGTCACATCCTCCATTCACCAGAGATAAACTGATGGTATGGATAGAATGGACTGAAGTGGCTGGTTGTTGGTACTCACTGAGATCAATGAAAGGATACTGATTACCCCCCCCTTTCTCTGTGCCTGTAGCTGGCAGGCATTTTCTACAGAATTTCCTCATTTCTTTAAACTAATTCTCATTCCTGATATGATCTCATATGAATCATGATCAGTCATACATGTTCCATGACTCATATATGTAAATTAATTGTGTACAGGAAGATTGCAATAGAAGATACCCCTTGAATACACAGAATTAAACAGGATAAAGGTCTGACGTTTAGTCCAAAATGCTAGGGGCTCCCACTTTGCTCACTGCTTGGGGGGTAATAGCATAGGCAAACCTCACAGATTCCAGCAGAGATCTACAAGGCAGGTGGTCCACTGCTCATACAGAAGCCGATGAAAATCTTCTAGATTACATGGCAAGAGAAAGTTATTCCCCAGGAGATCAAGGATGTCTCCATTGTCCATCTCTAGAAAGGAAAAAGAAGTAGGCTGTCCTGTGATAATCACAAGGGGAATCTTTTTTTTAGTCATTGCTGACCAGATTCTTTCCAAAGCCCTCCTTGAGAGGCTGATCCTTCCTAGATGATTCTTCTACCCAAGAGTCAGTGTGGCTTCAGAAAGGACTAAAGAATAGTTGACATGGTGTTTGCTGCCTGATAACTCCAGGAGAAATGCCAGGAGCAGAAGAGAGGTCTATATACAACATTCATCAACCTAACCGAAGCCTTTGATACTGTTTAGTAAGGGCTTGTGGAAGATCAAGGTAAATTTTTATTTACCCAGAGAAGTTCATCAGTATTGTACATCATGATGGCATGCTTGCACAGGTTCTGGATAACTGACAATGCTGTCATGCTTTCCCAGTCACCAATAGAGTGAAGCAAGGTGCTAGCTCCCATGCTTTTTTAGTATGATGTTTTTGGTTACATTGTTGGACACCTTCAATGAGGGAGGATAAAAATGTCATCAAGGTCAGTTACTGTACTGATGGTAAACTATTTAACTTGAAAAGGCTACAAGACAAGACCAAAGTGGAGAAAGAGTTGGTACCTGATATTTGTTTCCACTCAGTGCAGCCTCTGAGGCTGAGATGCACCAGGGTATGGATGAATTCTCTACTGCTTGTGTTGATTTTGACCTAACAATCAACACCAAGAAAACAGATGTCTTCTACCAGTCAGTACCAAACTATCAAGATGTGGAACTGTTGATCACAGTAAAGGGAGAAATTGTAAATGCTGTAGCTAAGTTCACTTATCTTGCAGTATACTTTCCAAGGATGTCCACCTAGATGTCAGAGCTAACTCAATGATCAGGAGGCTCCGACAGAAAGTGTGGGAGAGAAGAGGTATTAGGTTGCATACTAAATTAAAGGTCTTACAGAGCCATTGTGCTGACTTCACTGATATAGCCTGTGAAGCCTGGACAGTCTATCAGCATCATGCCAGAAAATTGAATGGTTTCTATTTGAATTGTCTTAGGAAGATGCTGAAGATCACCTGACAAGATAAGGTACCCGACACTGAGGTCCTCTCTTGAGCTGACTGCCAAGCATTCAAACTCTACTGCAGAGACTGCAACTTCAGTGGACTGGCCATGTAACCTAAATGCCAAATGGAAGCTTACCTAAAAGACTATTTTATGGAGAGCTCACACAAGGCAAGAACTCACATGACAGTAAGAAGAAACAGTTCAAGGACCCTCCCAATGTCTCCCTGAAGAACTTTAGTATTAATTGTGAGATATAGGAGATGTTGGCATAAAGTAGCCCAGCACAGTGTGCCTGCATCAAAGAAGGCGACCTACTTCATGAGCAAATCAGAATCACAGAATCATAGCACAAGGAAACATGAGCTGTGCAAATCCAGAGACACCTCCATTCCAAATGTTCTCATGGAACATTCGTGCCCAACCTGTGGTAGAGCCTTTTGAACTCATACTGGATTGATCAGCCACAGTCGAACGCACCGTATCCTGACCTCAACATTGGGATGTCCTGACCACTGGAATAAAGTGAATTTCACAATAAAGCTAGTCACAGAAATTTTTTTGTTTCCCAGTGCATATAAAAATTATATTTACCCTATACTATATTAAGTGTGCAATAATGTTGTTTCTTTTTTTCATTATATTTAAATTTATTTTAAACTTAAATACAAAATAAAAAAATTTTAAATTGCCAGGTACACAGCAGAACATAAGAGAGGGTTCAATATAAAGCAATAAATTTCCATTTAAAGAAAACTTATAAAATAAATACTATACATCATTTTCAAAGATGCCCAGCTTTTTTTTTCTTCTTTGTATGTTTTCTTTTATCCTCTGCTATGCACTGTTATTTAATTTCATCCCCTTCCTCCTCCTCTTCCCCAAGAAGGCTACAATTAAGCATGAAGATATATATGCACATACATATACACATATATAAATACATAGATATCCATAAATATATACATATACGCACACACATACACTCAAACACATATACATAAGGCTGCATTATGCTTATTCCCACTTGTCGTCTATTTCTCTGTAGCTAGATAACACTTTCCTTCATAAGTCAAAGGCTTTCCATGTTTTTCGAAACCCCCCAGTTCATCATTTCCTACACCACAACAATCTGACCCAATCACATCCTATCTGGGAGACGCTCTATGGGAGTTTCCCCCCAATTTTTCTGCATTCTCCCTATTCTTGGCTAGATCAGATTTTATTTATACAGTAACCTTTTAATTTAAAATAATCAAAATTATCCATTTTACACTTCAACATTGCTCTCACCTTCTAATTCCTTCACATCTTTTTCCCCTGATTTCCTTGAAGTTTTTGACCTTCTGCTCTTCCAAACGAACCCTGTTATTATATTTTTCTGACTGAATAAGATAATTTTTAGTAATTTAATTAGGATGGTATTATAATAACAGATTAGTTACTAAAATTATCATTTTAAAAATTATATTAGCTTTACCTACATATGCACAACAAATATTACTTTAATTATTGAGATATAACTTTGCATTAAAGGTGTTTTGTGTTTATATTCATATAGTTCCTGTGTCTGTTTTGGTAGGTATACTCTCATTTTTTTATAATATCTAGTTATTTTATGTGGTCTGAAACTATTGATGAATATGGCTGACACATAGTATAGTTCTCCTATTTTTCTCTTTTGATTAAATCTGATTGTATCTTTAGCTGTGAGATCATGATTACTATCCCTGCTTTTTTTATATAATAAATTCTACTCCTGACCTTTATTTTACGTTTGTATGTATCTCTCATTTTTAAAGCATTTCTTAAAAGCAACATATTATTGAATTCAAAATTTTAATCTGGTATCAGTTTCCATTTTATGAGTAAATTCATCCCATTCACGTTCTAAACTATAATTTCTTTTTGTCTATTTTCCTTCTTCCTATTTTCCTCACTATCCTTTTTATCCTATTCCTATCCCTCCTCACTCCTCTACTTTATTTCTATCCACTACCTTGCCCTCCTATTCCTTAATCTACCCCCCACCACGGATTGCTCCTTTATCCTCTCCCTCCATTCTATCTCCTTACACTCTTATTTCTTTCTGAATTTAGAAGATTTTTATACTCTTCTAAATATATATATTGTTCCTGCTTTATCCCAGTCCCATTAATCTATACACCCTTCTATACGTAACATTTATCCTATTCCCTATTCCTCCCTTATCCTCTCCTACCTCCCTATCCTCTTGCCCTCAGTATTATTTTTTAAATATGTATACCTTAATTAAAATGCTTTATTGCTAAAAACAAACAAAAAAACATATAAGCCTTCAACAAATTGTGATCTTTTTGATGATGGAAGTTCTTGCCTCAAGGTTGAAGGCTGTTGACTGATCAGGGTGGTAGCTACTGAAGTTTGGGTGGTTGTGGCAATTTCTTTTTTTTTTTTTCCTGGAGGAGGAGTTCTGTTTTATTGATTCATGGGTCCTTCATTAAAGCCCCTTTGGGCTTGAGCATGTTTTGCTGTTTCTTTTCCTCCTCCTGCCATTTCTCCTGCTGCTTTTTCTCCCACGTCTTCATTCCTGCATCTATTTCCTGGGACAGCAGCACGACTCGTCTCGCAAACTTTTCCCTCTGTGCCTTTCGTCGGAGTTGGCCTTTCATTGGGGGAGCACGTCTACCATCTGCACTGGCAGAAGATTTCTCATCTGGGAGTTCCCTCTGTCAATGAAATCACAGGTCTGGTCCTTGAATCTATCTCCAGAGCCCAGAACAGCTCCATTCACAGAAGAGATCTTTAAGAATGCTTGTAGGCAGCTAGACTGTGCACTGAATAAAGCATCTGACCCGGAGTCAGATACTGTAAGTTCAAATCCTGCCTCAGACACTTGTTAGCTCTATGCCTGTGGGAATGTCACTTAATCTGTTTCTTCAATTGTGAGACAGGTATAATAGACCTCCCAGAGTTGCCCTGAGGATCAAATGGTAAGAACTGTATACCACTCTGCAAACTTTAAAGCTTGCAATTTTACTGACCTGACCCTGGCCTCAAATGCTCATAAGCTTTGTGATTGCAGGGCAAGTGTTTTGCCCTCCCCTCCCCCATAACTGTAAAATGGGGTCAGCTGCGCTTGTTGTTGAGTCTTGTCCAACTCCTCCGACCCTATCTGGGGTTTTCTTGGCAAAATACTGGTCTGGTTGGCCATATCCTTCTCCAGCTTGTTTTTATAGATGGGCAAAAGAGCTAGGTGACTTGGCCCTGACTCCAGGTTTGAGGGTCTCCCCACTTCGCCACCCAACAGCACCTACCTCCCAAGGTTTGGGAGGAACAAGGAGCTGACCAGGGTAAAGGGCTTTGGGAAGCTTTCGGGCTGTATAAGATGGACTGGACTATTACTGTTCCAGGCAGACGTCGTCGCAGGGTCGCTGGGCGGGGGTGGTGCAAGGGCTCACCTGCATAGGACAAGTCTGGCAGCTCCGTGAGCGGCCCATAGCCGGAGGGGCTGGCGGCCAGGCCCTGCTGGAGTCGCCATGTACTGCCAGCCCGGCTCGCAACGCTCAAATGTAGCCGCCGCACACCCAACCATGTAACAGCCAGCCCGGCCATGCCAGGGCGGTTGTGGCAATTTCTTAAAATAAAACAACAATGAAGTTTGTCCTATCAATTGATTCTTCCTTTCACCTGAACCCTTAGAGGTCATTATAGGGTTATTAATTGGCCTAATTTCAATATTGTTGCTCATCAGGGATGTGATGGCTTATGAGACTCAAAGAGAGGGAAAGAGCTGGTTGGTTAGAACACACAAATCATTTATCGATTAAGGTTGCCATCTTATATGAACATGGTTCATGGCACTGCAAAACGAGAATAGTAATATCAGAGATCACTAATCACAAATCACCATAATTATAATGGAAAAAAGTTTGAAATATTGAGAAAATTAAGAGAATGTGACAGAGACATGATGTGAGTACATGCTATTGGAAAAAACGTGCTGATAGATTTGCTCAGGACTTGCCACAAATCTTCAATTTGTAAAAAAACAAACCAAAAAAAACCCCACCCCACAGTATTGGAGAAGCACAATAAAACAAAATGTGCTTGTATTAGTAATATCGAGTCCTGTGTAGTTGTTAAATAATTATTTTGAAATAAAATAATCATTAAAAGCTCCTGAATGGCAGAAATAGAAGTGATTTGGGACCACTTTAAGCAAGATTCATTGTGACAAGCCAGGCCCTGGAGTGTGAGCCCAGGCTTTGAAGAGAGAGCCTGTACTTGTGATTGTCAACCTCCCTCACATAGCTTGCCTGACACCACCATCTGGTGGTTATATAAATATATACACAACATATTCCCGCTATACTAGGTCACTTTAGGAGGGAGGAGATAGGCTATCTGGAGCTCTGGATATAAAGAAAGGCTTCACGTAGAAGATGGTGCTTTAGCTGAGTCTCATAGGCAACAAGTCAGAGATTAGAAAGGACTGCATTACATGGCCAATATGGAAATAAGTTTTACATGACTTCACATATATATTTGATTTGATTTCATATTGCTTGCTATCTCAAGGGGCAGGAGAGGGGAGAGAGGGGGAGAATTTGAAACAATTTTTTAAAAAATGAATTTTAAAATAATTTTACATGTAATTGGGAAACATTTAATGAAATAAATAAAATATCTTCTTAAAAAAGAAAGAAAACGGGGGCGGCTAGGTGGCGCAGTGAGTAGAGCATCGGCCCCAGAGTCAGAAGAACCTGAGTTCGGATACGGCCTCAGACACTTAATGCACACACAAACAAAAAAAACCTAGCCGTGTGACCTTGGGCAAGTTACTTAACCCCAATTGCCCTCCAAAAAAAAAAGCAAAAAAAAAAAAAAAAAAAGAAAGAAAATGATGCATTCTAGGAATGGGGTACAGCCAGTGCAAAAGCACAGCCATGGGAGATGGACTGTTATGAGGAACATCAAGGACATTCTGATGGGACCATAGAATATAGGAAAGGGAATAGGCTGTAATAAGACCTGAAAGGTAGGTTAGATTCAAGTTGTGAAGAGCTTTAAATGCCAAACAAAGGAATTTACATTTGACCCTAAAGGAAATAAGGAAGTTTAGAGTTTATTGTGGAGTCACTTAGGGCCAAGAAGGGGAGAGGGAAGGACAAGACTAGAAAGAAAAGGGACCAAGGGATGGTGGAGGAAAATAAGGTGAAACTGGAGGTAGAAAAAAGTGATATAAAACAGGGGGGTGGAGGGAGAAAAAGAGACAATAGTGTGGGATAAAAGGATTTTTTTTTTAGGGAGATGATAAAAGTAG
Source organism: Gymnobelideus leadbeateri (assembly GCA_011680675.1). Lineage (NCBI taxonomy): Eukaryota > Metazoa > Chordata > Mammalia > Diprotodontia > Petauridae > Gymnobelideus > Gymnobelideus leadbeateri. The sequence continues at coordinate 604,914 of WOXC01008064.1, read as the reverse complement.
AGAGATGAAAGAAAGAAAGGGGAAAGAGGAGGAGGAGAAGGAACAGGAATAAGTAAGAGCCAGAGGCAGAGAAGGAGGACAGAGCTACATGGTTAAGCCAGACTGGTCCACAGCAGTGAGGACTGACCTTGAGGGTAAGCTCAGGGAGCCTGATAGACCCTGTCACCTCCTATCACCTCTACAGTGGCCAAGATGCTGTCTACTCCCATTATTTTACACCGAACACAATTTCTACTGCCTGTATGGAGTGAGTACATTTGGAGGGTAGAAAATGTTTCCTAATTACCATAAGAGAAAGTAAAAGATTCTCCTTTCCACCATGGAAATGTGACTAAGAAGAGTGAATACCCCCAAAGAGCCTTAGACTTTGAAAATATCATGAAAAAATGTTCTGGTAGCTTCAGATGCTGTGAAGACAAATCAGATTCTATTGCATGAGATAACATTCCAAATCTTGTAAGCAGTGTTAGAATGGATATGGTGCTTCTATCTTTCTTGTAAACTTGAAGATCTATCAAGATTCAGTCAAGAATAATAATGTAACACAGGCCATTCTATGAAGTATAATCAGGGGTTGCCCCTTCTGTTTCTGGTTGACCCTGTGGGGAGTTTGGGGCCCCACTTCCATGGCAAACCCTGGGTTTTCAAGATTCTGGTTTATAAAAGGGAATTATGGTTTTTAAAAGAGAATTCAACATACTCTTTTATTTTTATTTTAGAATAAGGGTGGTTTAAACAAATAAGGCCCTCTTCTCATCCTTCAAAAATGGAGGTTATAGTATCACCTAAAAAGCATAGAAAAGAACTTATTTTACTACGATTATGATGAAAAATGAGTCAGTACTGCTGTAAATATTGTATGTTCCTCTTTTCTATGTTAATCTTTCTTGAATTTCTCATTTCTCAATTTTAATATGATATAATCTCCCATATTTTATTAATTATACAGTAAGTAATGGCAGCAAATTTTTAAAAATCAAATTACTTAAATTCTTACCAAGTCTGCATCTATTATTACTATGATTAAAATGGAAAAAAAGAAAAATCATCTTTTGGCATGGTTCATAGCTTAAAAAAGAATTGTGAGCTGGTAAAAACTCGTTTGATCAGTACAGCCTTAGCCCCCCAGAATGTTTGCATGTATGCTAAGATTCAATTGACCCAGAGACAGGCATTGCTTCCCTCCTCAGTCACTTGCTTGGGGCAGGCAGAATTAGAATTCAATATCCTGGATCTTTGCTCCGCATTCCTCATTCCTTATTAGGCAACTCAGAAAATATCCTGCTTTTAGTGGTTCAGACTTCTCCTCTGTCTTGTCCCACAAATGGCAGGCAGTGTCCTATTAGTGCCATACCATCTCTTTGTCTAAAACCCCGTACAGCCCTTTGTAGATCTGAGGTCTATATGTCCAAGCCCATAGCCTGCCTGTGGAGCGAGGGCTGGGAGGATGGGTGCTGAGGACAAAGGTGAGGCAGGGAGCCTGGGGAGGAAAAAGGTACATCTCTATTATTCCCTGTTGGTATCTCTTCCAATGGCTATAGTTGATCTTAGAACAAGTCCACTCGGTTTTGGCCTGCATTAACCCAAATAAAATTATATTTAAATGGATTTTAGTATTTTGAAAAGTAGTAACACTATCACTTTAAAAAGGAAGATCATTCCTGTTCTATTGAAAACCCCTCTCAATAATCAACCCCCCTCATTTTCAGATGAAGTGACTTCCCAAGGGAAATTGTGACTTGCCCAGGTTCACCTAGGTAGTAAAGATCAGAAGCAGGATTTGAACCCAGATCTCCTGACACCAAAGCCAGAGTTTTTTCCAGTGTGCCATGCTGATGTGGGATCTTCCTTCTTGTCATTGAGAAGAATGATTTCTGCGGAGGATAGATACCCTCTTAGTTTGGCTGGCAATAACCATTATTATAACACTGAATAAATAGTTGCTTAGTAACTCATGGTCTAGAATTTTATTAGCAATAATTTTGAGTAATTATGATAGCAGTGAGATCAAGGGAAAAAATTTCAAATCGGTGGTAATACATTCTAATAAACAGGCATTTATATGAGTTGTGTCCTCTTCTCACTGTACATAAGAAATCATCTTTGATATTCACGAATTCCCATTGTATAGAGAGATAAATGTATAGAAAATATATTTATGTGGGTATGTATATGTGTGTGCTTTGGCATTTTTTTTCCTCCAAATGACCATATACTCGTGTGCCGTTATTTGCTAGCTATGAAAAAAGATGGAAAAATAATATGGAGGTAGAAAGGCTTTTATTACATTAATTAAATATTGTATATTCACTAAAATGTACCAAAATTCATTCAGATGCTAAATATCAGGCTGTCTATTTGGTTGCTAATATTTTGGGGGTTTAGTGGGCACTTACTAGTGATGTCATAATTATGAGACACAACCATAATGTAATGAGTACAAATTTAGAAGTCAGAAAGCTTGTCTTAGAACTTCATAGTCATGAGTCAGATTCACATGTGGGCGTGGTTTAGGGGCTGGTGCCCACTACTGGCAAATATCAGGAAGAATCCACATATGAAGAACACAAGGAGAAGAAAGAGGGGAAAAGTATTTTATCAGGGGACAGGTGCCCCAAGAACAGTTTAAGTAGGCAAAGCCTCACATGTAAGCACTGATAGAGTCCAAAGTGAATGCATGTATAATGTCTATTCAGCCTAAAGGGCTTGTCTCTGCTAGGCCCAAGGGTTAATTTACATTTATATTAATGTAGGATAACACCTTTTAAAAATTAATCTGCATAAAAGAGAAAAGGACCTATTTATACAAAAATATTTATTGCAACTCTTTTTTGTGGTGGCTAAGAATTAGAAATGGAGGGGATGCCCGTCAGTTGGAGAAAGGCTAAATAAGCTGTGGCATATGATTGTGATGGAATATTGTGCTATAAGAAATGACAAACAAGATGATTTCAGAAAAACCTGCACTTATGTGAACTGATACAAAGTGAAGTAAGCAGAACCAGGAGAATGTTGTACACATTAACAGCAATATTGCATGAACAAGAATCATGAATGACTTAGCTATTCTCAACAATACAATTATCCAAGACAATCCCAAAAGACTAATGATAAAGCATACTATCTGATGGGTAATGGGACCTAGACCCCTAAAAGGAAAAGACTATGTCATTGAAAGTAACCCAGTCCCTGTGTTTTCTGATATATTTCAGCAGCCCAGATCTCTGGCTCAGTTTTGGCATCTGGACCACCCCAGACTACTTAATATTCCTTTCACTTTTGCGCCTGGCCTACCCCAGACTGCCATCCAGATCTTTTCACTGTCCCTTTTTTGTATATAAGTATTATTTTCACAATTGGCATTACAATAAACATTACTACTCTGACTGGAAGATGGTTTAAGTGCCTGATGCTTTCCAGGCAGATGCCACCCTGTGCCCTGACATTTTGGGGTGCCCAGTAACCCCAAACTGCATCGCTTTTGGTGGCCTTGTATAGGGACCTGCCTAACCCTCTCAAGCCCTTCTCCAGTCAAGACCAGAAGATGCATAAGCCTCCTCTCTCTCTATCCCTTTCTCATTCTGCTGTTGTGGTCATTCTCCAAGCAACTAGGAAGGCTTGGAGATGCTTTTCCAAGCCTGATTCTCTCAGGCTCCTTTTGGGTCAGACAGATGAGGCCATCTCATAGCCAGGCACACTTTCCCTATCTGGAAATGTATGCCCAATTCTCTAGGATGCTAGGGAACTGAGAAACTGCAAGTGCTTTTTTGGTTTCCTAAGGCTTCCAGGCAAAGAAATGGGCCAATCTTTTTCAGTTCCCAGAGATTTGTCTTCTAAAGAATTGGGAAAAGTTCAGTTTCTCTTGAGACCTCAAAAAGAAATTGCTTGCCTTCTTTTGCAACACAGTTTGGCCTCAGTATCACTTGGAGGACCAAGAAACATGGCCTGTCTTTGGGTCTTTGAAATGCAAAACACTTTTACAGTTAAATTTATACTACTGCTGAGAATGGAAATGGATGGAAGTCCCATACATCCAGGCCTTCATGGCTCTCTCACAAGATTCCAAAATTGTAGGATGCTCATAGCTAGATTCAACCCACAAAAGGGGAATGGGAACCAACTTTATATCTTAAATGATCCCTTTCTCGTGGCCCCTAGGGCTTCAGCCCCTAGGTCATCTATGCCATCACCTTCCCCTACCCCCACTCTTTTCCTCACTACTTCCTCCTTTGTTCCTCCCCTCACAGCTCCGTAGTTCCCCTTCCCTTCTCTCCTGGCCCCTCTTGTTACTGCTCTGGATGTTTCTCCCACCTTTCCTCCCCCTCCTCTGGTACCAGCTGACTCTTACCAGGAATGTCACAGCTCCTGGCATGAGGATCCTTTCCCTTATCCTCCAGATCCTCCTTCCCTGCTGGTTTCACAGGTGGACCCAATATCCCAGCCATCCCCACTCCCATGTCCACCAGATCCTCCTTCTCACCTGGCCTTGCAGTTGAACCCAGCTCCCCAACAGTCCATACCCCCTAACCCCTCCCTTACAAGAAGTGGGTCATCCTATCTCTCTTCCTCCCAAGCCCCTGATTCCACTATGCCTTCAGGAATTTTTCCTCTAAGGGAAGTAGCTGCCTCACCCAGTGGGATGATTAGAGTATGTATCCCATTCTCAATGTTTAACCTCACTCAGGTTAAAGAAAAACTGGGTCAGTACTCTGAGGGCTTTAGGGATGTCTCCCATCAATTTGAGCTTTCATGGGGAGACCTCCATATCCTCTTCTCCACATGTTGTACCATTGAGGAGAAGGGGAGAGTCTAGGAACAGGCCCAGAAGTTTGGGGATGGTTTAGCTATATCTGACACCACTGGATACCCTCTGGGAGTGACTGTTGTTCCCATTAATGACCCCAGATGGGATTA